>LPNX010162776.1:359278-520349 GCA_001517045.1 Pseudotsuga menziesii
ACGCTGCACATTTCACTGCATCACCCCAAAACATTAGTTTTACATTCTTAAAAAACATCATTGATCGTACTATATTCATTATGGTTCTTTTCATTCTTTCTGCTACACCGTTTTGTTGAGGATTGTAGGGAATTGTAGTCTGATGTGCAATTCCATGTTGGTGAAGATAATCTTCAAAAGCATTTGAAGTGTATTCTTTCCCATTGTCAGTACGAAGTGTACCAATTTTAGATTGTGCTTGTTTTTCTATCAATGCATGAAAGTCCTTGAATGTTTGAAATGCTTCTGATTTTGTCTTTAATGTGTAAATCCATCACATTCTTGAGTAGTCATCCACAAAGGTCATAAAATACTTATTCCCATAGGCAGAAGGAGTTGGCATTGGGCCACATAAATCAGAATGCACTAATTCTAATTTCCTACTTGCTCTGAAATTAGATTCATGGAATGGCAGCTTACTGTGTTTCCCTAATATACATGCATCACATTTGCTCTTCTCTTTGGGAATGGTGGGCAAACCAAATACACCATTCTTTCTCAACAAACGAAGACTGTTATAATTCAAATGACCAAATCTTGCATGCCACAATAAACTTGATGACAAATTACCTTCTCCATGCTGAGAGAGGTAGGCATAGTTCTGAACCCTTGCAGATGAACCCTTTAGCTTCAGCAGCTTCCCATCTTCGTATCCAGTCATGATGACTTGGTTGTCAGAGGACTTTCTTATTTCTACGATTCCATCAAACATGTGGATGGAATGGCCTTGCTGTCGAATCTGCACCAAGGACAGTAGGCTTCTCTGCAACTCTGGAAGATAAAGAACATTCTTCAACAAGATATCAGGGAATCCAGGCATCTTCAGCCGAATGGTGCCCATTCCTTTTGGTTTAAGACTTGACTTATCTGCAAAGTAAACTATGCCATTTATTGTTTCATTAAGTTCTTCAAAACAGTCTTTTTTAAAAGTCATGTGTGATGTTGCACCAGTATCAAGTAGCCAACAATCTGTGTAAGATGAAAGTGAAGTCATGTCATTAATACCAAGATTACAATGTGCAACAATACAATGAGCAGAATCTGAAGATTTACTAGCATCTTGGTTCTTATTGTCATGTTTCTTCTGGTTATGTCTATCTTTGATGGAGTCCCACGAAGCCCAACACTGATCTGCTGTGTGTCCAATCTTTCCACAATGCTTGCACTTCAAATCTGATCTTTTGCTAGAGTTGTTTCTGCCTCCTCTACCTCTGAAGTTTCTTCTTCTTTTGCCTCTCTTGCTGCTTTCTCCTTTGGGATGATCTTTGCCAGTGAGAGTGGCACCAACTACAGATGCTATAGATTGCATCTTTTGCAACTGCTAGTGTAATTTACAATAATGAACTTAATATGACAAAGATAATGAGATAATAGAAAAACAATAACCTTGCAAGTCTACAGTCTCTGCCAAGGTGATTTACAATCTGCATGGGAAGAGAAAATATGCAGAGAAAATATGCTGTCAATAAGTTCATAAGCAAATTTTTAGCACTAGAAGAACTGCTCAGCAATACGCCAAAGGAAATATAGGGTTTTGAACAGCATATTGCAACCACCAGTCAACACACTTCACGATTTAGTTGTAGTCTGTAACTCTTATGTTGTAGCAGTCAGACCTCAACACTGACATGGCAAGAGGAGGTCGAGCCTTAATCCTCAGCTCCTATTCTTCAACGCAACAGTCTTCTCAGCTTCGATGGTCCTTCATGGTCTCATATGCAGCTTCGGGGGCATTTGAGTCAGTTCGCAGCAATTCAGGAAGAAGAAATTCTTCACGCAGCAGTTCCAAGAATATACTATTCAAGTTCACGGCTCCAATACACCGTTCACATCATATACAACAGTCACGGGCCTCTTTCACCCAACACAAATGAAAATATTTGTAGACTTTTCCAATTAAACTCCACGCATAAAACTAGGGAAAAAATAGGTTTTATATGTTCCCAACAAACAATTGCAGCACTGAACATAAAGCGTTTTACCTCCACGCAGCTGAATGAGGGCGTGAATCTTCACCAATGATAATCAGCCTTCAGCAGCACGCTTCAATCTTCAACACAGAGGTCACAACAACCATCACGCAACCAGAACGCATCTTCACGCAAATGTAAAGGCATGATCCTTAGCCTTCAATCATCGGTCTTCAACAAGACTCATCATATTCAACATATTCTCAGCTTTAAGTACTGAGATTTCTTCTTCGCAGGCTGCAACACACAATATATTGGCTCTCAAACAATACTCACATATTAACTTGCAGCTATCCACAGTGAGATCGATGTCTCAGCTCTCACGATGTGTCCCTCTCATTGAGGTCGCAGTTTACCCATGGAAGGCATCTCGCACTCGGAATTCATAGCTCACAATATAATTACGGCTTCAAATATTCACTATTGTGAAATGCACATACTCACGACTTTTTCACTCAACACATGATAGAATGCAGCCACAAAACCAAACCATGGATCACAGGTATATGAAGTTTCTATAAATACAACGGTCTATAAATACAACGATTAAGTGGAGACACGATGGGTAAACATGGAATGGTAAGAAGAGAGAGCGAAATAGGGTTAGGTATAGTAGTCTTCTCAGCAATACTTCAATTTTATCAAAGAGGTCACATTCGACATGCTCTTCACGCTGGTCTTCTTCAATAATATCCCCACACAGTATCAAGTAGCACACAACACGACAGAGGAGGAGAGGAGTCTCACTCGCAAAACGCAGCACACACAATGTCAAACACACCAGTCTTCATGAGGTTAGGGTTTCTATCAAACAGAGTCTTCAACTCTCACGCACAGTAATAATATGCACTCAGAGAATATGCCAGACTGGGAAATTCTAGACTGCGGGCAGAAATTCTTGAAACGTCTCTTGGCAAGAGGACGCAGAGGGCATATGCTAGAGCTGAGCCGGCAGAGGAAGCAGGAGAATGGCAGGCAGACTGGCAGGCATGCAGGCAGGAGTTATGGAGCTCTGATACCACTGTTAGGTGGAATAACTCTCGAATTGTTCTTATTCCTTGGGAAATGCCTTTATTTATACAATTCATATGTCGGTTGTGATTCAACTTCCAACCAACCTATTCATATTCCTACATGACTATTCACATTCAGAATATATTTAAAATATTTACATATTGTATAATCTCGACGGATTATATTCCAACAGGTTTAAATACATTAGTATATTTATTGTTATGAGGAAGATACTTTATGGTTTTAATTCATTATATAATACTTTATTTGTTAAGGGTCTTAGGGCTATATGTTAGGTCATCTCCGTATGATAGGGTGTCCTCTACTCATAAAGGTGCACCAAAAATAGAATCAAGGTAAGGGTTTTAGGGTATATTAATAGGTCATCAAAGTCACTATAAGTGAGGACACATAACCATCAAAGTGTGGGGGTGCCTAGACTTCTCCTAGGATACCATGACCTCCTTACAAACACAAATGACTACATAATGGGTCATTTGGACACTACACTTCTTCAACCCACCAAGGACAATTTCTTAGGGTACTAGTGCATAGGTTGTGGTACTGGGGAACCAAAGAAACATCTTAGGGGTACTTAAACACTCTAGAGAGTGTACAGGGCTTTTGCCATTGTCCCAAGGGCTCCAAGGGCTTCAGATTTGGGCTTGGACAAGGTCAAAAAGTCTCGTTAGACACTGACAACTACTTAACCCTCAGGGGCTCCTCAAGGGGCACCAAGACACACTTGGAGGCATCAATGACAACTTAATCAACACCAACCATAGACAATACAACACTATTTTCTTCCCTGAGCTTAGACCTTCCAATATAGAATGATGTACATTCAGATGGTAGTAGCACAACCCCATGAAAATAAGAAAGAACCTCTCCACAATGGAAATACCTTAGAAAAATGGTCTCCTAGTTGCAGTAGCGAACTTCTCTAGCTGAGGGTGAACTTGTCCTGCAGTGCTCAAGCTGTTGTGTGTCAAAATGAGGAGGGGCGCCCTCTATTTATATTGTTTTTCCACTGAAATTAAACCGGGTCCGACTTGACAGTTTTTCCCATTGTTTGGGGCAAACTGCCCACTGTTTTGGGGCAGTTTGACCCACTGGGCCGACTTGTATAAAATAAAGTTTATTTAATTCTTTTTCTTGTGTAATTCTTCTTCAAGGTTTACATTAATTCTTTCAGGGGTTTACATGATTGATTGCATCAATATAAGCTTCTGTACGAGGTACAAAACATTACATTAAGAATAACTTCCGAAGTTGCACAAGATCCAACAACCATTGCGCTGTTTTTTTTGTTGTTTCCTCAACTTTCTCCTGTCCCAATCCAACAATCAACTATCTATGTATGCTAATAGTCTGAAGTGAGTCAAATTTGCCCCTGTGATGAGTTTGATCTTTGATGATTAATCATGTTGATCTCGTAGCCTTGTAGGCATATCATGTTGTTTTTTGGCCTCTAGGCCATTTAGAGCCTCGTTGATTATGTATTTTCAATTTTGATTCAAATATGTATTGCACTTGGTGCCATTTTCATATATTCAACCTTGCTTGGTGTATACATGAGTAGTGTTACAAAAACCGGACCGGAATCGGTAAAACCTGTCGGTCCGACCGATTTCAGGGTCTCACCGAGTCAAACCGGTGTCTCAAACCGGTTTTGACCGGATTTACCGGTTTTTGTCCGGATTTGGTTTTGAACCGTTCCATACATAACTGTACAACAACATTTAAGAGGGTATTTTTAAATTAAAAAAAAAAAATTAAAAGTTGGTTGAATGGGGAAGGTCCTAGTGAAATATGCTCAGTATGGCACATAGCAAGAGCACTATTTGCAAATTTGTGTATAATGGTTTGGATTCACATGGTTGCACATGAACATATATATAATTTTTCAAAATTTAAGTAGTTTTTGTAGTTTGGTGGACCGGTTTTGTGATTCGGTTTTTTTCCTGATTTTGGTTCGGTTCTGGTTCGGGTCTGGTTTTCGTCGGCCGGTTCGACCACCGGTTCGGTTTTTGTAACCTTGTACATGAGTAGACTTTGCATATTTCGCCTCTAATTGTTTGGAATCGTTAAAATAAAAATTTCCCTAGAAAATTTGAATATTTTATGTATTTAAAAAAATGAAGTCATTGAAATCAAACTGGTCTCAGTCATTGCCGAGTTTGAGTTTGAGTCGAGTTGACCCTCGGTTGGTTCCGAGTTCGAGCCCAAGTTCCTAAACATTGGTTAAACCATTTGCATCGTGCCAAGTACTTTACTAAGTTGGATCTCAAATCATGATATCACTACGTATGTGTCAAAGAAGAAGACACCTAGAAGATCACCTTTAAGACAAGGCAAGGTTTGTATGAATGTTTGGTTATGCCCTTTGGTTTATGTAATGCATTGATTACATTTATGAAATTGATGAATGATGTTTTGTGCCCATATTTAGATTAATTTATTGTAGTGTATTTGGATGATATATTGGTTTATAGCTCTCTACTTGGGAGGAGCACATCTCACATCTCATGCAGGTTTTAGAAACTCTGAAAAAGCATCAAATGTTTGCCAATCTCAAGAAATGTGAGTTCTCTAAGTAGTCATTAGTGTATTTGGGATATGTGATCGGTGGAGGGGAATTCAAGAGAGACCCCGCAAAGATGGAGGCCATTATAAAATGGCCAGGTCCTACTAATGTCATTGAAGTTAGGAGCTTTGTTGGGGCAACACAGTACCTAAGGAAGTTTATTGCTTCCCTTTCAGCGTAGATGCACCACTCCACGCCATGATAGTGAGTGGTAAGAGTTTCTAGTGAGGAAAGAATCGGTAGAAAGCTTTCGGCGAGCTAAAACAAAAGATTAGTGAAACACCAACTCTCACATTGCCTAACTTGCAAAAGCATTTTGAAGTGGAGATAAATGCAAGTGGGTATGCTATGGGAGCAATTTTGATGGAAGGAGGTAAGTTGGTATGCTATCATTCTGAATTGTTTCATGGGGGACTCTTGAACTAGCCTACCTATGGTAAGGAACTCTATGCCTTGGTTCAAGTTGTTAAGAAATGAAAACACTCTCTAATGAGCATGTAAAGAATTATCCACACAGATCACCAACTACTACAGTGTTTGCAAGCCCAAAGTAAGCTACAACAAACTAGACATTACAAGTGGATGGGGTTTTTGCAACAATTTAATCTACTTATCAAGTATAAGAAGGGAAACACTAATAAGTTGGCAGGCATGCTTTCAAGGGAACCCACATTCAAGATTATAGCTTTGGGGACTCTTATGCACATGGAACCTTTTACCCTTGATGCATACAGAGAGGGATACACAGATGATAGGACTTCAAGGAGGTGTTTCAACAACTACAGGGCCAATTTCATGTGGAAGAAGGTGATAGTAAGGTTGACTATCTTCTCTAGAATGGGTTACTCAATAAGATATACAATCTTTGCATTCCTAAAGGTGAAAGATTATACATTATCAGAGGTGTACGCCTCTAAAGTTGTAGGGCATTTTGGTGTTGGTAAGACAGTTTCTAACTTACAAAGGTATTCGTGTAAATTTTCCTTTAATATTCAACTAGGGCTAAACAGTGCATGCAAAATATCAACTGATAACCACACATGAATATCTTTTACAGTATGCAGCAGAATATAAAATTGAGAAATAAATCACAACATGACATATTGACACTATTATTTTGGGTATGGAAACCCTCGGAAAAACCCAAGATGGGAAAACCAGTGCAGCAGTCAGATATAGATTTTATTATGAGAAAATATGGAACTTTTACAATCACTACAAATTCACCCAAACCTGGCGAATGCAACACCTGGCAGAATCACTGGGCAAATCCCAGCTAAACCTCAACACCCTCGTGTGTGAGTGTACGGCCCAACTGTACGAAGCTCGATGATCTTGCTGCTCGCTCCTCTGTCTTCTTAGCTAAATCCTCTGTCTGACTTTCTCTCCCTGTCTGTATCCTGTCTCTGTCGGAATACAAGTGTGTGTATTTTCTCCACCAATTGATCTCTCTTTTATAACTTTAGGTAAAGTGAAAACCCTAATTTCACTTTCACTTTAACTAGTGGTTCACTAAAGTTAATTTAGATCACTTTAATTTATTTTCTAAAGTAAACATAGGAAAAGTAAATTAAATATAACTGGTTTCCTAATTTAAGTCTTCTGCATGCAAGAACACATAAATGCAGGAAGACCTTCCTTATTGCTACTAGTTTAATAATGTGTATCGGTCCATATTGCAAGAAGGTGTAGCATGCTATATCGGAGGATGCATACTTTGTTGTATCAACTAGATTAGTAATAGAAATCTAGGTCTATACCATCCCCTACCTATGCCCACTTAGCCTTGGGAAAGCATTTCCATGGATTTTGTGGGTGGGTTAACAACCGTTAGTAAGGGAGCATGACTATTTATTTGTGGTAGTTGACATATTCAATGAAATGTGCATTCTTATGCCTTAAAAGACCATCAAAGGATAAGTATCAACACCAATGTTACTTGAGCAGGTTTAGGTGCACTTTGGGATAACAAGGAGCATCATCTTAGACAAGAATATCAGATTTCTCAGCACCTTTCAGACTCCACTTTTGGAGAAGATGGACACTAAATTGAAGAGATCTACAACATTCCATCCACATACAAATGGGTAGACAAATGTAGTCAACATGACTTTGGTGTAGGTTTTGAGGGGTTACAATTAGAAGCATTCAAAGACCTGGGTTGAAAATGTGATTTGTATTCAACACTTTTATAATAGAGCAATACACACTCCCATTGGTGGATCCCCTTTTGAAACTTGTTTTGGATATTTTCCACCTTCACCTATAGATGTTATATATGGACAAAAGTGGGAGTAATGGAAGATACTAGAGGTGAAGCACTAAGAACTGAAAAATTCACTGATAAGATCAGGTAAATCCATTTGCAAGTACATGAGACATTGAAGAAGTCACAGGAAAAGTAGAAGGCCAGACATGACCAACACAGGGTTGAGAAATCATTCAAAGTGGAGGATATAGTTTAACTATAGCTGAACAATGAAAGACTACAGGGTCTTGGTAAGAAAATCAAGGCTTTGTGGTATCGCCCTTTTGAGGTATTAGAGAAGGTGGGAGATAACACCTACAAATTGAGTCTACCCCCACACATGCACATTTACTCAAAAGTGAATGTGGAAAATCTGAAATTCTATGAGCCTTCCATGTTAGATCAGGAGGAGTAGGTTCTACCTACCATAGAGGACTTAGCACCTGATGCTCAAGTAGAGTTGGCGGAAGACACCTTTTTGCAAAAGAATTCTAGCACTGCTAGACAGGGGCATCATGACCTTTGGGAGATTGGGGTTGAGCGGACAACTTCTAGGCAAGTCATAATGGCGTTCTGAAAAATATCCTCACCTCATTTAGTAAAAGCTTTTGGGGACCAAAATCCTCCCAAAATGGGGAGGTATGATCTAAATTGGTTCACTATATAATTTATCATCTATTTTGGTGTGTTTTGGGTGGAACAATTCGATGAACTGGCTTGTAGGGCCCATTTTAGGGGCATGTCTTACTTTGTAGATTTGATGTATAGAACCTTCTGAGGCCTATTTGAGTGCTTAAATTTGGGGTCAAAAGTTTTCAAGCACAACTCTCAGCCCCTTGACACTGTTCTTAAGACCTTTCCAATGGTGCAAGAATCTCCTCAATCAGATTCCATATGAGGAAGTTATGCCTCTCGCAAGTTGACTTATCTAGTCGATGGTTGACCACCATGGCATTGAGTGGATTCCATGCCAACTCTCATCATCCACACGTGGGGCTAGTCACATGTGGACTTTTAAGAACATTCTAGATGGTCCAAAACCCTAACCTTAATTGGGAGTTGAGGCATGTACAAACTTTAAAACTAACCCTAGACGGTTATTAGGCTATGTTAAATACTAGGTCGTTAGGAGAAGAAGGGGTTCCATTTTGATGATGTTATTGTATTGTTCCATAACTAAGCAATAGTAGGGGATTATATATGAAAGCATAACAGAGGAAGTAGGAGATCCTGTAGTAGCCGTGCAGGCCATAGTGATAAAGGTAACTCCTGAGTGAGTACCACTTCCTTTGTTATTTGTATTGCATATTGAAGAAGAAAAGAGCAAGGAATAGTCCTCACTTTTGGCTGGGTTTTTCTCTTTAGTGTGTGTTTTCCCAAGTTATATTTTGTGTTATTTGCGTGGATGTGTTATTTTGCTCTAGTTATTTTCCTTTTAGTTCTAGTTTATTTATCATTTGGTGGAATTGATCTAACACAATGAATTAAGTTGTAAGATCTGTTGTGACGAACTGCTTCATTGAAATGTCCACGATAGTTTAGACTTTAGAGATCAATCCACAAGTCTAGCAAGGTGTGGTTCTCTAATAGTGCAATTCAATTTGGATTATAGGCTCCTATGGTAATGATTTGTTTATGGCATGAGAATCATACGGGTA
Organism: Pseudotsuga menziesii; assembly: GCA_001517045.1. NCBI lineage: Eukaryota > Viridiplantae > Streptophyta > Pinopsida > Pinales > Pinaceae > Pseudotsuga > Pseudotsuga menziesii. Next base: position 368,795 of record LPNX010162776.1, read on the forward strand.
TCCTTACCATGTCTAGGGTATTGCTTCTCATGGTGCATAATCCTAGCATAATCCTCATAGATTATCATGACTTTCACATAACAGTCCATATAATTTTCCCTACATAATCTTCACACAACTCCCAACCCTTCTTCCCGTTCCCAAGGTGAGAGTGTATACCTTTTTTTGAGAAAATGATGAGTAGAGGGTAAAAATTGGAGACTAATCAGTTGGAAATATCCAATAGCCAAAGAAATCATCTCCTAATTGTTAAGGACACGCTCTACATGTAAAGTAAAGTGGGAAAATATTGTTGGGGACCTACTAAGTGAAGTGTTACAATTCTTATTGTATTAGGATTTGTTAGAGAGATAACCATTGATATACTATCTCTTATGATCTCAACAATACATAGCTTCTCAACATGTATTCATATATACACCTCCTTCTCAACATGTATTCATATATACACTTCTTTTGGATTTTCTCAAATAATATTTCAAAGGTCTCTCTCTTTCTTAGACATTTTTATACTCTTCACCATAGACATTGCTCTTACACAATATGCTTTCCATACATGATATTATATCATACTTTCCTTACATAAAGTATATATTGCCTAGTTTTTTATTCATTAAGATTAAAATAGATTGATGCATCCTTATGAATTTAATTATTTGTTTCTTCATCATCTCTCTTACTAGATTTTTAATTGCATCATTACTTTGATCTAAACAAATGTGATTAATTCATGGTGGAAGGAAATTATTATTAGAAAATAAAATTTGTAACCTTATTTTTTTTATATATAAATATTATTTTATATCACAAATATACATAATTAAATATTATATATTATCTTAGTTAATATCTAGTAAAAACACTAAAATCTAGGTATAAGATTAGCTCATAAATACTCACTATGACGTGAGATATTGTAATGTCCCCTTCCAACTAAACCACCCTGAGAACACATGTTAACCTATCTTATTCCCATAGGTTCGAGCGGGTCTTAAAGAAAAAGGAATAACTGAGGACTGATAGCACTAGGAGTAGAAAGGTACATCAATTTAGTATTATTAAGTCATCGGTGTAGAAAGAAGGCCATGAGAGTTCATATCCTAAAGCATGCGGAGCATGCAGGCCTTGTTTAGTCAGTATTAAAGTCAACATCAAATTAGAATTGCATGCATGCAAAAGTGAAGCATAAACCCTAAAAGTGACATGCAAACCCTAAAAGCATATGAAGATTTATTTAAGAAGGGTTAGGGGACTAAAGGAAATATCTATTATTATTATTGTTGATTTGGAGCTTTTGAGCAACAACATAGTGTGTAGCCGCGACAGTTGGGGTTGAAGACGACGTCATCAACTAACGAGGGTTCGACAGTGCAACTATCTGCCCTAGTGTCTTTCAGGATAGACCATCCAGGTTTATCAGCAACATTCATCGTATTCATCCATATCCAACGATTCAGTATCCACCAAAAGATTATTTGTAGGTTCATGTGTGCAGTCAGGGATTTAGCTGGAAAACCCCAAGGAATTCACTGGGTCTCTGAATCCCAGTCTATCTTCCGCATGGTAGCTTCATCTTCATCAGCAGGGTCACTCTACTGCCTTGAGTGACTATCAACCATCAGTTTGCTCATCCAAAGTACTTATCAGTAGACCGGGGAGGCCGAGGGCGTTAGCACCAGATTGGTAAACCAATTCGCTAGGGCACTTGGAGAGGTCAGAATCTCTGCATGCTCCGGTCATTCTCTTTGGCAGGGGAAGATCTACATCCCGGTAAATTCTCAGCCCCGTCAGGCACCTCCTTCACCAAAAACGTCACCTTTAGCTGAGGAGAGGGTTTCGTGCTGCCGAGCGGTAACACCGGGAAGGAAGCAATATTACTTCACCAACTCAGCTTTATCTGCATGCGTCTTATCTCTGGAGCATCTTCAGCTTGATTATCAGTGGTAAGTGTTTACCTTCTTCCTATAAATCTTTGCCCTAGTTTAGCTATAATTTAGGGCCATTAGCTCGACACCTTGCTTGCAAAGTTTCATTCAGAATTTTTGCACATTTTGAGAGTACAAGTAAGCCCTAGAATCGTGAAACAATAGAATATCAGTATTTGGGATATTATAGTGGTATTAGAGCATGTTCCTTGCCAGCTGTGGGCTTGAACATGAGAAGTAGATGAATACAGAAGAGGACACTTTTGTAACCTGTAGGAGAAGGAAGAGTAGGTAAATAGAGGAATTTGAGGATATCTAGCTAGAAGATACCAACACAGACATGGACCCAACAGGTATATACTTTGACAGGGGAAAAGGAACGTGAGAAGATGAGGACATGATGGAGTTTCGCAGCCTAGTAAGCGCATTACAAGACCTAGCCAAAGGGAAAAAAAGATATACTTAATGCAATCAACAGACTGTCGATGAAACCAAAACCAGGTAATAGCAGTGCACCTCTCTCACCAATAGATAGAGGGTCTACAAGTAGTAGTGGGAAGCATGCATACACCAATATGTAAAACACACCCCACATATATAACAGACCTTCCAACAAGCCCACTATGTCTCACTTCCTGGAAGATGCAGTAGCAGGACCGATAATGCCAACAGAACCTAGTGAACCATTTGGAGTGTACTTATAGGAGTACAGGGATTTGGGAGATGAATTCCATTCACCCATGACTTTCTTAGATTTTTCTAACATGAAAAGCAGGAACAGGCCAAGAGGGTTCAATAGAACATTCAATCATAATTTTGAGTTGCAACGCACATTGGGGAGATTGACTATCCCCAACTTTGATGGGACATCCAGTTGTTCAGCCATGATTTGGGTACAGAAGTTAGACACCTACTTCCAACTTAACCCCATGACAGAGATAGATGCAATCAATTTGGCTACTTTACATTTAGACGGGGAAGCACATGAGTGGTGGTACCACGGACTGGTGACATTGGGTCACAACAGTATCACTTCCTAAAGTGACTTCACACAGGCTCATGGAGCGCTTTGATAAGGACCCAGAGATTCATTTCAGGGATCTTGCGCAGCTCAAGCAGACAAGCAATATCGAGACATTCATATCCGAATTCTAGAGAGTTTCAGTTATGGTATCTGGCATATCAGAGAATCGGTTGATTATGCTCTTTACAGAGGCACTATCCGAGCCACTCTGCGGATGGGTGAAGGCTTACAGACCAATTACTTTGCAAGATGCTATCAGTAGGACTTTGGACCTACAAGATTCTGTACCAAAGAACAAGCAACCACAAAAAACTACAGGTCTCCTGGAAAACAAGGAAAAACCTACCCATCTTCCAGAAAACAGTGAAAGGATAATCCCATAGAGGGAATGGTTGAATGTGGACACACGACGAGATTTGAGAAGGAAGAACTTATGTTTTTGCTTGCAAAGAACCTTGGGTATCAGGCCACAGATGTATGGGTAAAGGGAAAGTATACCTCATTGAGGTACTTCCAGATAGCAGCGAGGAAGATGAGTCGGAGCAAAGACCGGATGGAGAACTACATAGTACGGAATTGGAACAATTGCCACAGAGAGCCACTATTGCTACCCTCACAGGAGTCCCCACCTTCCATACTATCAGGATCAAGGGAAATATCCAAAGACAACGTGCCATTGTTTTGATTGATGGTGGGGCCACCCACAACTTTATAGATGCCTCTTAGGTAGAGAGGAAAAGATTCCCCACTGAGGACTTTGAGGGATTTACCGTTGTCATGGATGGCAATCACAGGATGAAATGCACACAGAGGATACCTTCGTTACAGGTACAACTTGGGAATTATACATTGGTGGACGACTTTATGTGGTAGATGTGCCAGACACGAGCATTGTTTTGGGAGTACAATGGCTGTACTCAATTGGTAAATACTCAACCAACTACCAAACATTAGAGATGGAGTTCCTGGCACCAGATGGGAAGAGGGTAGTCCTAAGGGGAATGCCCAATGAAGCTTCAGGGTCAGCCACAACCAAGGGGATGAACACCATATTCAGGCACGAGGAAAAGACTCGCACAAGGAAATGGCCAACTCCAACTTCAAGGAAGGAACAGTGGTGTGCGAAGGGCTTCCTGGTAGACCTCCAGATAAAGGTAGGATGAGCCCTAGGGGATTTGGACAAGGAGCCAAAACTAGCATGTTTGATCCTCACAGGTATCCCAGAAGATACAAGGAGGGAATACGAAGCAGGGGTGAAAAGAAACACCAATTTGAAGGAAAAGAAGGGCCACCCAACATCGAAATAAACTGGTTGATAAAAATGGACAAGAAGAGACAGGGACAGATGATTCGGTATATTGGCCGAAGATTGCTTGAGGACAATCAATTTCGAGAGGGGAGGATTGTAATGCCCCCTTCCAACTAGACCACCTTGAGAACACCCGTTAACCTATCTTATTCCCATAGGTTCGAGCGGGTCTTAAAGAAAAGGGAATAACTGAGGACTGATAGCACTAAGAGTAGAAAGGTACATCAATTCAGTATTATTAAGTCATCAGTGTAGAAAGAAGGCCATCAAAGTTCATATCCTAAAGCATGCGGAGCGTGCAGGCCTTGTTTAGTCAGTATTAAAGTCAACATCAAATTAGAATTGCATGTATACAAAAGTGAAGCATAAACACTAAAAGTGACATGCAAACCCTAAAAGCATATGAAGATCTATTTCAGAAGGGTTAGGGGACTAAAGGCAATATCTATTATTATTATTGTTGATTTGGAGCTTTTGAGCAGCAACACAGTGTGCAGCCGCAACAGTTGGGGTTCAAGATGACGTCTTCAACTAACAAGGGTTCGACAGTGCAACTATCTGCCCTAGTCTCTTTCAGGATAGACCATCCAGGTTTATCAGCAACATGCATCGTATTCATCCATATCCAACGATTCAGTATCCACCGGAAGATTATTTGCAGGTTCATGTGTGCAACTGGGGATTTAGCTGGAAAACCCCAAGGAATTCATCGGGTCTCTGAATCCTAGTCTATCTTCCGCATGGCAGCTTCATCTTCATTAGCAGGGTCACTCTACTGCCTTGAGTGACTATCAACCATCAGTTTGCTCATCCAGAGTACTTATCAGCAGACCCGGGAGGCCGAGGGCGTGAGTACCAGACTAGTAAACCAATTTGCTAGGGCACTTGGAGAGGTAAAAATCTCTGCATGCTCCAGTCATTCTCTCTGGAAGGGGAAGATCTACATCTCGGTAAATTCTCAGCCCCATCAGGCACCTCCTTCACCAAAAATGTCACCTTTAGCTGAGGAGAGGGTTTTGTGCTTCTGGGCGATAACACCGGGAAGGCAGCAATATTACTTCACCAGCTCAACTTTATCTGCATGCGTCTTATCTTTGGAGTATCTTCAACTTGATTATTAGTGGTAAGTGTTTACCTTCTTCCTATAAATCTTTGCTCTAGTTCAGCTATAATTTAGGGCCATTAGCCCGACACCTTGCTTGCAAAGTTTTATTTGGTATTCTTGCACATTTTGAGAGTACAAGTAAGCCCGAGAATAGTGAAACAGTAGAATATCAGTATTTGAGATATTACAGATATATATAGATACATAGTAATCTTCTTATGTTAAAATGGTATAATGCAAGTGTATACTACCAATTATGCTAGTAATAAGTATTCCTATTTGAAATCTCACTCAATACTGTATGTTTAAACTTTAAAGTACTATTGGGTTCATTATTACTTTATGTAACTAAAATTTAAACCCATTACCTTTTATAAACCAATATACATAATTCCATATCCTTAAGGAAGTTATTTAAATATGATCCCAGTTTTGGATTTCTCTATAACTTTGAGAGAGTCTAAAAGTTGGAAAGTAAAATTTATACGTAGGTGATTCAAGATTATCCTTAGTAGGATGGATATTTTTAAATGATCAACTTATTTAGAGTACTAAAAATTTAAAAAGTGTTAATTTATGTGTATTGTTTTTGTCACATAATTAATTACATGCAATCCCCCATTTGAAATTTTTTTCACTATCCTTGGAGAAATTATGACCTCTACACCTTTTTTGTTGTTGTGTAATTTCAAGACATAAATTGCACTTTTTTATAAAGATATAATATACAACATACTTTAGAGTAGCTTATTACTTTTTACACTGAACTCCTATAAAAGATATTTAAATAACCTAGAAATGGGACTTAATGAAAATTTCAAATCTAAACTAAGGGATTATTATCCCCACATTTTCTTGGTTCTGAAACATATACTATTGATTTGTGATGTCTCTCTTTTTTTTTCCTCGGTAATGATGTCTCTCTTTTTTATGTTCAATACTTAAACTAATTAAAATATATTAGAATATGATTACCTTTACTCCAAACTTATAATACACACCTTAATTTATATATGTAATTGTCTCATTTATTTATATATATGTAACTGTCTCATTTATTTCCCTCACAACCTAAAATTAATGTTACTAATGTGAATCACAAAACCCTCTATCACAATGCCAACTTTCTTAATGATCACTGCAATCACAATGTTAATGGTAGTTGTGAACTTCTACTCATAACTCACTTTTTCTTTGTTTGTTTAGCATTTGGACATCTACTGATAACATGTCTCTTTGTCTGTTTAATCATCTACTTATCAAATTAATTCAATGTAACAATCATATAATAAAACTATGTGTTCTTAAATATTCATATATTATTTCAAATTTGTGGAGTTCTATTAAAATATAGTAAAATTTTCTCATTCCTTCTCTCTCTATGTATTCAAAATTTTCATCCATAATTCTTTTACATTATCACAACTCTAGAGTCCATGAATATTCACAAAACAATCGTAAATAAATAACGTGTGAACATTATTACCAACAACAAATCAACTATAGTGTTTATAGGAGATATTAGTATATTACTCTCTCGTGAATTCTGTACAAAATGACTTCTCCTTAGGTTAAACTATAATTTTTTTTAAGATATTGATTGGAAATGCCTATATATTATAGCTAGGAAATGAAAGGTTGTGATTTTTTTTTTATAATATATACTTAATCCTTCACATCACAATTGGAACCATTGATTTTTTTAGGTTGAATAAATTTGAAATACTTGTTTCAATCGTTAATTGTCACTTTAATTTTTAGTCACTTGTTGATATAAAACAATAAAACATGAACATACTACCGTGCAATACGAGTGAAATGTGAGAAAGTATATATATGATCGACATAGCCATAGGAAAGCATGCATGCTTGTATGTACTACCTTGCATTAACATGGAGATTCACTATGATTCACTATCACATTTTAGTTTGTTAACAAAAATTAACTCCACAATCATAATTTTACAGATTCTCCTGGGCAACACGCAAAAGGAAGCCAGTTTCAGTTTTGATAATAGATCCATCAATTCACCCATGCTCAATTGTCCCTTATTTTCCTTTAGCCTAGTTAATTGTTTCTAAACTAAAATGATATTTATAATGATTTCTGACTAGCACTGGGAACTTGTTGACTTTGTTCTTTTGTTACTTATTTTTTATACTTGTTTTATCACTAGCTCCTCTTTTATGTTGTTTCTGTGCTAATGGTTCCATGGTAATAGTGTTCCAGTGTTCTCACAAGTCTTCATAGAATATTGTACTCTGTAAATCACATTTATTTGGCATTGTTTGTGCTGTAATTTACAGGCCCTGCCTTCCTCAGGAAACAACTTGACTTCAAGGGTGGGACGACTTCATGAAGATTTACTGGAGGCAAGCTTGAGCCCAATATTTTGAATTTTACAAGTTAAACTGGCTTTATGAGCGTTCTTACCTTCATATTGGATCTTTTCAATACATTTGTGTCAAGAAACATAAAGTCATGACTAGGGAGTGGTTATTTTATGTTTATTTAGTTATTTCTAGACTAGTGCTGTTAGAAATAATTATAGCATAGGCCTAAATGTAAACTTAACATGCTCTGGTACCATTTATCAAGATTCTTAGACTGGTCTCTTAGAATGTATGGTAATGAGTTAGGCCAAGTCTGCTCAGATACTACTTGTTAAGAGGCTCTATTCCATCACATATCAGCAGTTTTTCTATCATTAACAGCCCGGAAAGAAATTTACTAAGCTGTAATAACAGTTTCCTGACATAATGCAAATATCATAATAATAATAATATAATTATTAATAATTGGGTTAATGAAAAGTCAAGGGTCACACACCTCTTCATCTTGTGACCAGTTGATGCATATAAGTATACCATCACAAGGCTCATAGTAAATCATCTTTTATATATCGACCATTTATAAGTTATAACTCAATATATCTTTATATACTTGCAGAAATACTTTGTCAATCTTTTTATACCATTTGGTATTAGAGCCACATCTTTTGCCAATCGTGGGTTAATCCTGCAAATAATTACCAGCAGATCAAGCTGCCTTCACTGCTGTGCGTGCATGGTCAGAAATTCTGTACAAACTGCTGCAACCACTGAAAATCCATACAGGTGCAGTTGCATTTCCACCACAGCCACCACCATCTGTACACCATAAGCTGCTTCCACATCTGCAATTCCATACTTTTTCTGCTGCAAAATCTTTCCAGATCAGCTGCCTTCCGCTGTACAGTTCCATACCTACAGCTACCTTTTCTATTTTCCCACATGACTTTCCTTAAAATCACACCCATCCATATTTAAAAGTATTTTTATCTTGGCCCTTTAACCAAAGTCGTGGCTATCTCAAGTCAGCTTTATAAAATTAAAGTGAATTTAGTAAAAATTAATTTACTAAAATTATTTATATACATTATATGTAAAGAAAAATTAAAGTGCATTCTGCTAGGGAAAACACTATTGGAAGCCCTAATAAGAATGAGAAATGATGACAGGATGAAACATCGAAGATACTTGATGATTTTGGAGAAAGGATTGACCAATTAATTGAACGGGTAGATGTGTTATTTGTACAACCCTTAGTCCACCAAAGCCCTCCACCAAGCCTAGAATTGCGAAACACAAGTTACTGAAGATATCCACATAACACAGGCTATCTAAATAAAATTTCTTATGATTGGTCACATGGTGGTCTGTGAAAACTAGTGGTTTCACATTTAACTGGCAAAATGTGATCTTCTTCAGAAGTTTCATGATGATGAAGATTATGCCACTGTTACCAGGTCCACCCATTATACCAAATGGGGACAGTCGAAAAATATAACCATGAATGGGAAGTCCAAGCAACTAGATTTCCCAATATTATAGATGATCAATTGCTAAAAATGTATATTTTATGGTTAAAATCCATTTCGTTATGAGCTAACATTCTATCAAGACCTGAGAATTTGATTTAAGCTATAAGTATGGAAAAAGTGATTGAAAGAAAGTTAATTAGTTAATAAGAGGTAGCTTTTGAACCTCCAAAGAAGACAAGTAGCTACACTGATACTAAATATCACCACTTAAAAAAGGTTGGAAAGAAGGAAAACAATTATTGTGGATGTGGTAGGAATTGGACTCGAGGCACAGATGTGAAGATTTGTCATTACACTACTCTAAAATAGTGGATGGAAGGTTCAAGGGAAGTAGAAATCTCAAACTTAGAAAATGAAATTATGATAAGCTACAAGTCAGAATTTGAAATGACAAAACACTGTTAAAATTTTCATTAGCATCAATCTCATGCACACCACAAAATAAGAATGAAGATAGGGTCCCCCAAAACAAAACTACTTGGAAAGAACAAACTACAAAATATATACCACCTCATCTAAGGAGGGTTGATAAGACCCAGGATGTAATGACGAAGGGGTAAGAAACACAATCAAACATAAAACAACAAAAGCAAAAGGCTAATCCAGTCACCACAGTTTCTAATTAATCCAGTCTCATCTTTATTTAGTGGGTTTCCATCTATTACATAGGACACGGGTTTAAATTTTGTCAAAACAAAAATAAACATTGCAAAAGAACATCTCAAACAAGTTTGGTGCATCCCTTGCTTGATGAATCATTGTATTTAACTTTCTTCTTATAAAATTGGGATGCCTTAGACTTCAATTTTCTCTCTTTTACATAGTTGCAAACCTGCCTAAAATGGGGGTCTTAAAATTCAATTGTAGGTTATGGACTTCATAAATGATTCTGTTGTTACTCTGGAGGCTTTTGTGGAAGCATATCCTGTTGCTGCCTCATGTTTCATCTGTCGAGGGATTTCCAAGTACCATTCCTTACTTTTTTGCTGTTATTACTTCTCTACCTTCTCTACCTTCTTGATTTTAGTAAGCAATTCTGATGATTTGTTGAAAATTGTTTTGATGGGCTCAGTGAAGATAATCAAGAACTACTGCCTGCCTTGGCAAATATACATGATTCGCTGCTGCCATTATTACAGAATGGTTTTACTTTGACAATGGAAAATGGCCCCAAGTCTGCTTCTGATGATATGGAGTTTCTTGTGCAACCACGCTTGAAAACTTTGGGTGCAAGAATTGTAAAATTTGCTTGGCAGCTGCTTTACATATGCTATCTTAGTAAAACCGTAGGTCAGGATGACTATCAATTTCCAAGTACAAAGATATTTCCAGCACAAGTAGAAGATCCAGTTGTCAGGGGAGATATTATAATACAAGTACTTGGCGAGATAGCAGCAGGAAGCTCTGGTGGTGTAGATGGGCCTATTAGCAGTGGATCATTTCTCTCAAATCTTGAGAGGAGGCACAAACTTATGAGCAAGCTTGATGAGTTGTCCAAGGATGGTAAATACTTGCAATTCTTTATTTTTATTACACAAATTTCCATGATGTCATGTTTGTAAAAGGTAATAACATGTATGTTTGGTACTGTATTAACTATTTAATATGTAAATAAATGCAGCTATTTTTTTTCACTGCTAGAACTTTGTATTTGCTCTTGGTACAACTCTAATGCTCTTTATTTAACATTGAAACTCAATGACTCTGAGCCTTTATTTCACATCCTATCAAGTCTTGGTTAAAGTCTTATATTTACATTTTGTAGCTCCATCTGTATTGATGAGCATATATAGCGAAATTTATGCAGTTTAACTAGTTCCTAGTCATGGTTGTTGCATAATTAGTAATATAAAATATTATAACTGATCGGCCATGATTAGGTTATGTAAAATTGGTCCCATGAAAAATTAATCCCTATTTTCTATTTCTGTCAATAAATTTCAGGCAATAAATCTCAAATTTTTGTTTTTCTGCACAGGATGGATTCATTTGGATGATGCACAATATGATCATATATCACTATTAATAGGCCACTTTAAGTCCAAAACTGAGAATGGTGCAGGTAAGAAAGTTCTTAGCAGTTCGACCTTATCACTAAAAGATCAGATCACCACAGATGAACAGACTGCCATTCTTCAGTCAAAACTTAGTCAAATTAAGGATATCTTTCCAGATTATGGTGATGGGTTTTTATCTTCTTGTTTGGATGTTTATAATGACAACCCCGAGGAAGTAATTCAGCGGATCTTGGAGGGGACACTTCATCCAGACTTATTACAATTGAGCACATCTCTTCAATCAAAACCTAATAACAAGCAGTCTCTAAGCAAAAATGACAAAGGAAAAGGGAGGTTGGATGAATCTGAGTATTTGACTCAAGATAAATACAAGCTTAATGGTTCTCACATGCAGAATATGACTGCTTCTTCCTCATCTTCTGCGGGTGAGTTACAAAAGCCCTCACTGGTACCTGACATGAAGTCAAATTCATCTGGGCGGTATGTGCGTCGCCAAAAGGATGATGTGAATGCTGCTAGTATTCTTGATCAGCAAGATGTTAAAAATACCTTTCGTTCTGCTATACTTGCTACCGAATATGAGGATGAATATGATGATTCATTTGATGATTTAGGCACAGGTGTTGTAGATTCAGGGATTGCTGAAACAGAGAGCTTACATAACAGGCTTCATCCACAGTCAGCTTCTAGGTGGACAGTTGAAACCACCCTAGGTGATGATGTTGGGTCATCTAAAAAGGTTTCTGATTCATTGGATGCCAGGGCATTAAGAGAAAACTTATCTAAGGTTCCACAAAGAAAGCAAGTGTCTCAAGGATCTCTTCCAGATGCAAAGGTGCCTGCACCCGCTATTCAAAGAACTGGTAACAACTCATATGGTAGAGGAAAACGGAAGGAAGAGCAGAAACCACAATTCTATGTCAAAGATGGAAAGAATTATAGCTACAAAGTGGCAGGTGCGATTGCTGTTTCTAATGCTGAAGAGGCAGAAGTACTGAAAAGAATAGAGTCGGAAACCATTTATGGTTTGGGAGCAGGGGGCAATGTTCCTTTGAAAGCATTAGAATCATCAGATGATACTCCATCTGATAATAATAATAATAATGCTAACATAGCAGGCCGTGGAGGTAGTATAAGGGGAAGGGGTGGGAATGGAAGAGGTGGGGGTCGAGGTGACAATCACCGCAGGAAAGATCAAGCGATGAAAAAGCACTTCAATAGTGTAGGTGGATATTAGCATTGGATAAAGTTTGGGAATCACATGTACTCTGGAAAAGTGCATAGCACACGGGTGAAAGATTGGAACATGGTTGGATAGCTGATGCAGTTTTGTACCACTCAGCGAGATCCTCTCATGAGTTAGATTCGAAGGTATGATTTGGTTGAATTATTTTCTAATGGAGTATTATTTACTTTTTCCAGTGACTAGATATTTATCTCTGCCTCACATGGTGAGATATGCTATCTACTTTCTGAAGTTATATATGATGTTTATAGGAGAATCATAATTCCAGGAGTATCATGATGTTTACAGGAGTCTCATAATTCCAGAAGTTCAGAGGACATAAGGATATAAAGAATGGACTTACATGGTCTGCCACCTGTCTGATATGCTTCTCCTTTAAGTAGAAAACATCAGATACATATTGCATATAGGATAATTGTGAAATAGCTTAAGAGGAGTTGGGCAGAAGATTGCAAACCTTACGATTTAATCATAAAAGTTAAACACCTGAAATATATGGCATTGTGTCATACACGCTTTTTTGATGTCAATTTTTGTATATATCTATGGAAATTTCCACAGGTATGGTGCTTTTGACGATTCCAGTGGATCAGCAATTACAGATCATCTATAGATTAAATAAGCTTGGTAGCAGAAAATATTTCATTATTGTGGAAATACCGTTTGTATTGTTTTCAGTGAAGATTAAAAATCCATAATGAGCTGAATGTACATCTTGCTCTATGCAGTAGGTCTAGAGCTATATCTATAACATTCTTTTGCAACCAGAGTCAATATAATTGTTGAAAAATTAGTTACAGAATCTTTGTATTAATGCTGCCTTTTTATTATCTGCATTTTATACATACATAAAATGTCTGTTGTGTAGTAGATTTTACTATTTTAGGCTGTAATATTTTGATTCCAGTTTAACTTTTTATTATTCTAATGGTGTAAATTATTTATGCTTATCAGAGAGTATGATGGTTCATCAATCTTACTATTCAATAATACAGCAGAGTTGAATTGCTTAATTGCATATGATTTCTTTTCTTGTACATCCTTTTTTGGGTTTTAGCGGGCAGGCTTAATATGTTAAGGGTTGTCGATTCGCTGTTACAGTTATGAAATAATTATTTTCTAAAAGATCAGTGTACTCTGGCATTGCAAGTCCTTCAATTTTACAAAATGAAAACCCTCATTAATTGCAAATCATATTAGTGGCATGGTAAGTTCAAGCTTCAAGCTCAAACTAACATAAGTTTACAGCTGTTTTTAATGAGTATGGAGAGTAATGTGCAGAGATATTTACCATCATAGCATATTGAAAATACATTTGCAGGCAATGCTTGACCAGTGGTCTTAAAACCCTGATATTAGCTTTAATGAAAATTGATCTGGGTTTTCTTTTGTTTCGGTAATTAACTTCTTACAACCTTCTTTAAATTATCTTGTTAGAAATTTTTCTGGGGCATCTCATTCTATCATGTGTATTATCTACCGTTCTGGTTGGATTTGAGATTTGAATCAATGTGCTTCAGAGGGCATCCTCCGAGGACTATCATTGCATTTATTGATTTCTGGTTTAAGACTTTTTGTGCTGCCAGGGATAACTATTTCTATTATTTCACTGTGCTATTAAGATATTCTTCTGAGCCATCTCAATTCTCTAAAGTGCATTTTCTACCGTTCTGGTTGGATTTGAGATTTCAGTCAATGTGCTTCAGAGGGCATCCTCCGAGGGCTGTCAGTGCATTCAGTGATTTCTGGTTTAAGACTTTTCATGCTGCCAGGGATGACTTTCTATTATTTCACTGTGCCAAGCTATTAAAATGAAGCATTTGGTGAAAAACTGTCTGATATTTGGTGTATGTATATATAACTGTCTGACGTTTGTTTTATGTATATATAGGTTTATTTCTTGTTAGAGTTTTAGCTCTGGAGGCACTCCGCATGTTTTTGTCTTGTATGCGGAAGTGACCATGCACTAGCTAGGATACTTTACTTTGTAATGTTGTTTTATAAAGTTTAAAGTGACTCTTATGTAATGAGACTTTTTATAAAGTATTCCCTTGTTGCGCCGAGAGGTGCTTTCTACAGCTCAAAGGGGTGAGATGTGTCTTTGTAACGCTCACGTGGCACATAAAAATATAACATATCAACTTATAATTAAAAAAAATAAAAAATAAAAAATATTATACTCGTATAAATATACAACTAGGGCAATACTCACAATGTTACAAATGAGTAGTAAAATGTTACAAGTAAAATTCAATTGACTTGAGTAGTAAAAAGAAAAATTATAAAACCAAGAACATATAAAATTTAATCTTAAAACACATCTATGTAATTATAAATCAAATTACAATTTAAAATTTAGTTGACATAGAATATTACAACCATATTTATAAGGTTCTTTAAATGCAAATACAACTAGCAAGAAACCACGGGCCACTAAAACCATGTGCCTTAAACAACTTACATCTTTGCTCATTCTCAAGACAAGGTTAACTTCTAGATTTTAAAATTTTATATGGATTATTTCTCATTAACTACGCTTAATATTCGTTATTAGTTTTAAAGAAAGACAGGTAAAGCGAACTAATTGATTATATGATTATTAATGTTGCTTGGCTCATTCTTCTATTAATATTTACCCTATTTTGAAATTACTTAAGCAAGTTGGCCATTTCTCTCCCAAGTAGGAATACTTATTGGAAGTTTTTGTAAATTAAAAAGGGTTTGCATCTCAAGAGAACTTGATCCCTCTTGGCGCTTGGTAGAACCATAGTTAAGATGGATCTATACTGGTTTTAATTTTATAAAGTGACTTTATGAGATAAAGTGCACTTGTTTCATAAAGTAAAATGTGACTTTATTAAAATTAAAGATAATCGCTTTTGTTGGCAAGTATCTCGACCCTTGATTTTGAATAGGCAAGATTTAATCTTGGCCTTTGGATTTAGGGAATGAGGAATGTGAAAAGTCACTCTCAAGTTATAAGAAAGAGCCTAGGGTAGTGCGCATCCAGTGAAAAACTATCCGACATTTGGTGTATGTATATATAACTGTCCGGTGTTTGTTGTATGCATATATAGGTTTATTTCTTGGTAGAGTTTTATCTCTGGAGGCACTCCACATGTTTTTGTCTTGTATGCGGAAGTGGCCATGCACTAGCTAGGCTACTTTACTTTGTAATGTTGTTTTATAAAGTTTAAAGTGACTCTTATGTAATGAGACTTTTTATAAAGTATTTCCTTGTTTTAATTTTATAAAGTGACATTATGAGATAAAGTGCACTTGTTTCATAAAGTAAAATGTGACTTTATTAAAATTAAATGTAACCGCTTTTGTTGGCAAGTTTCTCAACCTTTCTCTTGAATATGCAAGATTTAATCTTGTCTTTTGGATTTAGGGAATGAGGAAGGTGAAAAGTCACTCTCAAGTTATAAGAGAGAGCTTATGGTAGTGTGCAAGATAAGTTGAAGGAAAACATTTATAAGAGTGTGCATTTTGACTGGGTAATTTGCAGAGAGAGGGAGCTGCTATTTTTCTCAAGTAGGCATGAATCTCAAGGAATTTTTTTTCTTCTTAAGAGGGCATGAATCCCAAGGAGACGTGCATGTTTCCCAAGACATTTGTTGTTCTTGTTCTGTACAGTCTGTACTATACCACCATGGCACATTTTTTGAGGAGGGCAGTATTTTGTACGATTTACTAGGCATGTTTTTCGAGATACTGAAATCGAGGTGGTTGTTGTGGAGGCCGTACAATAAGCTGGGCACAAAAAACGAGAATTTGGTGCAGTCATTTATTGTTGTAATAAATGTTGTTGTAAATTAATTTATGCTTGATAAATGTTGCAATAAAAATTTCTCTTGGACTGGTTTTCCTTAGGGTGGGGTTTTTCCAGGGTCACGTTGACCAAATTTCTGTTGTTTTATGGGTTTATCAGTCTGTTGTTTTTTATATGATTTTTCGCTGCTATAGACTTAGTTTCAGTATTTCAGCTTGTTGGGTTATATTTTTAAATTCATGAAATATATTTTTATTAATGACAAGTTTTTAAGTCTGAAATCTGGGTAAACTAAGTGTTTGACAGAAGTCTGAAATTTTTGTCAATGATTCTACATGGTATCAGAGCTGAGGCCCTGATTATAGTTGATTGTGGGTACAACAGTTGTGTTGAGTTGTTGGGCAAGAGTTCTTGCTGTTTTTTCTACAACTTGTATATTGGAAGACCTTATTTGGATGTGACTCGTAGGTGGTGGAGAAAGAGTGAATTGTTGTTCTTTTGGTGGTCTATTATTTTATTTGATAGCATAGATAGTTGCTTGTATCTTATATGAGGATCGGTTGTATGGTATGTTCAACTACTTGCAGTCGAAAGTCAGGATGACTGCTGTTCTCAAGGAAAACAGACTATGGATCATAGTTAACACCGTTGTAGCTCTTCCTTCGGCTACTGATCTTGTTGCTTTGGATATGCATAAGGTAAAAGAGACCAAAACCCAAAGGTTGATTTTGGATGGTATAATGGACCATTTTATTCCACATGTAGCTGAGAAGAAGAGTGCTTATAAAATGTGGACTACATTGAAAGGCTTGTATGAGGCTAAGAATGAGAACCAGGTAATAGATCTCAAGGAAAAATTGTAGGGAACCAAGATGGCCAAGGGTGAGGGTGTAACATTTTTTCTTAACCGGGTGGCCCAGATAAAAGATGAGCTAGCTGCAGTTGGAGAAGTCATTTCTGATTCTGAGTTAGTAAGGATAGTCTTGAAAAGATTCACAGAGGAATGTGAAGTCTTTGTGAAGTGTGTGGTTGCTTGACAAAAACTTCCAGATTGGAACATATTATGGGATGATTTCACTCAAGAGGAGATCCGAGAGGGATCTCAAGGTAATGGACATTTAGAGGGTGTTAATGAATAAAATATTTCTCTTTTCGTTAAGAGTAAGAAGAAGTCCAAGAAGGACTTGAGCAAAGTTCGACGTTGTGCTTGCAACCAGTACATGCACTTTGCTTCTCAGTGTCCTGAGAAGAAGAAGGAGGAAGATAGAGTTGTTGCAATTACAATAGAAGAATAAGACTATGCGAAAAGATTCAAGGAGTTCTCGATGTTCTCTCTTATTTTTAGTGCCGACAGCAATGGACTAGTTTAGAATGGTACCTGGTATGTTGATAGTGGAGCTTCACGTCATATGACCGGAATATGACATATATTTTGTATCATTTCTGAGACTGGTCCTGACTGGTTCGTCTAGTCAGAAGGGGGATAGGCATGTGTAGTGCGTGGAGTTGGAAATGTCGGATTCCAACTTAGTCATGGATGATACATTGATCAGGATGGGGTCCTCTTTTGCTCAAGGGATGAGGGTAAACTTGCTCTCGGTCTTAGCCTTGGAAGATGTAGGGTATTCAACATTGTTTTAGAGGGGACGTGTACATTTTTTCAGATAGAGATGATCTGGGACATGTTTATATATACTTAGGGAGTGCGGGACTGATTGATCCACAGTTGATTGGTGATTGGTTCAGTGAGATGTACAATTTTAGTGCACAACCCACAGTTGATGAATCGAACGAGGAGCAGGAGGCTCTTGAGGCTGCAGTGGCACTAAGGTTACAGTCTCGAGTTTCGATGGAAGAGATGGAGTCTCTTCTGAGTACTGGTAGGAGGCTCAACGAGCAAGACCAAACCAATGCTCAAAAGTGAAGAATTGCTTCTCTTAAGAGCTCAGGGTTTAGGGTTGTTGCTAGAATGTTATCTTCATATTCGAGTTCAGTGCAGGTAGTAGCGTTGGTTCCAGGTTCAGATGGAGCTCCTACAGCGAACAGCGTGATGGATTTGAGGACGAGACCTGTTGATGATAACAGTGAGTATCTCTCTCGCTAAGAGGGAGTGTTAGAGATTTAGCTCTATAGGCACTCCACATGTTTTTGTCTTGTATGCGGAAGTGACCATGCACTAGCTAGGCTACTTTACTTTGTAATGTTGTTTTATAAAGCTTAAAGTGACCCTTATGTAATGAGACTTTTTATAAAATATTCCCTTGTTTTAATTTTATAATATGACTTTATGAGATAAAGTGCCATTGTTTCATAAAGTAAAATGTGACTTTATTAAAATTAAATGTAACCCCTTTTGGGGGGGAAGTTTCTCAACCTTGATCTTGAAGAGACAAGTTTTAATCTTAGCCTTTGGATTTAGGGAACAAGGAAAGGTGAAAATTCACTCTCAAGTTATAAGAGAGAGCCTATGGTAGTGTGCAAGACAAGTTGAAGGAAATCATTTCCAAGAGTGTGCATTTTGGTTGGGTAATTTGTAGAGAGAGGGAGCTGCTATTTTTCTCAAGTGGGCACAAAGGAGAATTGTTCTCTCAAAATGGATCGAATCCCAAGGAGATGGGCATGTTTCCCAAGGTATTTATTGTTGTTGTTATGTACAGTTCGTACTGTACCAGTTGGACAGTTTTTTGAGGCACAAAAATCAAGGTGGTTGTTGTTGTGGAGGTCGTACAGTCAGTTGGGCACAAAAATAAAGGGTATGAAAATAGAGGCAGGGATGGAAAACGAGAATCTGGTATAGTCATTTATTGCTGTAATAAATGTTGCTGTAAATTAATTTCTGCTTGATAAATGCTGCAATAAAATTTTCTCTTGGATTGGTTTTCCTTAAGGTCGGGTTTGTCCAGGGTCACATTGACCAAATTTCTGTTGTTTTATGGGTTTATCAATCTGCTGTTTTTTTATGTGATTTTCCCATTGCTACAGGCTTAGTATTAGTATTTTTGCTTGTTGGGTTATTGATTTAAATGTACGAGAGGTGTTTTTATTAATGACAAGTTTTTAAATCTGAAATCTGAGTAAACTAAGTGTTTGACAAAAGTCTGAAATTTTTTGTCAATATTTCTACATTTCCAATTAAAAAATGGTTAGGGTATATTATGTCATATTTGTAGAATTCCCCCACCTTACCTTGTATGTGATTTGTATTTATCCATGTTGCATGAGTTTAGAAATGGAAATGGGTGTTTGGAATGGTTAGAAGCTTTCATAATATTTATTGGGGTTTTTTTAAATGGTTAGAAGTTTCCACCAAATTTGTGGGAAGTGTTTCGTGCATAGTGAAAATAGTTATTGGCACGAGGTGTTTAGTGCAAAGTGAAAATAGATATTGGTGGAATCTTCCACCATTTTCAAAATGGTTAGAAGTTTGCAACGAAATCTTAGGTTTTATGTGCAAAGTATGTAAATATTTTAAACAATATGAAGAAATGGCAGAGGAGAGGGGTAATTGAAGAGTTCTCATTTTGTAATATATATCTCAATTTGTAATATATATCCAACATAAGGGGAGGAGGTATAAATCCAGGATCGTAGATATAATAAATTATATAACTATATAATTTAATGAATGATGGGGATGATATACGAGGTCTCGTGTCCATTAGTGTTGAACTAGCAGCTACAAGGAAGGTCTTCCTGCATGCATAAGACTTAAATTAAGAAGCCAATTGTATTTACTTATTTTTCTTAAGTTTACTTTGGAAAATAACTAAAGTGATCTAATTGTTTATTAACTTTCGTGAAACATTAGTTAAAATGAAAGTGAAATTATGGTTTTTGCTTTACCTAAAGTTATAAAAGAGAGATCAATTGGTGGAGATGACACACACTTGTATCCTGATAGAGACATGATACAGACAGGGAGAGAAAGTCAGACAGAGGATTCAGCTGAGAAGACGGAGGAGCGAGCAGCAGGATCATTGAGTTTCGTATAGCTGGGCCATACATTCACACATGAGGGTGTTGAGGTTTAGTTGAGATTTGCCCAGTGATTCTCCTAGGTATTGCATTCCTCAGGTTTGGGTGAATTTGCAGTGATTGTAAAAGTTCCATATTTTCTCATAATAAAATCTATATCTGACTGCTGCATCGGTTTTTCCATCTTGGGTTTTTCAAAGGGGTTTTTATACCCAAAATAATAGTGTCAATATTGTGATTTATTTCTCAGTTTTATATTCCACTCCATATTGTAAAAGATATTCATGTGTGGTTATCAATAGAGATTTGCATGCATGGTTTAGCCCTAGTTTGAATACTAAAGGAAAATTTACATGGTATCAGAGCTCTGGTGAGCTAAAGCTGAGAGATTTGCAGCAACAGTGATAGATCTGGGGAAAATCTAATGAAGACACAAACTTAGATTGGAGATCTAGGGTTTGACATGTAACACTTCACTATGGCCATACAGTTGAGAGTTGAGGATAGACTCCAAGGCACTCAGAACTTTCCTACATGGAAAGAAAGGATCATAATGATCCTAGACGTTAGTGATGCAGATGGGCACATTGATTCCACGAAGGTTGCACCCACATATCCTACAGATCTAGCAGCTTGGAAGATGATTGATTCCAAAGCCATGTTGATTACCATGGATGGAGTGAAGGACCATATAGTCCCTCACCTTTCTGGTAAGATGACCACATTAGAGATGTGAAAGGCCTTGGAGAGTCTGTATCAAAGCAAGAACGAGAACTGAAAGATGGTGTTGCAAGATAGGATGCCCAACACCAAGATGGCCAAGGGAGAAGGAGTGGTGCCTTATCTCACAAGGCTCACACAGATCAAGGATGAGCTTGGGGCTGTTGGCTCTAATACTGATGATGAGGAGCTAGTTTGGATAGCCCTCAATAGATTCTCTAAGCCACGCGACACCTTTGTCAAGGGTGTGGTGGCTAGGGAGAATCTCCCTAATTGGAAAAGACTATGGGATGACTTTGTGCAGGAAGAGACCCACATGGGTCAAGGATCAGGCTCATCTAGCAATGCCCCATAGATTGTGGATGAGGAGGCTCTAGCCTTGAAGGACCTTATAGTCCCTCACCTTTCTGGTAAGAAGACCGCATTAGAGATGTGGAAGGCCTTGGAGAGTCTGTATCAAAGCAAGAATGAGAACCAGAAGATGGTGTTGCAAGATAGGATGCGTAGCACCAAGATGGCTAAGGGAGAAGGAGTGGTGCCTTATCTCACAAGGCTCACACAGATTAGGGATGAGCTTGGAGCTGTTGGCTCTAAGACTGATGATGAGGAGCTAGTTCGGATAGCCCTCAATGGATTCTCTAAGCCATGTGACACTTTTGTCAAGGGTGTGGTGGCTAGGGAGAATCTCCCTGATGGGCAGACTATGGGATGACTTTGTGCAGGAAGAGACCCACATGGGTTAAGGATCAGGCTCATCCAGCAGTGCCCCATAGATTGTGGATGAGGAGGATCTAGCCCTTACAGGGAAGGACAAGGGTAAGGAAAAGAGGAAGAAGGATGGTAAGAAGAACCTTGACATGTCAAAGGTCAAGTGTTTTATCTGCCACAAGCAGGGACACTTTGCCTCCCAGTGCCCAGACATAAAGAACAAGAGTAACACTCAGATGGCAGGATATGCAGAGGTGGACGAGTTTAGTAGGAACTTCGATGAGGAGTTTTGCTTGATAGCTTGCATGGCAAGCTCCACAGGGAGAAATATATGGTACATCGACAGTGGAGCATCTAGTCACATGACTGGACATAAGAGATTCTTTAGAGACTGGCAAGAGGGTGAAACAAGGACCCACGTTGAGCTGGGTGATGATGCACGGTATCAGGAACAGGGAGTTGACACTGTTTCATTTGAGAGGGAGTCTGGCAAACCCCTCAGTTTTGCTGATGTGTTATATGTTCCAGGACTGACCAAGAACCTTATATCAGTCTCCACTCTGGAGGACAAGGAATATCAGGTGAAGTTCCGTGACCATAGAGTGTTTATCAAGCCCAAGGGGTCAGATTGGATCTTGGATCAGGTGATTGGAAGAAGGAGAGGGAATGTGTACAGATTACACTTTGAGCTTGCAAATGCTATAGTCAGGAACAACAACAACAGTTAGGGTGAGTTATGGCATAGGAGGATGACACACTTACACCATGGAGCACTGAAGCATTTGAGACAGGAAGTCATTGGAGTTCCTCAGGTATAGGAGAAAAAGCATAACCATTGCAAGGGTTGTGCTTTGGGGAAGAACATCAGGAAGCCTTTCCCACAGAGTGAGCACAATTCTAAGGAGCCCTTGGACTTGGTGCATTTTGATGTATGCAGACCTACGAGTGTCCATTCGTTCAGTGGTTACAGTTACCATGTAACCTCCATTGATGACTATTCTAGGAAGACCTGGATTTATTTCCCGAAGGCTAAGTCAGAGGTCTTTGAGAGGTTCCGAGAGTTCAAAACTCTCGTAGAGAACCAAACAGGAAAGAAGATTCGGGTGTTGAGGATAGACAACGGGGGTGAGTACACTTCCAATGAGTTCATGGAGTATTGTTTGACTGAGGGGATCAAGAAGGAGCACACTGTGCCCCATACCCCTCAACAGAATGGAGTTGCAGAGCAAAAAAGTAGGACTATGGTTGGAGCAGCCAAGGCCATGCTATTTGATCAGGGATTACCACTATTCCTCTAGGCTGAGGCATACATGATTGTAGTATACATTTAGAACAGGCTTCCCCACACAGCTTTGGGGAGGAAGACACCAGAGGTGGTCTTCACAGGTGCCAGGCTAGATGTGAGTCACATTCCCATATTTGACAGTGTCTGCTATTGTCATGTTCATGTTGACAATAGGAAGAAGCTGGACCCTTCTGGAGAGAAGGGGTTACTTGTTGGTTACAACGAGATTTCGAAGGCATATAGAGTTTACATTCCTGCTCGTAGAAGAATCATTATGAGCAGGGACGTTCAATTCGATGAGGACATGGCCTTGCAGAGATCTTTGGATTTACCAGCAGAGTAGAAACCAACACAAGAGTTAGGGGTCAAGTTGGAGGAGCCTGATGTACAGGTACATGTACAGACACAGAGCACAGGTGTTGGTGGTTAGAGGGAGTCAGGTGGACAAGATCCTATAGTCATTGACTTGGAGGATGAGTTGTAGTAGGAGACGGATATCGAGCAGTTGCAGTAGGTTGATCCTCCACAGAGATCTTTTAGACGGAGTGTACCACCCGAGAGGCTTAGTTATATGGCATTAATGACATAGTTGATTAACTCTGACCCTTCCAGCTTCGGGGAGGCTGCACAACATGATGTGTGGCAGGAGGCTATGGTTGAGGAGTATGAATCCATTATGAAAAACCAGGTATGGGAGGTTGTGTCGAGGCCACAAGGGAAAAAGGTGGTGGGATCCCGATGGATCTACAAGGTGAAGCATGCTACAGACAGAAGTGTTGAGAAGTATAAGGCACGCTTCGTGGCTAAGGGGTTTTAACAGAAGGAGAGAACTGGCTATGAGGAGACCTTCGCCCCTGTTGCCAGGTATTCTTCCATTCGTACCATTATCTCACTAGCAGCTGAGATGGGTTGGCGAGTCCATCAGATGGATGTCAAGACTTC
The DNA here is from genome assembly GCA_001517045.1 of Pseudotsuga menziesii. Classification (NCBI taxonomy): domain Eukaryota; kingdom Viridiplantae; phylum Streptophyta; class Pinopsida; order Pinales; family Pinaceae; genus Pseudotsuga; species Pseudotsuga menziesii. Next base: position 392,690 of record LPNX010162776.1, read on the forward strand.
CTTCCTCAATAGATTTATAGAGGAGGAGGTGTATATTGAGCATCCAGAGGGGTTTAATGTGGAGAACAGGGAGATGCATATTTGTATACTGCATCGAGCTCTTTATGGGCTCAAGCAGGCCTCTTGAGCATGGTACTCGAGGATTGACAACCATCTATGGGAGATTTGATTTCAGTGGAGTGAGGCTAACCACAACCTGTACTTGTTGATAGGTGATGTGCCTCTCATACTGGTCCTGTATGTGGAAGATCTCTTTTTGACAGGAGATGAGAGGCTGATTGGAGACTGCAATTCCAACTTTGCAGTGGAGTTTGAGATGAAGGACCTTGGGCTGATGCATTACTTTTTGAGCTTGGAGGTTTGGTAGAGAGATAGATGCTTCTTCATTGGACAGGGGAAGTATGCAGTCGAGATCTTGAAGAGATTCATGATGGAGGACTGCAAGCCTATGGCCATACCTCTAGTTTCCAATTGGAGGAATATTGATGCATCAGGATCAGGCGGATTTGATCCTACCTTGTATCGTCAGCTTATCAGATCTCTTATGTATCTGGTCAACACTTGACCATATATCAGCTTTGCAGTCAACTCTTTGAGTCAGTTCATGGTGGTCACTCAGAGAATGCATTGGACGGCTACGAAGCACATACTTCGCTACATCAGAGGTACAATGGAGTATGGATTGGTTTATGAGCACAAGGGGAGTGTATAGTTAGCATGTTTCATAGATGCTGACTGGGAAGGATGTGTAGAGGAGCAGAAGAGTAATTCAGGTTGTTTTTCCAACATTGGATCAAGGGTTGTTTCTTAGTTCAGCAGAAGTCAATTGCATTGAGCTCAGCAGAGGCCGAGTACATGGAAGCCAACATGGCTGCTTGTGAGGGTATGTGGTTGAGGAATTTACTTGCAGGGTTGTTTGAGTGTGAGCTAGAGGATACAACAGTTCAATGTGACATTCAGAGTGGCATCATGTTATCTGAGAATCTAGTGTTCCATGACCAAAGAAAACACATAGACATTAGATACCACTTCTTGAGAGATTGCGTTCAGAGGGGAACCATTCGATTAGAGTACATACAGGCAGATGAGCAGGTGGTAGACATTTTCACCAAGGCACTTTGTAGACAGAGTTTTGTGAAGTTCAGGGATAAGTTGGGGTTGCTACCGAATTCCTTCCTCGTTGAGAGGGAGTGTTAAACTAGCAGCACCAAGGAAGGTCTTCCTGCATACACGTGTTCTTGCATGCAGAAGACTTAAATTAGGAAGCCGATTGTATTTAATTATTTTCCTAAGTTTACTTAGGAAAATAACTAAAGTGATCTAATTGTTTATTAACTTTAGTGAAACACTAGTTAAAGTGAAAGTGAAATTATGGTTTTCGCTTTACCTAAAGTTATAAAAGAGAGATCAATTGGTGGAGAGGACACACACACTTATATTTTGACAGAGACAAGATAGAGATAGCGAGAGAAATTCAGACAAAGGATTTAGTTGAGAAGATGGAGGAGCGAGCAACAGGATCATCGAGCTTCGTACAACTGGTCCGTACACTCACACATGAGGGTGTTGAGGTTTAGCTGGGATTTGCCAAGTGATTTTGCCGGGTACTGCATTCACCAGGTTGGGGTGAATTCACAGTGATTGTAAAAGTTCCATATTTTTTCATAATAAAATCTATATCTGATTGCTGCACCGATTTTTCCATCTTGGGTTTTTTCGGGGGTTCCGATACCCAAAATAATAGTGTCAGTATTGTGATGTGATGTGATTTATTTCTCAGTTTTATATTCCGTTGCATACTATAAAATATATTCATGTGTGGTTATCAATAGAGATTTGCACGCACTGTTTAGCCCTAGTTTGAATATTAAAGGAAAATTTACAATTAGGTCTCGTGTCCATTAGGTCACGTGTGTAACTTAATAGTTATTATTTATTTGATGTTATATGTTTTTACTATTATTGATAGTAAATATATATATTTATATTCATTAAATTGTCTTCTTGTTTAGAATGTTGTTTTCAAAATATATTTATAGAATAGGTGTACCTTGTTTTTGTTTGTAATGTTTTCTCACAATCTTTTGTTTTGGTTGGTGTAATGCCATTTTTTTGGAAAATTATATAATAATATTTGTTATTATTTGGAAAGTGATAAGATTTGCATATTGATGGTCTTTGGTTTCTTGTGTAATTAGGATGACAATAAGACATCCTTGTATATTGGGTCATGCTTTTGGAATCTTTGCCTTTTGATGCTTCTAATGATTAATTGACTAAAAAGATTTTTCTTGGATCTGTAATGGTCCCTTTTTCCAAGGTTTGGATTTTTATGTTTGGTGACTTCTTTATTTCAATGGAGCAGTCAATATTTTTTATAAATTGATGCTTCATTGATTTAACTTGTTCTATAGTGACTTACTATTATTTAGCTTTTTACTTTGAGTTAGCTGATGGTGGTTATGATCTTTTGATTATAAAAGTTCCTCCCTAGTTTTAATCTTCTCATATTTTAATCTTTTGATTTGTTCAAACCTATGATTAATCAGAGAATAATATTTTCCGTAATTCTCTAATAAGAATTTAGTCTAGTTCTATGAACTTTTCTTTTAATTCCTTGTGATTTTGTTGTCGATTTTGATATGAATTCGATGAGACATCAAGATTCTTTGAAATAATGCCCTGCAACATTATTTTCTTGGTTAGGTGCTCAAATGTTGTGTATTTTTTTCAACATTCATAGTAAAAGCACCAAGATATTTCAACCAAGCATATCCCAACATTACATCAACTTCCTTGGCCTATAAGACATAAACCACATTTCCGGAATTACTTGATGTTCAATTCAAAATTATTAATTTCATCATCATAATCTTGTGTAAGAGCTCTTATTCTTTTCCAATTTGTAGTCTATTTTGCAACTCAATATCACTATAATCTCCTTTAATAGTGAATCTTTGTCTCATAACAAATTTGCATTTTTATTTTTAAGACAACAAAATTACATTTTTCATTGTTCTTTAAATCATCATAAAAGTCTCCTAGGTAATTTCTTACAACTTTATCTTTTTACTTTTTGACCAAGTTTTATATCTTGATTTTGTTTTTTCTCAGAAAAAAATTGCAATTTCATTTTCAAGACAACAAAATTACATTTTTCATTGTTCTTTCAACCATCATTAAAGCTCTTAGGTAATTTGTGCACTTTGACCACAATTCTAACTATTTTGTATTTGATCAGTACATTGATATTTCAAAAAAAATAAAAATAAAAAGCAATAACAAGAATCGAACCACTTGTTGTGCCTATATAAGCCCGTTTAACAATCACTTACAATTGCTTATCAATTTTCCATACTAATATGGAAATATAAGATAATGGGGTGGCATGCACAGGGGATCTTATTAGGTCTCAATGGACAAAAACTCAAAACTTTTGCATAGGGTATGGGATTAGCCACCAACAATAAAGTTGAAATTTATGCTCTGTTTATGGGCCTTGAAATTATTGTCTATGGGTGTTCCAAATGTCATCACATTGGGATATTCAATGCTCGTCATTTTGCAAGCTAGGAAAATAGTTTGCATCCTAAATACAACTCTAGGGAGGTTGCAAATTTGAATTGTGGATTTTTTAAGGAAAATCTTGTTGAAATATTGTAACTTTGAAGAATATTCTAAATGTATTTTATTGTTGTAATCTATTGGAGATGTTTTATTACTCCGTCGAGATATTATTATTGTATTTGGTCATCATAGAGTCATGAGGTAAAACCTCCGTTGTAAGTCGGGTCAATAGAACCCTTCAAAATATAATATTATATTGTTTTGTGTCTTTCTAGGTAAATTCGGCCTAGTAAGTTTGTTGGGGTCGACTTAGTTAGGGAAAAAGTCAAGTGGAAGATAAAGTATAAATAGAAGAGGTGTGCTCCTCATTTGGACACACACACTCACTTGTGAATAAAACATAGGAGAGAGGGAGAGATATTTGCAAGGAGAAGGAGCACATATTTGGGGTTTTGTCTTTATATTTTGCTACATCTATATAGAGGAAGTTTTGTTGGGTTTTCTTCCCCTAGAGGCTTTCCTAGGATAAATATGTGCCTATCTTGTGATTGTGTTTCTTTTAGTGATCCTCCATATGTTGTTGTTGTGAAATTGATATGAATACTAATGATATCTAGCTAATCTTATGGAATCTTAACATGGTATCAGAGCTAGCTTGAATAGGACAACTTTCACAAGATGAAACTCTCTCTCCTCTCCCTCCAATAAGAAATTAGGGTTTTTGTCAAAGTTGGAATTTTGGAGATCTGATTGGATAGAAATTTGCGCCTCCCTAGAGTGCATCTATTGAGCCCTGGATTGAAATTTTTGAGTGGGTAGATCTCCGTGAAAGTCAAACCCTAGTTTGGCTCTGGACCAGAAAACTACAAAAAACCAAAAAACCAAAAAACTACAGAAACTGCAGATCGGAATATTGCCAGTCAATTTTGAGAAGTGAAGATTTGGAATCTCTGAAAACCAAATGTACCAATCAACTCACCTCAATCAAGCACATCTCCTGGTAAGGTTAGTTTTTCATTTTGAGAAATTTCATTTTTAGTGACCTCCTAGATAAGATGGCCCCAAGCACTAAGCTTGAGGACAAGATAGAAGGCATAGAGAATTTTTGAGCATGGAAATATGGAATTGGCGTCATTCTTAGAGAGAATGATCTTGACAAATACATCAAGCAAGAAGTTGTAGAACCTAAAGAGGATGAAGCTAAGGAGAAGCACAAGAAGGCCCTGATTAGAGCAATGAGGATCATTGATGATTCTATCAAATATCACTTGATTCCTCAAGTGTCATCCAAAGAGACCCCGAAGGAGATGTATGATTCTCTATCCAGAATGTATGGAGGAAGGAACATCGATATAAAGATGAATTTGAAATCTCAATTGAAGAGTACCAAGATGAGCCAAGGAGAATCCATCCAAGACTACCTCATAAGGGTCTCCCAGTTCAAGGAGTAACTAGAAGCCATTGGAGACTCCCTTCATGAAGATGAGCTAGTTACGACTGCTCTCAATGGTCTCACTAGACCTTGGGATTCTTTCATCTAGAATATGTGTGCTAAAAAGGAAAGCATGAAGTTTGATATTGTATGGGAAGATTGCATTCAAGAGGAGGCTAGAGTAGCCAATAGAGAAGCTCTACTTAAAGAAGAGGATCAAGCCCTAACCACCCATACCAAAAGAGGAAGAAGTCAATCGAAATTCAAGAAGGAAATCCAGAAGGAGTCTCAACCTCCCAAGAAGTTCCAAAGGACAAGAGGAAACAATTAGAGGAAAAACTACTCCAACTTTCAATGTTTCAATTGTAACAAGATAGGACATTGGCAGAAATTTCCCATTGAAGAAAGAAGAATAAAATAAGAGGAACAACAAAAGACATCATGCACACCTAGCTGAAGATGAAGAAGAAGAGGAAGAAGGACCTCAAAGAAAACAAGAAAAACAAGAAGATGTAGAAGAGTATGTATTATTCTCTGCACTCTCTATGTCTGTGACACCTGGAGAAGATACATGACTTATTGATAGTGGTGCTTCAAAGCACATGATAGGACAAAAGGAAAATCTGTCAAAACTTGAAGAGAAGAACTCTCATCAGAAGGTATCATTAGGAGATGACTATCAATATCCTATCAAAGGAGTTGGTGAATCAAGCTATAAGCTTGATTCTGGAACCCCCATGAAGATGAAGGAAGTCTTATTTGTACCAGGTTTGAAGAAAAATTTACTTTATATCTCAGCATTAGATAAGAAAAGATATAGGGCTGCATTCATAGATGGAAAAGTACTTATGTGGCCCAAAGGAAAATCAATTGAAGATGCAGTTGTCATTGGTGAAGAAGAAGGAGACTTATATAAACTCAAGGGACATTAAAAAAAAAACCCTTGTTCATGAGACCATTAGCCCAAGTGAATTATGGCATAGGAGGATTGCTCACATCAACTACAAAGCACTACCCCATGTAAGCAAAGTAGTGACAGGTTTACCAGATTTGAAGATCGATCATGAAGGCACTTGCAAAGGATGTGCAAAAGGAAAGAATACCAAGGATCTATTTTTGAAGAGTGAAACAAAGACTAAAGGTACGATGGAATTAATTCATTTGGATGTATGTAGTCCAATTCCCTCCACATCTTTGAGTGGTTATCAATATTATGTTGCATTTATTGATGACTATTCAAGAAAGACATGAAAACAAAGGATGAAGTATTTGGAAAATTCAAGGATTTCAAAGCATTGATAGAGAATCATGTAGAAATAAGAATCAAGACACTTAGAATAGACAATGGTGGAGAATATACTTCAAAAGAGTTTGAAACCTTTTGTAAAGAAGCTGGAATCAAGAGGGAACTAACCACTCCCTACAATCCTCAACATAATAGTGTTGCGAAAAGAAAGAGCATGACCATTATGGAAGCAATGAAGACAATGACACATGATCAAGATCTTCCAATGCACCAATGGTTTGAAGCAACAAGGACGTTAGTTTATGTACATAATAGATTATCCCATAGTTCCCATGGATTCAAGACTCCATAAGAAATGTTCACAGGGAAGAAGCCCGAAGTGATCCACCTCAAGATATTTGGTTTCCCAGTATATGTTCACATACCAAAAGAAAAGAGAACTAAGTTGGACCCTTCCGAAGAAGCGAATATTTGTTGGATACTGTGAAGTATCTAAAGCCTTTAGACTATACATTCCAGGATTCCATCACATGGATATTAGTAGAGATGTCACATTTGATGAAGAAGCAGCTCTCAAGATATCTAGAAAATGTTAGCATGAAGAAGTATATGAAGAATATGCACCTCCCAAAAATATAGAAGCTGCATTCTCCCCTGAAGAAGAAACATCAGAGGACCATGATATGCTAGAACCTCAAGAACCTCCTACTATGAATATATCACGAAATATAAATCCTTCTTGGGTAAGATAAATTATACAAGAAGAAGAGAAGTATGGAACTCCAGAAGGCTCCACAAGAGTAAGCAAGAAGTCAAAGCCATATTCTAGTTATGTGGCTTTAATGTGTGATCTTGTAGATCAAGAACCTACCAGTTATGAAGAAGCTATACAAAAGAAAGAATTAATATAAGCAATGATGAAAGAATACCAATCTATAATGAAGAATTATTTTTGGGATATAGTTCCCAAACCAGAAGGCAGGATCATGATTGTTGCAGTTTATGTTGCTGTAGATGTTGTTGTTGTTGATCGATAGATCACATGTTGCTATAGATGATGTTGTTGATGATCGAGAGATCAAGTATTCCTGTAAATGATGTTGTTGCTGATCGAAAGGTCAAGTGTTGTTGTACATGATTGAGTGCTACAGAAGATGAAGATCAAAGCTGAAGTCTTAGTGTTGTAGAAGATAATGCTCCATTATTGAAGATGTTGAAGATGTTCCAGTAACTGTTCTAGTTGCTGATGATTGTTGAAGAAAACTGCTGATGACAAATAAATGCATCACCTTGATGTTGTTAAAGATGCTCTCTCTCCTTTCTCCTACAACTGATGTTGTTGTTATCAGTAGAATACCCTTCTCGTTAAGGGGGAGTGCTGAAATATTATAACTTCGAAGAATATTCTAAATGTATTTTATTGTTGTAATCTATCGGAGATGTTTTATTCCTCCGTCGAGATGTTATTATTGTATTTGGTCATCATAGAGTCATGAGGTAAAACCTCCGTTGTAAGTCGGGTCAATAGAACCCTCCGAAATATAATATAATATTGTTTTGTGTATTCCTAGGTAAAGTCCACCCAGTAAGTTTGTTGGGGCCGACCTAGTTAGAGAAAAATTCAAGTGGAAGATAAAGTATTAATAAAGAGGCGTGCTCCTCATTTGGACACACACACACTCACTTGTGTATAGCGCATATGAGATAGAGAGAGATATATATGCAAGGAGAAGGAGCACCTATTTGGGGTTTTTTATTTAAACTTTTGATACATCTATATAGAGTAAATTTTGTTGGGTTTTCTTCCCCTAGAGGATTTCCTGGGATAAATCTGTCTATCTTGTGATTGCGTTTCTTTCAGTGATCTTGCATATGTTATTGTTGTGAAATTGAATTGAATACAAATGATATCTAGCTAAGCATATGGAATCTTAACAAATCCTAGTTCATAACATCTTGCATATCAAGCGTCAAAATAATGTTAAGGTTGGTCATCTAGCCAACCCGGTAGTTCACTTGGGGTGTGGTTTTGTGGTAAAAATGAGGGCAACCAAGAATTTTATTTTTAAGATGACACACTTACATTTTTCATTTTTCTTTCAACCATCATTAAAGTCTCCTAGGTAATTTGTGCACTTAACCACAATTCCTTCTCAACTTCTTTGTATTGATGACTACATTACAAAAAAAAAACCATAACAAGGATCAAACCAATTGTCATGCATATATAATCTTGTTTAACAATCCCTTACAATTTCTTATTAAATTTCCATACTAATATGGAAATATAATATCACGGGGTGGAAGATGCAGGGGGATCTTATTAGATCTTGATGGACAAAAAGTAAAAACCTTTGTTTGGGGTATGGGATTGGCCACCAACAATGGGGTATGGGATTGGCCACAAACACTCAAGACAAAAGTTATGCTTTTTTTTATGGGCCTTGAGATTATAATATCTAGGTGTTCCAAATATCATCATACTAAGAGATTCAATGAGGGATTCAATGTTTCTAACTTTCAAGTTGTTGACATTTCGGATGCCTTAGTTTACAAACCACTAGTAGTGTTGAGACTACAATTTACTACTTGGAAATTCTTTAGACTATCTGTTTGTTTGGTCCAATTTTGTAAATTTTGGTTGGCTTTTACAACTGTTTAATATCAAATATGTACTCGTTTTGTTAAAAAAATGGAAATATAATATCTTACAAAATTAAAATCGCAAGTGAAAGGATCTTTGTTTTTGCATCCATCTCTTTTTATATGGAAAATAAATATATCATTCAGAAAGTCGAGGATCAAATTGAATTATTGTCTTCATTATTCTCCCATTTATGCCAATTCTTAGGTTCCATGAGTAGACCTTTGGACAAAAGATTTGCGGTTCCATTCTTCTCTCTATAGAATTGCATGGAAAAGGCTTCATTTAGTGTTTTTTAAATTTAAAATCTCCTCAACAAAATATCTTAAAAAATATTTTCAAAATATTTTCCCTTCATCCAATCAATAACAAACCAATATAGACCCATCTAAATTTGGTTCTAAAAATCGCTGAGAGGGGTGAAATATTTAAACCTTCCACTAATAAACTACAACACACATCCCTCTCACCACAATGCTACAACAAATTGATGCACACATTCTTATTGTATTTTTATTTTTATTTTTCATCCTTTTCATTTTTTATTTTTATGGAAGAGATGGACACTTCCCTCTCATCACTATGCTACGTCACATTGATGCTTGTTTTTTTAATTTTTAATTTTATTATTATTTTTTATGGGACAAACACTTCCCTCTCACCACTACGCTACAACACACGGATGCATATATTCTTTTCTTCTTTTTTCTTTTATGGGACAAACAAACACTCCCCCCCACCCAAGGTATAGAAATGCGCCTTCTCGGTGCAATAAAGAATCCCCTCGACACCTCCTATTCAAAGTTCACCCTGAGCCACCCCATCAAAGTATGCTTGCCTAACCACCCTAGGTGGTTCGTCCCCTTTTCCTTGATTGGAGTATTTTAATGTATTCCAGCTATATGATGTACATATCCCATAGGGTATTAGCTTGTCATTCAATAGCCCATCATTTTTTCTCAATCAAATACCCCATCTGACAATAAGAGGTAAACCCCTTATTTGTTTATATATATATATTTTACACCAATATGAGAGGGAACTTTCCACATTTTTTACCAACCCATACTATATTAATATTAGATATAACTATTAATTCCTTCAAGACAACTATAGCATAGATGAAATGAATAAGCATATAGATTGTATCTTCATTACTTGCTTTGCATAAGGAACACTATCTCAGACCTTGGCAGCCCCCCCCATGCATACAATTTTATTGGTATACTTTTTTGTTAATAGCCAATGATAGAGAGTTTTAATTTTAGTGGGCATTTTAATTTCCATATTCCTTTATGCTACCACCTTTGTTCTTAAATACATCCTTACCTCAAAATTTAGATGTATCTTTCCCCATTTATCATCATCCTCTCTTATCCTTATATGACAATTTTTTGAACTATGACATAAATTGTTCGAAATGTTCCTCTCTTGCCCTAAGAAACCCAAATTTTCAATATCATACCACTTTTGTTTCAAAATACTAGAATTTATTGATTTGCTACTTGATGTAGAAATAACAACCCCCTTGGCACTTAACTCCTCTACTATATACCTTGGAAACTTATAAATTTTATTGCATCCCACCCATTTCTCCTCTCCTATCCTTAGTCTATTTCCTGCACATACTTTCCCTACAAGGAAACTACGCATTATTGAAAAATCCAACACAACCGCCTTCAATATAATAGATGAATTTTGGTATGACTTTGGACTAGTTTTGATTCATACTTCCATAGTCAATGACTCAATATATTTATCCTATATCACCTTACGACACAACCCTTTGTCTTTTACAAGTCTCCAAACACTTTTGGCTGTTAATGCTCTTAAAAAGCAATGTAATATCCCATCCTCCTATTTCCTTTGGTATTTCAATCCTTTTTTAGGAAACCCATGGGAGATGCCTCTTTTTCCTTTCATAATCCCAAAGAAAATCAAAAATCATTTTTCTCACTTGCTCTAATATTGATTAGGAATGAAAGATAATGATACCCAATACAAAGGTATAATCTATATTATGGATTTAACTAATATGAGCCTACATCCCTTTGATAACCATCTATTACACCATAAGGTTAATCTTTTCTACCTTGGATATCATCCATCCCTAATCTCTTTTATTATAATAATTTGACTTTATGTAGAAACCCAAGTACTTTATTGCCATTTATATGTCCACTTTTGATTAAGGAAACATTATTTTAATTTTTTCTCTATTTTTTTCATTGATTAGCTTGAGTGAGACAATCGACTCCAACATTTACTATCATTCTTTTGGTTAAGCAGTGATCTCCCTAAACTTGTGTGCATTTCTCCATGAGCTATCACAAAATAATAATATGCCATCTGCAATACACATAAGTGATTTGTGAAGAGTTCTACCAACTATGACCCCTTTGAATGTACCATATGTTTTAAGCTCATAGAAGGCTCTACTTAAACCTTCATCCACTATAAGAAAGAACAATGGTGATAGGGGAAAACTTTGTTTAAGTCCTCTTCTTGGCTTGAAGAATTTTGATTGTGATCCATTAATTAACATTGTAAAGGCTACTATCTTGACAGAACTTGTAACCTAATTCAATATGTGAAGTTGAAATCCCACATGAATAAGTAATAATCTTAGGTATACCAAATGAACTATATCATATACTTTTGATAGTTCCACCTTTGTGACCATTGCATACAACCTTTTTGTTTTGATGGAGTGAAAAACCTCCCACGTTACCCAAATTTCCTCATGGAGTTGTCTCCCTACAAGAAATCCAAACTACTCTTGAGAAATTGAATCTGATAATAATTTATTCACACCCCTCACTATTCGTTTGTAAATTATTTTGTATATATAGTTGCACAAAGGTATAGGTATGTACTCCTCAAATCTAGTGGGTTTGTCTGATTTTGGTATTAATGCCAAGAATATGGTATTAAATGTAGCCAATATTTTACTAGAAATCCTTGATCTTCGACAACTCTTAACAAATCCTCCTCCAACATCTCATAGAAACCTATAAATGATTCCACAACTTAACCATTAGGGCCCGGACTCTTGTCCTTCTAAAAAGAGTGCAACAACCCTTGGAGTTCTTTTGAAATATTTTCCATCGTACTTTTATTATAACCTCAACTATTGATATTTTGTTATCATCCTTATAGATATCTTAAAATAATTCACTCCATCTTGTGACAAGTCTTGAAAACTAGCATTAATTTGAATTTTAGGTCCCTACAATCTCTAGATGGTATTTATATTTCTTCTTTGGTTGGAAAACTGATGAAAACTTTTCATGGTGTCATCCCCCTTGTCTAACCACAATTTCCCCCTCTTTAATTCCTAATTCCTCTCCTCTTACATCACCATCTTATAGGTATACCTAGTGAAATATTGTAGGTATAAACCATGCAACATGCGCTCAATCTCTATTAATTGTTTAGTCATTTTGAAATTTTTTGTTACATGCTCATTGCTTTGCAACTTTATTTACCTTTCAAGTTTTTTCCTTGAATTGTATGGTTGACGATTCTCTACTCTCTTCGACAAAAGGAACTCACTGTTCGTTCACCAAATTAACAAAATATTCTTCTCCCAACCATTGTGGATTATATTTGAAAGGATTAGGTGGTTTAGTGCCTCGTAAATCTATCTCCAACATAATGAGAAAGTGGTCAAAGTCATCCCTAACTCGATCCATTGTCCTATTCTCAAATTTCCATTTAGAATGTCCTCATTCACTAAAATTCGATCAAGTCTCTTTGATATCCTGTCACACCCCATTATCTTATTCCTCCATGTTGGTATGATTTTCATGAAAATCATATAAACCCGTCTCAGATAGTTTGTTTACAAAGAAATCAATGAACTAGTCCACCTAGGACGACTCTCCCCATATCTTTGCATTCCATATGGAAAAATCCATGTCTCCACCCACTATTAGATAATCCAATTCCAGTTGCTTGTAATTGTTTTTCCAATAAGTGACATTTTTTTAGTAGGGTCCATACATTTTTAAGGTTGTAAAATCCATATCCATCATTTGTGAATATAATTTCATTCATAAATCTAAATCAAATTCCGACTAATTAGTGCATTCGAGAGAGAGGGTTTTCCAACCTGATATTAAATCCCCCAACCTGATATTGAATTAGAAAATATGAAATCCAACCCAACACATATCTTTCTAAGTTTTGTGCATATTTTGTTCCCTTCCCCCGTAGATTCTTGGTAAAAGACTATGTTTGGTGTTTGAGGCTCTACACTGGCATCTTAATGGCTTGCTTGTTTGAGGGGTGGCCCATCCCTTGACAATTAAGCGACAGTGATATAATTTATTCACATCAATTTGGGGTTTATTTGCTTTAAGAACCCTTGCAATGCATTATTGTTTCCCTTATTGAATTCCCAATTTTGCTTTATCTCGGACCATAGAAAGGTGAGATATTCTACCTCGGATATGCCCCCTTCCCTAATACCCTCAACTAGTGCCAAACCACCTATAACACCACCCTCCAAGTCCAAAGGGTTACCTTTTTTAGAACAAAGGTCATATCAATATCCATCCTCCGTATCCAAACATTCCTCTTCTAGAGACTCCCTAATATCCTTTGTAGAGGGAAAAATTCCACAAGAGTGAGAAATCCTCCCTTATATCCTTGTAAGTTGTAACTGAGGAAATAATGTAAGTGATGATCAATAGACCATGATACACTAATAATCTAAAAAAAAACTCAATGAAAAACATTGAAATAAAAGATTGACAAGTGCTAGTAACATAAAAAAGACAGAGAATGAGTTGGATTCAACCATATAGTATTTGTCCAATGGAAACACTTGTTTAGAAATGGCGTCACCTAGACGAATGCAACTTCAATGGAATCCAACAATCTCCCTTGGGGATGGGTCCTTTTTAACTTTCTCAAATTGCTTGATAACTAACTTGGAATGATGAATATAAACACTTGCTTCTTGTGGAAGTATTCAAGGGAGCTTTGAATACCAAATGATGATAAGAAGGGGGATGAAAGATGATCTCTCAAATCAATCCTTGGAAACATAATCTTTCTCTAGATTTCTCTTTTTGAATGCATTCTCATGACTTCGTTTTACAATCCATATGGAGGTCTTGAAACATCTAGTTCCCAATGTAAATGCTCCATCTCATTAAGTGGTCCTCCAAGTACAAGAAGGGGTCTATTGAATCCTCCCAAGCATGTGAAAAAGATAATTCAAAATTTTGGAGCCAATAAATGTTGTTGTGGGACATGAATGTGCCTTAGAAATAAATGGGTCCCATCGTTGGTATAACTGTATCGGTTTCAAGACAAATTCATACAGATATGTGCGAGTTTCGAAATAAAATCTACGCGGTTGTCCAAAATAATTGAATTTAATCATTTTAAGGTTAAATTCTCATGGTGAATTTGATGAGGATGATACTAATGAGCTGAATGTTATATGTTGATGATGTCCTTTTGAAAAACTAGACAAAAATGTGCATGTGTGCGATACTTGGGCGATAACAAATTCCCCCTGATGTGTGAGGCTAGGAATGATCCATATAGACAAAATACATCATTATTTATTTTCCTTGTGTTGATATTCCAAACTTTGATGGTAAGTTAACAATTGTTGAGAGTAAAGGAATTTTGCAGGGATGTTGGTGATGACCATTGAAGCAAGTAACTGATAGGTGACTGAATATCATTGTTTATACAAACGAGACATTGGCATCCCTATACTTGAGAAATTCTGTTAAGCTATATTACAATAAGAGGGGATTGAGGGGTCAACTCTATTAACTTCTAGACACAAGGATGAAGGTGGATTTAATCCTAGCCTAAGTAAATGTGTCTTGGACTATTGATAATGTTGCTAATGTTGAATAAGTGAAACTACTGATGATTGCGAATAACCCACTAGAGTGGGGGACCTGAATAATAATGAAGATGCCGATGGGTAACTTGCTTATGTCATATGGGTAACATTGTTATCGTCGAAATCTACGACCCCCCCTAATGCGATAAACTTGTTAGTTTTGAACATAGGGGAGACTACTGAGTTATAGATCACTAACGAATCTCTCTACTCAATTCGAGGTGAAGCCTTATTTTGATGAGAAGAGAACCGAAGGTACAATCATAACTACTTCAAATCTTAGGATGAAGTGATTTGACGTTGATGAGAATTGAAGCAAGTGGTAAGATGAGGGTCTTATCATGAGAACCAAGATAATGTTGTAACCAATTGGGATATTGATAGAATGAGGTAGGAAGCATGGGGATGATGACTTCCCTCAAGTAATGTAAATTAGGTGAGTGGTGTATGCAAAAATTCTTCAAGTGGTAATGTAGGGTGTAATGAAGGGGAACAAACTATGGATGGACTATTGAAATGATGTTTCCTCATATGATGAGCGATGATGGCGTAAGGGATATCCACGACAAAACTAAATGTGTTGTATGGACACAAGTATTTTGATCAAGGGAGAGTAGGGGGTGCTACCAAAATAATGTTGTGACGGGGATTCCCATGGTTTTGAGTGTGTCACGGAACAAATTTATCCAAAAATAATTGTGTGGCTATTTTGTATGGATGAGAAGATGAATTCCCAAAGAAGAAATAATATCATGTAGAATGTCCCTATGAGGATGATTGAACGGTATTGGTGTATTCAAAGGGTGGGGCCCCTTTATGGTCTTCTCGGTGGTTGATGATACGAAGAGAAACTTAGATACTTTATTGATCATGATGGGGGTGAGTGGCTATTTTTGAATTGTAATTGTAACATTTATGTGCCAAGGAATTTGAAGGGGAAATCAATAAGATGCAAGGGGATGTATTATGGTTTCAACTTGGAAAACTTGATGAATTATCAAATTCCATGGAATTAATGGTTCAACATCATGGGTGCCATAATGTCAAGGAGTTGTAATGGCATGCACACCCATGAGGGAATCATGCTATCGTCCGATAATGGAATTGGTGATTATACTTACTTGGGGATGGGGACCTTATGCATATCATTGGGACAAATATATAAGCACAATGTAAAGATGGGGAATACATTTCCCGTATGCAAAGTTGAGATGATATACATGTGAGTGGGGCCTATACGCCTTTAGACAAGGGGGGAACTGCTTCCTAACGAAAATCCTACACACATGAATCAAATAGTGAAGCATAATAATATTCATGATAAGAAATATGACAGTGTAGAAATATTTGACAAGAAACTAAATATACCTATTTTCTGTAAACCATCCCATGTCAAAATTTTCTTCTTTAGTGCCAACCAGATGAAACGCTGGATTTTGATAGGGAGCTTTCCCTTCCAAATCGATGACATCCACCCAGAATGAGACCTGTGCAAATGTTGCTCCGCAAGCGCATTATAAGCCAATAAAGGAGTGACTTATTCCATTTTATTGTTTAGACACCACACAATGTTATCGCTTTTATCAATTAATTTTGTTCCTACCAATGCTAAACTGGTAGCAAAGTCCTCCCATTCGATAGCCCAATCTCCTTGCAAATGAAGGTATTCTGTCAAATACCAACCAATTTCATGCTCCCCATCCACCTTTACCGCTTGCTTGATTACTACTACGTTTCTTTGATGGAGGTGCCTTAGAAGATCCATAGAAAGAGAGAATTTATCCAGTAGTCCAACAATGGGATCAATCCCTACAAAGACTTGAACACCCCTTCTGATAAGCTAGCCAATATTTTGTGTAATAAAAGGAAACATCTTTACAAGACTTCTCCAAATCTCAGATGTGGTTGAGTAGTTCTTGCAATAGTTTCTAGGACAAATAGCCAATGGAACATTATTCAAATATTTGCACCTAACCACTTTACACCACATACCTGTATCAAAGAGACAGTGCCAGAGGATTTTGGCACATAGAGCCTGGTTAAAAAGACTAAGAGTCTTGATCCCCCGTTACCAAGGGATTTTGGTTTTGAGAGAACATCCCACTCAACGCGATGGTATTTATTTCCCTTCTGTTTACGAACCCACTGAAAGTGAAATATCATTTTCCTCATGTTTTCAATTATTCCTTTCGTAATTATATACAAAGAGAACAATATATCGGAATACACTGCAAAATAGTAGTAATAAGTAGCAAACTTCCTCCTAAAGAAATCCAGCGAGGGGTCCACATGTTCATCTTCCATATCATTTTTTAAAGATCCAAATCCAATCGCCTTTTTTATAGCCATTAGGTTTGAGGAAAAAACCTAAATATTTAAAACCCTTCTCTAAGTCTACCACCTTGAATGGAAAAATGAACAACACATAATCAATGGTATTCTGGTCATGACATAAAAGAGAGAAGCTCAATTTATGTGAGCAAAGTTTCATACCCGATTCCCCACATAAAATATTAATGATATCCTTCAACTGTTTCCAATCCGCAAGAGAACCATCTCCAAATATGAGGACGTCATCAACATAGAGAATATGAGTTAATGAAAGAGTTCTAGACACCTTGATCCCAAAAAACAACTTATTCTCCCTAGCATTAATGATCAGTCTACTCAACCCTTCGATAGCCAAAATAAAAATATAGGGGACAAAGAGAAACCTTGTCTGATTCCTCTAGATCCTTTAAAATACAGAGAAGGTGATCCATTTATCAATATAGAAAATTTGGCTGAAGAAACACATGACATTATCCAATTTGTAATCTCCACTGTTAGACCAACTTGAAGTAGGATAAGCTAAATAAAAGACCAGTCAAGACGATCATACGCCTTCTTCAAATCCAACTTTAATATAAAAGTAGAGAGATTATTCTTTATGACACAATGGAGGCATTCTTGTGCAATGCCCATTGCATCCAAGATTTGGGGATTTGGAAGAAATCCATTATTGTTCAATAGTGATATGGTTACTCAAGATGGGTTTAATTCTCTTAGCTATAATTTTGGTGATAACTTTGTAAAGTAGGTTGAACAGAGAAATTGGTCAGTAGTCATTAAAAGTGACAATTCTATCCTTCTTTGGGATAAGAGTGATGTAGGTCAAATTTAAAAAGTTAGAAACCACCCCCGAGCGTCTAGTGCCTTCAACTTCCTCAACAATTTCATCACCCATTAGATAAAAAAATTGTAGAAAAAACTCGACAGTCCAACCGTATGGGCCCAAGCTCTTGTCTATGGAAAAACCATTTAGGACTTCCAAAACATCAGCTGAGGATATTTCCCTACCAATCACCACACAGTCTCCGTTGTAAAAAAAATGAGGGTAGTGCTTAATAGTCTTCATCTGATCAATAATATTAGTGGAATTGTTGTCCGAGTACAACTCCTAGAAGAAAGAATTTGCAAAGAGTTCCAAAGATTTACGATCACAGATAAGCTCATCCCCAACACTACCCATTTCCCAAATAGCATTATTGAGTCTTCTTTTGTTTGCATAGATGTGGAAGAATTTATTATTATTATCCCGAGCCTTTATCCACGTAGTCCTACTATTATGTCGTAGAGTTTCTTCCCTCAATAGAAGGAGCTATTGTTTCTTAGAAATAAGGGAGTTATATCTTAGCTTATTCTCTTCAGAGAACATGATATCCATTGATGAGTCATCTAAAAGCTTTATTTCCTCAATTTCTGCAAGTACCTCGTTGTTTTATTTTTTCTTATGTTTTTCCCATTTCATCACTTCCCTTTTAAAAGACATAAGCTTAGAAACAAGGCTGTGCACTGCATTTGACTGCCAAGTAGAAAAATCAGAATTGTTGGTCCAATTTTCCTTGACCATAGAGTTAAAATCCATATCGCCCAACCAAACAGGATTGAACTTGAAGGGATAAGAGATAAGACGATTATCGAAATCTAGTTGCAGAATTATAGCCTTATGGTCAGAAAATCTAGTCGAGTAGTTCCAAGATATCTACCCAGTCTTTCACATAGGTTCTCCACCATATAGAACCTGTCAAGCCTCTTAGCAATACCCGCATGACCACAAATCCCATTTGTCCACGTAGGTTCTAATACAGCGGGGACAATGTTCATAAGGTTGGTTGCCTCAAACATGTCCATAAACTAATCCGCTAAGGGATTCACAACTTTCCCTGCACCCCAAACCTCACCAGGAGAAGTGGTAAAATTTAGATCCACTTCCACAATTAGAGTTGAATACGACAATAATCTTGAGGAGACCAACTGATCCCAAAAAAGTTTCTTATTTGAGCAAGGCCCATAGATATTTAATATGTGAACCATAGAAGAAAAACCTTTTAATTTACCCCCCATACTAATACTTGCACAACAGGAGAAAGCCTTCAGATCATCCACTAGGTGGTTCCATGCAATCAAATCCCCCCTCAAGTGACCAGTGGCATCAAAAGCACAGAATATCCAACATGGTTTAATCCTTAATAAGTAATCACAAGCAGAGGAAGAAGACACCATAGTCTCCTGCAACATGACAATCCCCGATTTCAACGTCTCAAGAAAACATTTAAGAGCATCGCGTTTGGGGCCACTTCCCAAGCCATTGATATTAAAAGAAGTAACAATCATTCTAACACCTCGAGAGGGGCCGCTAAATCTCTAAGAGTTTGATTCGGAGAACCAGAGTCAAGGTCAGGGGAGCCACCCAAACCTCTGTCCATTAATGAAGCAATAGGCATATTAACATAAAACCTGTCAATGATCAATGGCTTCCTCCCAAGGGAAGCGTTACCCCTACCTCTATAAGGTTTTTAAGGTTTTCTAACAAAAACATTTGCAGCTTTGATGGATGAAATTGAAAAAATATATAGATTCTCCACTTCCCCAGATGCATATATGATCCAGATTTATGCAAGAACGCAACAGAATACACAAATAACCATAGAAACAAATATGCAACAGAAATAACACTTCATTTCATTAATTAATAACTGAAACTTGTTTACATATAGAATGGAAATAAACTAGCTAGAGTGCTGGTAGCTTATCTCTGAGAAGAGATGTGGCGACTACATGCCTCTGAACTCTGTGTTACAATGAGTCTCGAAGGCCTATATATTATTGAGAAACAATGGAAACCCTACACATCCAAAAACCTAACCCTAGGAGGTGAAACGCCTTAATGTGTCCCCCATTGGGTAACTTGGTACATCAATTTCCCTGGGTCGTAACTTTAGCATACTACCTCTGTTTGACGTGCATGATACATCGTTAGAAATATCTATTTATGGGCTACATCCATAAATAACAAATATGGAGTCCGAAACGGACTCATATTTTCCCGACCATTCGATGCCGGAAAAATGTCGTTTAGGGCCTCAAAACAACTCCGAAAGTTTAGGACCTAAAAAATTGCCAAAAATAGTATATTGTGCTACAATTAAGGAAACTGGAAAACTGAAAGAAACAATGGTGGGGGTCCAAGAGGAATAGGTGGGTGGCCACCAATATCCTCCTGGATCAATATATAGGGATAGTATTGAGAGACACAGAAAAAACCCACCTATTTACTCCAAGGTGAGATTTTAGGGAATCAGGAATCAAAGAAGGAGATAAATTTACATCTAAATCCATCAGACGAGTAATGGGTAAGGTTGGGAAATCTACATTAGTGAAAATAGGGTTCTCATAGGTCATCAACCGAGAGGGTTCCATCACAAGATTAGAATCATAATCCATGTTCTGGGATTCCTCAAGTATACCCCCCCCGCCTTAGTAGAAACCTCTGGATCCACAGAGAAGTTATCCTTACTAGGAATAATCACAGAATTTGAAAGAGTGTCAGATCTATCGTCGACTAGNCCCCCCCCCGCCTTAGTAGAAACCTCTGGATCCACAGAGAAGTTATCCTTACTAGGAATAATCACAGAATTTGAAAGAGTGTCAGATCTATCGTCGACTAGCTCAGAGGCCAAACAAAACCCTCCCCAAAATATTTATAGCCCAAAATAGACATTGCACTCAAAATATCAGCAGCTGGAAGAAATTTCAATAAGATGGGAACAATATGAGTGAACTTATCAACAAAAGATGGGACAAAATCCTGATCCAGAGGGATAGGAAAATTAAGATAATTCCCCATCAGATCCAATGCTTCCTCTTCAACAACCTTTAAAACTTGATCCTTACCTAATGTCGTAGCTTGGGAGGGACACAAAGCTTTAGAGTGGCCAATCTTCCTACAGTGATGTCACCTGAAAGGTATATGCCAATAATCCAGCTTTTGGATGAATGAGAAAGCTTCCCATTTGACCTCTATATCTTCTGGAAGCCTGTCACACACTGAAATTTCCACTAAAACCATAGGTGTTTTGCAGCTAAAACCCAAAAATTGGTCATCTTCCATCAGAATAAATTTCCCGATAGGGTTATCAATTCCCATGAAACCTTTAATATTCCAGCAATGGATAGGGAAGCCGGGAAGAAGCACCCACAGATGACGTTTATCCAACTTCTCACTACGTGGTTCAAAACCCACATGCCACCTTTTCAACACAAGCGAGCCATGGTCAATGACCCAAAACCTCTCCTCTATAGCTTTTATGTCTTCCTTCAAGAGGAAATGGAAGATAACCCATCCAACATCCAACATCATAACATGTGGGTTATTAGCAATGTAAGACTTTTCCAGACATTCCGAACCCACGAGATAATTTCCACTCTAAAAGGCTTAAAAAATTTGAACTTTCCAACCAGTGCTCACTAAGAAAGAGTCACCACCATGTCCATAGCGACGCATTTTCCAAGCACATACACTGGTCTGATGCTTTTAACCTTTTCAAATTGCAATTTTGTTTGTTAGGAACAACTCCAGTCAAAACAACGCCTTGCCCATAAAACCACTTTTCAATAAGGTTATCCGACCCTGTAGAGACAACATCTAAATCACCCAAGGGTACAATAGGTTTGCCCTCCAAAAGTCTTGGTGAAGGATACTTAGTCCCAACAACCCGCAAAGGCGACCCTGAAGACACCCCAATAACCAAAAGTCCTTTATGGTAAGGAAACATGAACTTGTCCAACTAGCTAGAGAAAAGCTACCCACATCCAACAACTTCTTAACAAAAACCACTTTTTCACAAGGGTTATCTCGGATATCGGAGCACAAGGATTCATCACGATCCATGTATGTCCAAACCCCTACGAACAACCGCCAAAAATGGAAAACCGACCAGAAAACCGCCCGACCAAAAAACCCCACACATACCGCATATGAAGACACGACCCTCACGTGACCTCTATCGACCCCCAGGCCTTGTCCCTTCACCAAGAAGAAACACAATGATATGACAAATCCCACTATTTGTATCGGTCGGTACTAGGTTTATCATAGAGATAAACTTGACTCCAGTCCATTGTATGCTCTCGTGAAGGGACAATAAGGTATAAAAAACTATGCCCACTATTTTTCAGGTATTTCTTGTTTTTGCAGTAGCGGGGTCCGTTAAAAGTATGCAGTGCGGGTACTCGTTGGATGCAGAATCTGAAAAAACGTGATGATGATATCATCATCACATTTTTTTAGGTATTTCTTGTTTTTGGGGTAGCAGGGTCCTTCAAAAGTATGCAGTAAGGGTACTCGTTATTCCGCATCCAACGAGCCCTCCCGCTTGAAATTTGAGTAAAAACACAGGGAGATATGTTGAAAATACGAACAAAAAAGTAGTTTTTTTAATGAAAGATATGTCAAGTCAACCATTATGGTTGACTCATTTATTGAAATTCTATTGGTTCTTGAATTCCAACTCACAAGAATTTATTGTTGGATGGTTTTCTTATAATGCCCATTTTAGACCCCAAATTTCCTCTAATGTGTAATATTCATTAAATATTGAATTTATTTTTTCTTCCAAAAATGCAAAACTCCTTGGTGCACCTTCTTTATATATCAACAATCTCGTTGGATGATTAACACACCACTACTAGTACACTTGATTAAATATTAATGCACTGATAAAATTGATATTTTCGTATTTATATTATCATTAAATTGTGCACCATATGTACATGAGTACCGATAAGTCTTTATTGTGTCTTGTATGCATTAAATCATCACTAACTATAAGTTTGTATATTTTGAAATGCATTGACAACACCTCCTTAGATTTCCTACTGCACCATTAAGCACATGAAAATGCATTTTTTAAATTCAACTTTATAGTGTGCTTGTTATGTATAGAAGCACCACCATTGGTGCCTTCATACATCTTGAACATCGACAAACGAGGGAAATTTATATTAATAAAAATGAAGTTAACAATGTGCTTACACTAGGAACACCAACAATGCCTACTATCATCATATAGAGCACCAAAAAAGGGATATTCATATAGAGCACCGAAAAAGGGATATTATTATTATTATTTGGCTTCAACCATGCTTTCTATTTGACTAGGTGTATTTATTTTGAAGTGCACCAAAAAAATCAACAAAACAGTATTAATTTTATTTTATTATTAATATGTTTATGATGTAAGTGAGCATCGGTTATGGTGTTTTTTTTATAGTTACTAGTGCATTGATAATAATATTAATTTTATTTTATTATCAATATGTTTATGGCGAAACACTAATATTATATCCTAACATTATATAGAGCACCAAAAGTGCAAGATTTTTTTATCCTTTTGGCTTTAATGATGATATATTTTCCAAGATGTGCCTAGCATGGTGAAACCTATTATTAACATGGGTGCATTACACTTAACAATGCAATTTGAACAACACTAATGCAAGGCATACCATTGAAGAAAAAATGGGAAAATGTGCAAATTAAAGTCTAATTAAAAATTTCAAACCCTTAGAATTGTAAATTACTGGATACAAATCAATTTACTTGGTCTCTTCCTATGGTTTGTGTAGAAAAAAAAGGAAATTTGAACCTCTTACAAAATTTGAAAATGAACTAAAACCACCATGAAAGCAAATTAATCCATAAATTCCACAATACAATAACACATACAATGGGGTGGTCATATAGGGATTATGAGCATCATTACTTGTATAGTTTGAAACATTGAAGAAATGTCACAAATAAAATTACTGTTTGGTAACTTTTTACTTTACTTAATGATACACTTGCTATTAAGACACACAAGTGTATTAGACAAGTTTTTGACACACCATGAAGTTTTAAAAATTTGCCATTAGTTCAAAAATTTGCCATTAGTTCAAAAATTACCAAACAAACAAATAAAATCACTGTTTGGTAATTTTTTACTTTACTCAATAATGCACTTGCTATTAAGACACACAAGTATACTAGACTTAGGTTTTACACCATGAAGTTTTAATGCACTTGCTATTAAGACACACAAGTATACTAGACTTAGGTTTTACACCATGAAGTTTTTAAGTGTTCTCATTATAGACACATAATGATTGTGAACCAATGCAAATTGATTTAAAAAAACGATATAGTGGAAGAGTGGAAGTTGATTTCGTGAACAAATCCAATTAAATGACTTAACAATAGTAGTGTTAATACATTATAAACAATATAGTCTAATGACTTCAATAATACTAGAATGGGCAAATTAGGGCAAATTAATTTTTTATAATACATATTAGAATGTTGTAAAAGATGTTTTTGCCATTTTGTTGAATGTGATTTCATATTCTATTATTAATTTTTGTACTTTAAAATTATATTTATTATGGTTTATTGTTATAATGTTAAGCTCAAGAACAATCTAAATCTAAATGAATAATTTAAAGATTATATGATTTAGACTTTTTTTTCACTTGTTTTTGGATCTTAAATCTTACAAAACATGTAAAGATAAAGTATTGCCATAAGCTTTTATTTTTACAATACAAAGTTTCCATATGACCTAAAAAATGATTTACAAACAACGAAAAGTTTTAATTTAGATATTAATAATATATTCTTTAAGCATATCTCAATTTAAAAAAATATTATTTAAGCAAATCTCAATTTAAAAAAATATTATTTAAGCAAATCCCAATTTAACTTTAAAAAATGATTTACAAACAACAAAAAGTTTTAATTTAGATATTAATAATATATTCTTTAAGCAAATCCCAATTTTATCTCAAAGTATTAACAATAAAAATAAATTACATTACATATGCAATATATAAAAAGATATATATAATTATAAATAATATATAATGCAACCAACTTAATTTCATCCTAATTTATGATTATATATTAACATCAAGTGTAGTAGGCAGCAAGGTACATCTAATTAGCCCATGATTTAATGATAGGTAAGAATCTTAAATTATGAAAAAATATATAATAAAATAATAAACTATCAGATTTTTTTTTATAATCTTGATCAATGATCAACAAATTCTAAGTTAAGACTAACAAATTAATAATTAAATAATAATTATTATTAAAAAATAATTTTCCAATTATCTATTACGTTTGTCTTATATTTTTCCTGTGTCATATTTGACCATAAATAACTGAAAATTTTAGAGAAAAACAGGAAATGCGTTATGAGGACGATGAATTATTACTCCATTGCCCAGTTTAGTAACTAATGCTCCACAAATCGCTCAAATCTTCATTATCGAATGACACAGTTTGCACTACCAAAATTACAACCGCGTGATCCATTTGTGTAGTTGCTCGTACCATTAGTATTAGTATTGCCATTGCCATTGCCTTTGCCTTTGCCTGTTCTTGCTCTTGCTGCGTCCTTCACTTTGTGGGACTGCTTTGCCTTCGTCGGCCATCCAAAAACTTGCCAGAATTGTAACGATTCATCATTTGAGGCCGATGCCACTGTATATCCATCTGGGCTCTATAAACAACGTTCACCAAATTATATATATATATATATAGTTATATTATATATAACTGTAGATCTAGATTTATGGAATTGAGAGAAATATACAGTTCTGATCCAGAAGCTCATAGAATTAGAAATACTAGAGTAAACACTTAAAACCAACCTGCGCCAAGTGCAAAACTCGTGAAGTGTGGCCTACGAGTTTTTTCATTGGATTCATGGAAGGGTAGTCCCACAAAGTAAGATTATAATCCCAAAATCCATGTGCGCTCAAAAGCTCACGCTCATGCCGATTCCACTGCAAGGCACAGACTTGCGATGTTGTTTTCTTGCTTTTCAAACACACTCCCGTGCTGCTGTTCCACAGTTTGATGCACGAATCGCCCGATCCTCCACCAGAGGCCAGCAAAGAAGAGTCGTGAGGAGACCACGCCAAGGCTTTCACCGCTGTCTTGTGATCATCCATTCGGAAAAGATACTTATTTGAACCAGCATGTGCAGCGTCCCAAATGCACAGTGTTTGTTCATGCCCGCCACTCGCCAGAAGTTTTCCAGATTCTGACCACTTCAACGCACATATCCCTTCTCCATGGCCACTCAAGTTGCACACAATATGCTCCTTTGCCCTTACTGCCAATGCATCATTAACCAGTACTTGTCAATATAACTGTAACCAGAAAATACAGAGACATAAATAATGTATATATAAACTAGATATATAATAGAAACTGAGTGTGGTGTTAGAAGTCCAGTGAACACTCCAGCCATATTAAGGGGAAGAAAATATAAATATTAAAAGATAGAATACAACCATTTTTATATAACTATAAATATTTAAATTTTAAAAGATAAGGATAGAATATAGTACATCCATATAGTTTATGGTTGGATGAGGTAGATAAGGATCAAATGGTTGAGATAGTTATGGAATGGACGAGACTTTGGAAAATAAAATGTATTCCTCACCTACATGTTATCACAGGCATTCTTACTCTTATTTATTTATCAACTATTAATTTTTTATATTCTTTTTCTTTTTTATCACATTCTTCTACTTATGTGCCATGAAGTGTGGTTATCCATTCATTAGTTATGAGTTATCCATGCATTGCGACCACTTATTCATTTATCAACTAGGTGCAAGTTATTTTTTATATTCATCTTTTTATACAATGTTTATTTTGAATTTTAAACCAGTACAATAGAACCAATCTGGACAGAACACTTGCCTAGTAGATGAAAAAGCATAGGGGCAGTCTACCCCAAATCTCAAATAAAAACATTCATAATAATTATCTTATAAATATTAAAGATAGAATACTGAAATATATATGTATAGTCTTAATCTACAACTTAAAATGATATATCAGTTAAACAATAATTATACAGGGTGTAAAAATAGACAGTGGAATCTGAATTTGCTTTTGTATTTTCCCTGTGTTAGAGTAGAATGGACACTCTAACTTCAACTTCAGCTTAGTTAGTTGAAATATAAAATTAAAAGCTGAATACGAAATCACTGTGTTAGAGTAGAATGGACACTCCATTCAACTTCAGCTTAGTTAGTTGAAATATAGAAATTAAAAAACTGAATACTGAACCTAATATAGAAGTAAACACAGAAGGTGTAAATACTATCTTAATCGAAAAGTTAAAATGAATTTATAGCATTAATTATGCACTCTGTACATACCATCATGGTTATAAATTTTGCCATCTTTACTGCCAGAACTTAGACAACAACCATTCCATGCAAAACTTCCAACCACATCTGAATGACCCTTCATAGTCCTCACCTGATTTTGGGGACACATAAATAAATGAGTGGGCCTATAAATTAAAATAGCAGGGACTGTTGGACCAGATCTCAGTGTACTTCAGCTTTAAATTTCTATGGGAATAGATTTAGGTTTAGGTTTAAACTCTTGCATTACTACAATTAAGATTTATAAGTATATGTGTGAAGAAAGTTGTTTGAGTAAGTGAGTTGATATAATTCCTTTGTGAAGTACAAATAAATAGCTTGAAATATGTTATCAACTCACTTGTTTCAAGCAGGAAGCATCCCAGAGCTCAACGTTCCCACTTTGAAAACCCACTGCAATATGCTTTCCATCGAATGCCCAAGCAAGGCTTGTGACAAATCCATCGAGATCGTTTTCAATTTCCAGCAGCCGTTGGCGTCTTGTGGTGGTCGCATCCCATAAATGAACGGTCGCTGAGAGGCCAATTGCTACTATATTCGTGGAACTCCAATCCAATAAATTCAGATAATAATCATTCAAAATGCCTGGACAATACAGTGACTTAATGGGGCTCTGCAGGGATGGTAACAAAGAAAAAGAGAGTTCATCAGACTTGTAATGAAAAACAATCATCATCAGCATTGGATACCATTGGTTTGCAATAATAAATCGTTTGGCAGCCTGAGAAACTGATTATAATCAATATGTCTTACGGTTGGGATTAAACGAAAAGGTTTTCGACTTCTGGGATATGCCAATGAATTCTCAATATACTGAGATGGCGGAGAGCTTTCTCGCTTGAGACGAGGCTTATAGATGAAAGATAAAAGCCTCGCATTATCTGCTAAAACGTTCCGGCGATTGAAAAGATTCGTAGATAGCCTTTCTGTGTAATTGTTCTGAGCATAACCATAAATTATTACGTGTTTAGTAAGTAATACTCAATTGAAAATGCTGGAAACCTTCATATTGTTTGGAGTATGTTCAGAGTATAAATAGTGTAGGTGGAATCATACAACTACAGGCGAGGATGCAGATTTTTTCCTAATCGCATAACGCATGGCATCCATATTTAGACTGCCTCGATCTGCCACTGAGCGATCTCCTATCTTGAATATCGATCCAAGAAAATTTTAACAAAGAAGTGACAACACGTTAATCAAGCATTCATAAGGCTCACCAATAATTACATTTGTTTTTGAATGCCAACAAAGAGAATTTCCTCATAACAATGTGGGGTCTCAATTTTCAAACAAAACTCTATAAAATTGTAAATAAGATTCACTTACTGTAGAGTTCTTTCTGAGCTTCATTTTGTCATTGTTTAATGGGGCCTCGGTGCGTTTAGCCCCAGGATATTGAGTCATTGTCAGCAATTCTCAAATATGGTGTACTTAATTCTCTGTTAATGTTAAAGCAAGCTGGTGAAGGGAGTACTATGCTCGGCTCGCCGATGTCCTTTGTTTGGATATGGAAGAGTTGGGATTTATATTGAAGAGAGTAAAAGTGAAGAGTCAACCATGGATGGATACAACCATAGCTTTTCACAATATTGTGACGCTTCGTCATGAAATGTATCGTGTCATTGTTGTTTTTTATTTTATTATAGCAGCAGAAATAAAAAAGAATTTGAATTTAGGTTATAAACAAAAGAAAAACAAATCATTGGTTTGAAAGGTATGGGAAGTAATTTAGTTATATTATTTATGAAATCATAAAAGTCATGCTTGAGTACACAATTTCACTGTCGGAAAAAAACTTTATACTGTTAAATTAAATTATATCTAAAAATTAATATTTTAATATCTTTATTGTATCATCTTTTTAATACAATTAAATTAAATTATAACTAAAATTTAATTTTTTGTGTTTTTTGAAATGTCTTGGTTCAATCTAAACTTTACCCTTGATATTTGAGGGTTTTTTTTAATACCTTAATGTTAGAGAAGTGATGAGAGATTAACAAACTAAACAATGGAGGATTAACCTAATTTGTATCCACATTGACATATCACGTTAAATTGATAAAATTTCTTAACTTCTTGGTATAAATTGTGAGATAAATGAAAATTGCTTTATTTGTCATAGTAAGTTGCAAATGTAATGTAATAAAATTGATGAACAAAGATTATATATATATATATATTAAATAAAATTATAAATAAAAGTTTTTCAATTTTTAAGAAAATATAATTAATAAAACCATTTAATTCTTCTATAAATAAAAAAAACAAAAAAAAACTATATTATATTATATTCATTTTAAGAAAAAACAAACATAGACCTGTTAAACTATTATTCAAATTGAAGTTAATTCTGCTATTAAAAATACTGTGTTTATTTTGGGGCAACACACCTAAAATGTATATAGAACTCTTGTTTGTTTATCATATTAATAAAATTAGCTATCAAACATATCTAAGTTATCTTATAAAACTTTGATGGTCCAATTTTAACTTTTAAAATATTAATTATTTAGCTTCATATCAAGTGCAAAAAATCAACAACAATTGTTTCCATTGCAAAAAAACTTCTCTTCATAGCTAGCCACAAAGCTGGTGGCCCCACGTGGCTGCTCTTGTTTGCTTCTAAAAATGTCTAAATATATATCAATATAGCTTTATAAACTGTCCTCCTAAGAAAATACAATGGGAGTGCCTTAAATCATAATAGAATTAGGTGAAATCAAACCCACTTTGTTTTTTTTCATGGAAATATCTTTAATTTTTGTACTTGCATTTCTATGCTCAAGTAGCAAATTATCTACCTGCACTATGAAATATTCTAGAAATTCTTCCTTAACCAATCCTATGAAATTATAAGAATGTCCTATAAGGGATTGAGAGTAAACCCAAGAATGATGTTATAATGCATTTCCAAATTTGCCATAATTTTTTCCATCCTCACTAATGATGTTATAATGAATTTCCAAATCTTCCATAATTTTGTCCATCCTCTTATTTTGTGCTTCCAATTATTTTTGCTTGCTTAATTGGAATATGAATTGCATGCTAGCAAGAGAAACTTTCCTTTCCAGGCTATCCTAATCACTAGCCATATTCCTTAACTTTTCTAGAGCGATTGTGCTCCGACATGGTTGTCTTAGAGGAAAAAATAAGGGGACCAAGAACCATTCCCTTGCTTGTATAAACACTCATGAAGATGGAATAAAAACTTAAGTTGAATACCCTTTCCACATAAGTCTCTTGGGTATTTATGTGTATATGTTTATTTTCTGCAATGTACTTATGTAAATCTTGGGTTGAAGAAAATATTGGAGGTCTCTTCTTCCCAATGGGTAGCAACAACATGGGAAGAGACTGCATATAATGGGTAACAACAACATGGGAAGATACTGCATATAAAAGAAGACAAGAAACATATATGAAACATGAGATAAGAAGACAAGAAACACATATGAAATATGAGATGAAGAACCTGCAATTTCAAATATATGTTCATTGATGAAAGAAAGAGGTCTATCCACTATTGACTTATGATGATTGGGAAGATTTATAGAAGTTCGATGATGATGTGGGAGAGAAAGTTCCTAAATTTTTAACTACCCCAAAGAATGCTTACATTGGTTTTTGCTAAAGATAATTTTGGATCTTCCTACTTAGTGGAAGCATCATGAGAAAAGCTCACTTACAAATTGTGTGTCTCATTCGTGGAGGTGAAATCTTAATGTGGAAAGATAAGAAACACTAAACACTAGAAGTGGTACATGCTAGTTTGCATTGTTGATGAATGGTGAAGTAGTTCAACTTTTATGAAATTTCTGAGTAGAAAAGCCGCCCATTGTGACGACCACACATTTCCCATGATTGAGTGCATGTGATGGAAAAATAATTTAATTAAAGAAGACTATGCCCAATTTCAATTAGAGTTTTTGGACCTTTGTGGATGAGTTGTGTTGTCACGCCATTTTAAGTTAAAAGAGGTTCAATGATGCCCTCTTAATTGACAATAACATAAGAATGCCTTTCTTTCTGCATGTTTTTGTTAAATTTGTGAACCATTGATCTACAGGAAAATATGAAAGTTGTAGGAAGGGAATTATGCAGTGGAATAATCATAGAGAATTTACACTGAACAGGAAATTCATTCCACAAATTCTATATAAATCAGACAAGAATTGCTCAGATAATCACAACATTAATCTTCATTTATTAATCAATAATACAATGATTATACAATAAATAGAATTCGAATAATGTGGATAGGATTCGAATCTACCAACTCAAGATGAATGAATAGCTAACTTAGTGTGTCTATTTAATCATTATTGGAGTTCACTAGTATAAATCCGGATGTCTAAATTAGTCTACAATCAGTTAACTGATGAGGTAGGTGGGAAAAAGGCACCACTCTCTCTTCCTGCATGCAAAACTGGAGCTAGGCTAACTGAAAGTGATCTAACTGATTGTAACTGCAGGTTAACTCAGTATAACTACTTGCCTACCGCAACCAACTAATTGAGGTTGTTGGTGGCACTCAAAGTGGGATCCTATAATGTAGGATTGCTCCTAGAGGCACATAAACTCATGCATGCACATGCAATAAGTGGCATATAACCTATAGGTGTACCCCCCACACTCTAGTATAGTAATAATAACTCCCCAAGTGAGGAAAAATGACCAAATAGACTATATTGGGCAAAGGAGGATTAATTAATCCTACCCCCCCTTAATCCTAACTTTGGACAACTTGGGTCCTGAAAACTAGGCCAAGAGTCACCCATACAATATAAATGAATAAAATACTGCTTAATAAAATAAGGAAAATGGGGAAAACCTCATGGGAAACCACCCCCCCACCCGGCCTCAAAATAAGCAGGAATCAGGAGACAAGCTTTGATTAAAAACTTGTGAAAGTATTTCTACAATCTGCATAGTAATGCAATGATGGTTCTTATGTGCATCAACATCATGGGACTGTGCATGTGAACCTCTACAAACTAAATGATTATGTCTGGAGGAATTTTCCTCTTTGGAAGAAGAGGAATATGCTCAACTGAATCAGGGACATAGACAGCTGCAAGATGAAAATTGGACCCATGTAGAGCAACTAAGATCAACCGATGAGAGAGAAAAAGTGCTTGAGAAATCGAACCATGTGAGGTAAACCCAAGAAACTTATATGTTTCAGCCTTGAACATCGAACCATGTGATTTGAAATTAGCTCCAGGTTTTAGGAACAAGTGTCCAGGTGAATGCAGGATGTCTTCGTATTTACTAGTACTATGAGGAGATGATCATATGATCAAGTAGAAAGGTAGAGAAGTCCCGGGACCATGGAGAGTGAATGCTTGAACTCCATAATTTGATATATCTTCTAAAATATCCAATGATTCAAAAAATATAATATCAACAAACTCATGAGAGAAAACTAACATCAAATCCCCAACAACAATTTTGAAAGAGACTTGAGGTACTTGATTTTTCACACCAAAATTGATGATAACAGCTACAAGCATGACTGTAGGCTCTTGAAACTTAAAATTCAAACCAAATAAGGTCATATCATATACAAATAAGGTCATATCATATCCAGGAGTGTGGAACAAAGGTTCCAAGTGCTCCACCGAGATGGTAGGTGCACATTTTTCTCCTTCTTCAACAAAACTCTGAGTATTGGTGCAAGCAATCATGTAGGAACTTGCAGGAAGCTCTAGATAAATGAGGGTGAAAGAATCACTCCTAAAATCTGACATTTCTTCCAAAACATCCAAAGTATCACTTTTCCACACACCGGCAACAACATTAGAGAGAGAGAGAGAAATTGAATTCCTCTTCATTTTCTGAAGCAAACACTTGCAAACTTTGCACAAAATTTAGAATAGAATAATCACTAGAGAGTGCCTGAATAGAATGGAAAGAGAATTTTTCTTCAATAAGAGAGATTTGAATGTCTTCTCTTGGATCAGCTATATGAGAAGATGAAATATCAAAGATCTCATAAACATTTGGAGCAACAGGAGCAGGAGCCACTCCAAGGAGACTTTCAACAATTTGAATTTATCGATTTGAAGATTCTACTTCTTCTTTATCTTGAATAAATTCATCTGATAAAATAGAGGTCAGGAATTTTGAAGGAAAAACTCTTGTGGTGCTGGGTGTGCTCTCCAAATTTCTAGAATGGTCCTCATTGTGCTTGCCAAAGGTTCTATCCAATTCTGTCCAGAGATCCTTTGGGTATTCAACAGAATCAATAAGATAGCGCTTGCTTGGAGAAAAATCCAGACACATCCTTCCAAAATATCTATCACCGTCATTTATCCAGTCATTTTCATATTCATAAGACTCTTTACCATTCCAATAGATACCTCACAGAGACCTTGTCTCTTTAGAGATGAAACCATTTTCAATTTCCACTCTGAATATATTTTGAATGGAGTAAGAAGAGGAACTTATACTCTCAAATCCATATTGAAGTTGAACATGGAAAATATCACTTCAAAAAAAACCAATTCGTAATCATATGTCAGTGCAAACCCTTCCACCTAGACATGTGCAGATTTTCAGAGACTGTCACACCTGCAGAGACTTCTCTGAACATAATCCAAAGTTATTAAGGAAATAATTGCAGGAATTATGTGGAAACTCAACTGCTTTTGGTGCATAATGGAGGTCAGACAAGGTTTGCGGCTAGCATGAACAAGGCGTTGATACCATGTTAAATTTGTGAACCATTTATCTATAGGAAAATATGAAAGTTGCAGGAAGGGAATTATGCAGTGGAATAATCAAAGAGAATGTACATTGAACAAGAAATTTATGCCACAAATTTTAGATAAATCGGACATGAATTGCTCAGATAATCACAACATTGATCTTCATTCATTAATCAATAATACAATGAATATACAATAAATAGAATTCAAATATTGTGGATAGGATTCGAATCTACCAAATCAAGCTCAATGAATAGATAACTCAGTGTGTCTAAATCACTGTTGGATCTCACTAGTCTAACTTTGGATTTCTAAATCAGTCTATAATCAGTTAACTGATGAGGTAGGTGGGAAAAAAGGAGCCACTCTCCCTTCATGCATGCAAAACTGTCGCCAGGCTAACTGAAAGTGATATAAGTGATTGTAACTGGAGGTTAACTCAACATAACTGCTTACCTACCACAACCAACTAATGGAGGTTGTTGTTGGCACTCAGAGTGGAGTCCTATAATGTAGGTATTGATCCTATAGGCACATAAACTCATGTATGCACATGCAATAAGTGGCAGATAACCTCTAGGTTTGTTACCCACACTCTAGTATAGTAATAATAACTCTCTAAGTTAGGAAAAATGACCAAATTGACTATATTTGACAAAGGAGGATTAATTAATCCTTACAGTTTCTAGATACATAATTAAGAAAAGATTACTATTCTAAAAGTGACAATAGTAGCGAGGGGTTTGCTGGTTGCACATGTGGCATAATCGACATCGATGGTATTGGTCCCCGATGTGTATGTCTCATTGGCTATGATCCATATGATTATATTGGAATCATTATAGGTCACATAATGCTCCATTTTGTAAATGTTCCTTTAGTCTATTTGCGTTAGTTTAGTCAACCATAATTGGAATTTTTGGGTCCCCATAGTCCGGTAGAACAACTCAAGGGATGAGATAAAATTAGTGGTGGTATCCACTAATGCCCCAAATCTCCTTTTATGACTTATATATGTTAATCATAAGTTACTAGTTGAACCGGTTAAGTTGTTATAAATAAAGGCCTCCAACTCTCATTTGGCATTCAAAGATTTGGAGAGTGAGAGTCCATTTTCTGAGTCAAGATCTATGTATCCTCTATGATCGCGCATTTTTCGATCTTACACATGAAAATAAGAGATCTCAAGTGTATTTAGTGTGGAATGATCAAGTGTATTCTCTCCCTCTGCGCTTCAAATTTATCTACAGGGATAAAAAACTTGAGAAACTCATAGGTTTGTAGCGTGTGACGATCTTCACTGTCCGAAGACGAACATGAATTTGTGTCTGTATCTGAGTTGGATTTGGTGTGTAAGAAGTCAATTCGGTCGTTCGAGTAATTGGTATTAGAGCCAATCATTTATTCTGTTCATATCTATAAGTTCCAGTATTTTAATATAAATTTCAACTTTTGTTTTAGAATATATTTTTTGATTAAATGATTTTACAATTTATGGATGTACGGAATCAATTTCTTATTTCAGTTGAGTTTTCTATGTGGGAAAGGATTTGATATCTGAGTTCTTTGTTTTGATGCAATAATCGTGGGTGTTAGCCTATATTAATTCCTCTTTTTACTCAATTGAGTAGTGTAGGATATCTCTACATAATGGCCCCTGCTTTGGCACAATTTTCCCTAAATACTCTATTAGTCTAGATGATCCCCATATTTATAAATTTCTCAAATATTATATCCTTCCACAAGGTTTCATAATGGATATTGGATCTATGATTATTCAATTACAATACTTAGTGGTGGTTATATTTGGGAAAGACACTCTCACTTCCATAACTAAAAATGTTCATGAGAGTTCACACTTTCTAAGCATGGTGGAAATTGATAGATCTAAACAGTCAACTCCCATTTCATTTGATTATACTGGAATTCAATATCTTGAAAAATGGGAAGTCAAATATAAGGAACTACTCCAAAGATATTTTTTGAATAACCTTTCCATTGTAAATACTCTTGTAGTTTTTTATCATTCTTCTCACTCTTTTTGATTACCTAATAATATTCCAACTCCACATTTCCAACTTCCATTGCTCATATATGCATCTACAAATCCTTCTTCTTCTGTCTCCAGACATCCCATACTGTTTGAAGCTTTCTATGCAACATTCTCTGAACCTTCATTCTTAGGAATTCACAATATTGAGCAGAAAGGCCAGCATAGATATTTTCTAACCCGCCAAAAGATTCTCCATAGGATGAGAATTAAGAATAAAAATTCTCTAGGTATGTTTATGTTTTCTCTACCTAGATCTCAATCAGGCTATGAAGTTACTACCCCCACTGGAATTAAATCCCTTATTCGAGGTAGAAACCTTCCAGATACCCTGTTTAAAATATACACTCCAAATGGACAAGTCAAAAGAGAGTTTCTCAATTATAGATCCTTAGTTGCATCAAAGTCAATATTTGGTGAAATTAAATTAACTAACTATGGAAATTTGCAACATCAACTTACATCCAAAAAGTTAGATGATATAGTTATGGACATCCTCCAATTGGAACAAGCAATGAAAGAATAGAAAGAACAAAATGTTATGCTTAATACAAAGATGGAATTCATGAACCATGTTTTGAATGATGTTGAAGGGGTGAAAAAATCTATTTCTATAGGTGTTGTCAAGATTTAAAAGAGATTATATGTTTTGGGTAATCTCCTTACCAAAACCCAGGGTTTCCTAAAACAAATTGGTATTGTCATCCAATCTGCACTAGAAAGTGCTTCCAGAGGACATAAATCTTCTAATTCCAAGAGTTAATCATTCAAGATGATGAGTATTCAAGAAGAACATGACAGACCAGAATTTGATTTTTGTCAGAATCAAGAAGAAGAAATTTAGGAAGTAATCAATTTTTTTTTTGAATTTAAAACGATGCCAAAATCCCTTAATGAAAAATATGTGTCCACGCTCTAGCATAACAGAGATGGTTCTTTAGCTCAAAGTCACAATATAACTCCTCTCCCTTCTACTCAAGGATTGCATGGTCCTCCTCCTCATATCCCTTATATGGATGGACTAACAGGAGAAGTTTCAAATCCATATGATGCTCCTCACAGATTCCATTTTGGAATTAATGGAGTGAATGATTTGATTTCCCAAATGCCAGAGAAACCCATCTTGAAAATAGATTTCTAGCCCCGAAATGAGATTCATGATGGCATATATATACTTGGAAATTTGGTTACTTATAATAAATATAAGGATCCTACAATTTTTGCACATCATCTTGTAGTTCAGTTAGTTGCAAGACTATCTCGATTAGCTCATGAGTTGTGGCAATGGTTTGCACAAGAAACTGGGGATGATATTCTTGGTGTTGTAGATGCACACCAATAGATTTTAACAACTCTTGGTAGATAATTATATGGCCCATAAGATAATGAATACTATGAGCATTTGGATTCACATTTTATGTCTAAGAATTTATGTCATATCAGTTAGCATGAGAAATACTTCTTCTATATGTAAAAATTGTTGATATATTTAAGGAACGTTGACAAGCCTGAAATTATCTTCGTAACTTTCCAGGACATGTTCTTGATGATGTTCAATAGTTTTTTAAAGATAAGAATATTGCCCTTGTTGGTATCTCCCTTGCACAATTGCATGCCTATATTTTGCAATTTTGGAAGAACATTGCTTGGAAATAATATTTTCAAAGGATTTTAAGAGACGCACTTCTATGTTTTCCCATGGATTTTGTGAGACGGTGGAAAAGATGCCAGAATGGGTATTTGGCTCTCATAATCACAATAATTTTGGCAAAGAATCTTGTAGTTGTAAGAAAAAGAAAAATAATTTATATACTAGCCCCACTAGATTTCATCTAGATAAGAATAACAAGCATAAAAAATCAAAGAAGTTTCAAAAGAGAAAAAGTTACGCAAAGAGACGTTCTGCACTAGTAGAAAAAGAAAAATGCTTTATCTATGGAAATAAAGGACACTGGGAAAATAAATGTCCTTCCAAGAAAAAAAACCACATATAGCCACCCTTTTTTAAAGAACTAGATCCAGCTTGGTGGGATATAGCATATTGTGCTTAGGGTGAATACCCTAAAGGATAATTTGTCTTCCTTCCACTGGAAGCTGGTGATTTTTTTATTCTGATTTTCCTTAATTAAATCAATTTGATCATTATGAGTCTTCTTCCTCTGATTCTGACTTGGAGGATGAAAATTTAGGGGTCGGGGGTGATGGTCCTCCTGAATATGCATTTTATATGTTCTCAACTTCAAAAATTCCCAGGATGTCTCCACAACAAAGATTGGCTAAAATTGATAAAAAAATTGTTTGAGATGCCGACCTACCTATATGTGCTCAAACAATAATTAAAGGATGCAAAGAATAAATTGTTGCCTCGACCCAAGTCTAAAGAAAATGAGGAAGAGGTAACAAATTCCTCTTCTCAAAGTATTAAAAAAAATCATCCTTCTATAATTCTATTGATCTCTACAAGCACTATCCACAACAAGATGAGGATAGACAGAAATTCTGAACTAATAAAGAAAAATTTTCTGAGACTCCAAATAAAAGAAGTGTAGAAAAACCTCAGAGATCTATCAAAGGAATAAAATAATTAAAACAAATGTTAGAAGTGACTCTGATAGAATGTTTAATTATTCTATAATACTGAGAGGGGGGGGGGGTGAATCAGTATTATCTTTTTCTNAACAAGCAAATTAAGACACAGATTTTAACGTGGAAACCTCAAAGAGAAAACCACCAATTCAAACTCATTAATAATATGAATCTACAAAATTTCTTTATCTGCTTCTACATAAAGGATGCAATAACACCCTATGTTTCTGCCTGCTACCACAGACAAGAATGCTACAACACCCTGTTTTTTTGCCTGCTACCACATACAATGATGCTACAACACCTTGTGGAGTCTTATAGTTTGTCGTAGCACCACCTTGCCACCCTGGACTCATTTTTATCAGTCTGTTATGAACACCTTGGACTATGTAAAATGTACAACACAGAGACAACTTCTATCCTTCAATTAATCAATTAATAAATGCCCTCACGCTCAGATGCATCTCCACCATTGCACCATTTCATTCTTTGATTGCGCCTCTTCAAAAATAGCTAAACTAATTCCTGTCAATCAATTTGTTATTTTAACCTTCCAGTCATGATCTTCCACATTTTCCATCTTCGCAGTCATCCTGAGCCGTTGATCTCATATCGTGATTCTTCCTGATCATCGATTTGAGGTAGGATGCGGATTTTAGAACTATGATATTTCTCAGACTACCTTTCCGCACTTAGCTTTCCTCCTCAAGCTTTCCGCACTGCGGAAGTCATAACTCAGAAACCTAATTTTCATGATTTTGACTTTTTGCACTCCGTGGTTCTGCACCCACACTTCCGCTTCCACACTGCGGAATGCGGAAGTTAGAAACTCAATGTTTCCAAAACTTCGACCTCGTGGTTCTGCACCCACACTTCCGCTCCTGCACTATGGAATGCTGAAGTCGAAAACTCAATGTTTCCAAAACTTTGACCTCACGGTTTCGCACCCGCACTGACCTTTCCGCTCTGGCCTTTCCACACTATCGATATTTTTTGGCAGATCACTTCTCAGTCATTGGATCTTGGTTTTATGTGAAACTTCTATCCTGTCTGCTTTCCTTGCGGATCTACTATCGACTGTTGATTTTCTTGTGGATTGATTCTCAATTGTTCGATTTCGAATATTTGCTGACCTACAATCTCAGCCGTCTATCTTATGCGGAAATGATCCTCATCCGTTGTATCTCGTGCAGGATGCTTCCTCACCCGTTCATTTCTTAAATATTTTAGAACTTCACTTTTGTCTGCTTTTCCGTTTCCACAATGGCTTTCCCACAATGCTTTTCTGAACAATCGATCTGCTACAGAACAATTCTTAACTATTTGATTTTGATTAATTGTGGAACTTCACCTCACCCTTCTGTCCTTTGTAGATCTTATCCCCAACCATTGGATCTCATGTGGGAAGCTTCTGTACCGTCGGATCTCATCTAGTCCTTAGATATTCTACGGATTTAATGTGGATCTCACCATCATTTTGCTAATCTACCTGATTTCTTTATGGAATCCTCTGTGGCTGTTTCTAACAGTTATGAAGATGCACACAGAGAATTTGCATGTTGCCGATTATAAAGGTTTTATAAACACTCTCGCAGATATAGTTTCTTTGTTCTTCAATTATCTAAACAACTTTTCCATTCATTCTGCATCTCCACTTCCTACTCTTTCTTCGATCTCTGCACTTCTTCAAATATTTATATCAAGTATGTAGACAATCATTTCTTCTTGGTCTCTATGCTGCTTTAGAACTTCATATAAAAAACTAGCATTCTACTGGATTTTTCTTCCGATGTTCTCTATTTCTGCTTCAAATCTATATTATTAACTATCTAGAGACCCATAACTTCATATCCACATCACATAGACTACTTTAGTTCGGTACATAGTTTCTCTGGTATTACTTATTCTGCTACCATATCTACTGGTTATTCCTTTGTCATTCATGAACACCTTTGACATCAATGACAACTACGTTCTCAACAATATCCCCCTTTGGAATTGATGGAAATATCTAATCATTCCCCCCCTTTCACAATAATGACAAAGGATAACCTATTATGCTTTTTTGAGGATTTCATGTCCTCCTTCTCTCTGACAGCTTCCCCTATCATCATATGTCCCCCTGATATTTTTGTTCTTCTTCTAAAATTTCTGTAAGGGAATTATTCCCATCTTCTATCTAAGATGCTCAAATGATTCCTTAGGTATTGGCTTGGTAAAAATGTCATCAATGTGTTCCTTCGTGTCAACATACTCTAGTTTGACCACTTTTTGAGATACTTGTTCTCTAAGGAAGTGATATTTTATTGGTATGTGTTTTGTTTTGGAGTGCATGAAAGGGTTTTTTGACATGTTTATGGCACTGGTATTATCACAATTTATGATTATTGGGTGCTCATATTTCACTATTAATTCTTCTAGTGTTTGTTTCATCCAAATGACCTGGGTGCAACATGATGTCACAGCGATATATTCAGCCTCTGTTGTGGAGATTGAAATGGAAGATTGTTTTTACTTAACCATGAGACCAAACAATTCCCTAAGAAGAATGTTGCTCCACTGATACTCTTCCTATCATCCATAATTCATGTCCAATTTGCATCCATAAATGATTTTAAAGTGAAGTCTTGACTCTTTGGGCACCATAACCCATACTCCATAGTGCCTTTTAAATACTTGAAAATCCTTTTTACTGCAGTTACATGCGTCTCTTTAGGGATTGACTGGAACCTATCAAAAAATCCTACAGCTTGCACCACATCTGGTCTTGTAGCCATTACATACATCAGGATACCTATCATGGATCTGTACATGGTGTGATATACTTCTAGAGACTCATCTTCCTTATTTAATTTACACCCTGTGATCATAGGAGTACTAACAGGTTTGGAGTCTTCCATCTTAAATCTCTTAAGCATGTCTTTGATGTACTTAGTTTGAGAGATAAAGATTTCCTTGTTTGTTTGATAGACTTGTAATCCCAAGAAAAATGTTAGTTCCCCCAACATTGAAATTTTGAATTCTTTCTTCATTTCAGAGGCAAAATCTACACTTAGTATTTGTAAATTGCTTCCAAAAATGATGTCATCTACATAAACAACAACAATTATCATATTTTCCTCATTGATTTTTAAGTCAAGATTGTTTTCAGTGGCACCTCTTTAAAATCCTTGCTGTTTTAGGTAGCCATCAAGCCTTGAAAATCGTTCCCTTGGGGATTGTTTGAGACCATGGAGTGCCTTCTTCAGTTTACAGACATAATCTCTATTCTTTGATAGTATAAATCCTTCAAGCTTCTCAACATAAACCTTTTCTTCTATATTTCCATTAAAAAAATAATACTTAACATCCATTTGATATACTTTAAAGTTTTTATGGCATGAGAATTCTAGAAACATTCTTATTGCTTCAAGTCCGGTCACAAGAGCATAGGTTTCTTCAAAGTCAATCCCTTATACTTGAGCATACCCTTTTCATACTAGTATAACCTTGTTCCTTATTACTTGACCACCCTGATTGAATTTGTTCTTAAAAATCCATTTGGTTCCTATAACATATATATCTTTCGGTCTTGGGAAAAGTTCTCGGGCCTCGTTTTTCTCAATATGATCTAATTCTTCATTCATGGATTTGACCCATTCATTGTTCTTGCTTGCCTCTGTAGAGTTATTAGGTTCAACTATATTTGAGAGTAGGGCTTGTTCATTAAAATCTAGTTGTCTTCTTGTACTGACTCCAACATTATTATCACCTATGATTTGTGTGTCTGAATGATTCTTTTGTATCCTTCTAGGTGGAGTTTTTGTATCAAGTCTTGGGGAGTCTGCTTTACTTCCTTGTGTATCTTCCATTTTTATTCCTTCTTCTTCATCATGAGTACTTTCATCCTCTTGCAATTCTTCCTTTTCTTCATTATTTGTGTCTTTAGCACTGTCATGACTTCTTTCACTTCTTGGTTTTATATCATCTACTTTTACATCAACATTTTCTACAACTTTGTGTAACCTTTTATTGTAACATCTATATTCCTTCTCGGTGGATGAGTATCCTATAAATATTTCTTCATGAGTCCTAGAGTCAAATTTTCCAAGGTCATCCTCGTTCCTCTTAATATAAGACTTACTACCAAATAATTTGAAATATTTGACTGAGGATGGTCTTCCATACCACAGTTCATAAGGGTTATTGTCCTTATTCACTCTGATTTGTCCTCTATTAAGTACATAGATAGTTGTGTACATTGCTTCTCTCCAGTAGGCATATGACAACTTTGCTTCATTAAGCATTGTTCTAGTAGCTTCTTGGACTGTTCTGTTTTTCCTTTCAACAACACCATTCCGCTGAGGAGTCCTTTCAGCTGAGAATTTTCTCTTTATTCCATGTGACTCACAAAACTCATTGAACTCATTAGAAGTAAACTCTCCCCCATTTTCTGATCTAAGGCATTTGATTTTCATACGTGTCTCATTTTCAACCATTTCCTTGAAGATTTTGAATTTTTCGAAAGCTTCTGATTTTTCCTGGAGAAAGGTCACCCAATTCATCCTTGACTAATCATCAATGAGAAACATGAAATAATAATCTCCTTTCAGGATTTTAGTTCTTGTTGGTCCACAAAGATTAGTGTGTACTAATTCAAGAAGATGTGATGTCATATGATCCTTGTTTTAAAATTGACTCTAGTTTGTTTCCCATGTTGACAATGTTTACATACCGTGTTTAGAGGTTTTACATTATTAGGCAGGTCTCTTACAACTTCCTTCTTACTTATTTTGACAAGATTGTTAAAGTTTAAGTGTCCCATCCTTCTGTGCCATAACCATCTTTCATCAACCATACTTAAGTAACATTGATTTTCATTTTGTAGGATGTATACGTTGTTTGAATTTCTTATAGCAATGCCAACAACTCTTCTTGAGTCCTTTTTCCCGATTTCACATTTTTCTGAGTCAAAAGTACAGATGTTTCCTTGATCACATTACACCGAGGAGATTAGGCTTGATATTTTCTACTAGTAATACATTTTCTTCTTTGATCTTGTTATCAACAACAATTGTTCCTTTCCCAATTATCTTGGAAGAAAAATTGTCTCCAAAAGAGACTTTACCCTTATTATATTTTAGCGTTATGAATTTGGTTGGGTCACTGGTCATATGCTTTGAACACCCACTATCCAAGTGCCATACATTTTTGATTT
The DNA here is from genome assembly GCA_001517045.1 of Pseudotsuga menziesii. Lineage (NCBI taxonomy): Eukaryota > Viridiplantae > Streptophyta > Pinopsida > Pinales > Pinaceae > Pseudotsuga > Pseudotsuga menziesii. The sequence continues at coordinate 436,561 of LPNX010162776.1, forward strand.
TCTGTTGCACATAGAGAAATCATGGAACTTTCCTTTTCTTCCTTTTCCCTCCAATACTTCCTTTTTTGTGTCTTGAGACTTAATTGGAATATTCCTTCTTGTAGGAGTCATCAGTTTGCAATCTCTTGCCATATGCCCATGGTTATTACACTTGTAACACTCAATGTCATATTTCTGTAGAAGTGCAAAAAGGTTATGATTTCATTTTGGTTTATTACTTAATAACTTCTCCTTGTATTCAGGAACCTTCCCATTATCTCTTCAGTTTAGGGCTTTATGACCAAAGTTATTGAAGGAATAAGAGTGACCTAAAAATATCTGCAGATATTATTTGGCTTTTTAGGCGTCGTATTATTTCTATTTTTATCTTGAGAGTTTTGAGGAGTTCTCTCACTCTCTTCCTTTTTCACTGGACTTTTTAGTGCTTCAACATAACTTTTCTTGTTTCATCCTTGATTGGTGAGAGATAAAAATTATGGTTTCTTTCCTTTGTTAAAACCCAAGCCAGATCTGTCACTTGATGCTCTTTGGCTATTCAGGATGTCATCTAGGATCCTGGAACTATTTTCAAACTTTTATTTGATAGATCCTTCATCAATATTTTTCTTGAATTGTATGATCTCTTCTTCAAGTTTCTCAGATTCTTGTATTCTTCTTTTGAGTTACAGATTTAGATCCTCCTCAATTATTTTGGCATCTAAAAGTTGAGCTTCCAACTCACTAATGATATGACTTGCATGTTTGTTCTTTTTCCTATATTTCTCAAGTTCTTCAAGAGTGCTAACAAGCTCAGCTCTTAAGTCAACTTATTCTTTTTCATATGAGTCATTATTTGAAGCTTGAGTATCTAGACCCATGAATAAAATCTCAATTTCCTCATCTTCACTTGTGTCTACATCTTCACTATCTTCCATGGTGTAAACAATTTTCTTTTTCTCATAGGACTTCTTCTTATTTCCTGTTTTACACGTTTTGAATTTTGAGACTTCTCTCTCATAACTATTATCTTGTTTAGGGTAAGTGAATTAAGAAGAAAAATGGCCAATTCTTCCACACTTAAAACATTTTAGGGGTAACTTTCCTTGATATTTTCCAGTGCCCCTCTCAATTTTCTTAATAAAGAGAGCCTCCTCATCATTTAGGTTCTCTGATTGAGTTTTGGGCGAGGATTTAAATGCTGCCTCTTTTCTTGAGGATTCATTTATTCAAGTTATTATCTCATATGCAGTGAGTATTCCGTGTAGTTCATCTACTTTCAATTTTTTAAGATCATCTCGTTCCTCTAGGGTGGATACTTTTGAGTCATATTTCATTAACAACGTTCTTAGTACCTTGCTCACAACTTCTTTCTCTTTTAGTTTTCCTCGAAGACCTCTAATAACATTGACAAATTCATCTACTCTCAGAAGGTATTCCCAAACATTTTCCTCTTCTCTCATTTTTAGGCTCTGAAACTGCCCTTTATATGTCTGAAGCTTGGATTATTTTACTTTAGATTCTCCTTCATAGATAAATTTTAATTCATCCCAAGCTTGCTTGGTAGTCTTACATTGCATGACTTTTGTAAATACAGAGTTTGTCAATCCACTTAGGATTGCATTTAGGGATTTGGAATTACCTTCACATTGTCCTAGTTCCACACTGCCTGTAGGTGTTTGGTCATCTATTTTATATTCCTTTATAGTTGCATCCCAAACCTTCTATCCAAGGGACATCAAATGACACCTCATTCTCACACTCTAGTAAGCATAATTTTCTCCTGTGAACAATGGAGGTTTGTTGTTGGCTAAACTTTCTTGTTGATCCACAGTGGTTTTTAAACAAGATATACCTTTAGTGGTTAAAATGTGATGAAGGAACCTCACTCTGATACCAATTTTTGAATTATTGTATAATACTGAGAGGGGGGGTGAATCAGTATTATCATTTTATTTTTTCTTAGAAAAACACAGACACATAATGAAACAAACAAGTTAAGACACAGATTTTAACGTGAAACCTCAAAGAGAAAACCGCCAATTCAAACTCATTAATAAGATGGATCTACAAAATTTCTTTATCTGCTTCTACAGAAAGGATGCAACAACACCCTGAGTTTCTTCCTACTACCGCAGACAAGGATGATACAACACCGTGGGTTTCTACCTGCTACCACAGACAAGGATGCTACAACACCCTGTGTAGACTTATAGTCTTCCCTAGCGCCACCATGGACTGATTTTTATTAGTCTGTTTTGTACACCTTGGACTCTGTAAAACATACACCACAGAGACAACTTCTATCCTTCAATTAATCAGTTAATAAATACCCTCACGCTCAGATGCATCTCTTCACCATTGCACCATTTCATTCTTTGATCGTTCCTCTTAAAAAAAAACTAAACTAATTCATGTTAAATCAATTTTCTATTTTAACCTTCCAGTCGTGATCTTCGCATTTTCCATCTCCGCAGTCATCCTGAGTCGTTGATCTCATATCGGGATTCTTCCTAATCGTCGATCTAAGGTAGGATGTGGATTTCAAAACTATGATATGTCTCAGATTTCCTTTCCACACTTAGATTTTCGCCTCAAGCTTTCTGCACCGCGGAAGGCAGAAATCAGAAACTCAATTTTCACGATTTCAACTTTTTGCACTCCGTGGTTTTGCACCCACACTTCCGCTTCTGTACTGCGGAATGCAGAAGTCGAAAACTCAATGTTTCCAAAACTTCAAAGTTGCAGTTCCACACCTACACTACAGAATGCAGAAGTCAGAAACCCAATGTTTCCAAAACTTCAACCTTGCGGTTCCACACCCACACTGACCTTTCCGCTCTGTCCTTTCTACACCGTCAATCTTTTTTGGCGGATCACTTCTCAGTCGTTGGATCTCGGTTTTATGTGGAACTTCTGTCTTGTCCTCTTTCCTTGCAGATCTACTATCGATCATCGATTTTCTTGCGGATTGATTCTCAACCATCCAATTTTGAATCTTTATTGATCTACAATCTTTCTTCCTTTCTTATGCGGAATTGATCCTCATCCATCGGATCTCATGCGGGATGATTCCTCACCATTTGTTTCTAAACTATTTCGTAAATTCACGTTTGTCTACTTTTCCGTTTCCACAATGGCTTTCTGACAATTCTTTTCTGAACCGTCGATCTACTGCAGAACAATTCTCAGCTCTCCGATTTTGATTAACTGCGGAACTTCACCTACTCCTTTTGTCCTTTGCGGATCTCATCCACAACCATTGGATCTCATGCAGGAAGCTTCCTGGACATCGGATCTCGTATCATCCTTAGATCTTCTACGGATATAATGTGGATCTCACCATGATTTTGCTAATCTTCCTGATTTCTTTGTGGAATCCTCTGTGACCGTTTCTAATAGTTATGAAGATGCACACAGATAATTTTGATGTTGCTGATTACAAATATTTTATAAACACTCTCTCATATATAGTTTCTTTGTTCTTTTATTGTCTAAACAGTTTTTTCATTCATTCTGCATCTCCACTTCCTACTCTTTATTCGATCTCTGCACTTCTTCAAATCTTTAGATCGAGTATGAAGACAATCAACTCTTCTTGGTGTCTATGCTGCTTTAGAACTTAATATTATGTTGGATTTTTCTTCCTCTGTTCTCTATTTCTGCTTCAAATCTATATTATTAATTGTCTAGAGAGCCATAACTTCATAGTCACATCACAAAGACTACTTCAGTTCATTACATAGTTTCTCTGGTCTTACAAATCCTGCTACCATATCTACTGGTTATTTCTTTACCATTCATGAACACCTTTGACATCAATGACAACTACATTCTCAACATAGAAAACTATTAGTCTTATGATGATGAGATGTGTAGAGCCTACATAGAAGCACTAAAGTGCCCAAAGAAGAAAATATCTTGGATTTCTTCTCCTAATAGAAGTGATAGTGAAGAAAGAAATATTGAAGAACCATCTTTAGGATTATTCACAGACCCAAAGGTGTATATCAAGGTATGGTTCTTTCCTCCTGAATATAAGCCTTATCAACTGGATTGCATAATAGATTCAGGATGTCAGATGAATTTGGAGAAATGTAGTGCTATTCTTGCTTTCTATTAGGAGAAAGGCTCAGATCATGGAACAATCATTGAAGGAACTCCTGTACAATTTATTGGAAGAGTACCATACTTCCCCATTAAGGTTGAAGGTTTGAGTGAAGTTTTATCTTTGAATAGATTAGATAATATTAGAGATGATTTCATTTAAGGATTTGAGTTTTTAGGTAGAGTCAGCCCAATCACTATAGATAACCAAAATATGGTCTTTAAATGTTCAACAAATGATAAGATTGTGCCATGTCCCATGTCCTGCAAAGGAAATTTTAAGTGTAAATAACCGGTTAAGAAGTCCACTCCTGCTTTTGGGGAGGCAGGTGCAGGTGGGATTATCTATGATCCCAAATGAAATATAGTTTTGACATATGCTTGGGGAATAGGACACAGGACCAATAATGAATCAGAGTGGCTAGCGCTTCTCTTTGGGATGGATTTGGTATGACAAAACAAAATCACAAATGACACAGTTCTTGGTGACTCAAAACAAGTCATTCAAAAAATGACTTCAGGATACAATCATAGTGCTGTTAAAATCAGAATAATCTATGAAGGTGTTTGTCAAATCTATGCAATATTCATATTACTTTTTTTAATATTCTTATAAGTAACAAATATGAAGTTGACCATTTAGCTAACCAAGGAGCTAAGTTGAAAATTGGTTTAGCAATAATCAAGTGTCAAATTAAAAACTTTAACTATGTCCCTTACCCCTACATCTTCTTGCACAAGGAAGGGATTCCAATCCTCTCGCCCTTCTCATTACCGGCATCACCCTTGATCTCGTAAAACCAACCATCCACCAATACACATAGGTGGTGACATAGCCCAAGTGAAGGGCATAAATGCTAGGCCAGGTGACCTGCCCCTTGGCTGTTTGATTTTATCTCCGACACGAGCCATTGAGTAAGGATTCGAATGAATACATATCTCAAGTATTGCATTCCCTATTTTTTTTTGAAGAAGAGTCTGAGCTCATGTATCCCATGGAGATGACCCAGGAACGAGATTCCTTTGGCCTTCTCTTACTTGAAAAAATAAAAATTCAGCCTGATCTCCATTCGGCTCTGCCCGTTCCCTCTGCGCACTTGGAGTTGTTCCTCTCTCAGTTTCCAATGGCGAATAACGACAAGGATTTCACTTTGAACAATTTGCAGGAAACTTTGTAGGGCATAAAGCAGCATATGCATTGGCTTTATGAGCTAATGAGTAGGGATTTTAAGGAAGGAAGTTTAATCACACCGGATGTGAAATACCTGGCGAATAAAATGGGATGCCATGATACTAGAATTGAAGAAAATGATAGGTATTCGCGCGAGCTCATGGGGACTGTTGAAATCATAAAGGAATAAGTGCATAAGATGGTTAATATGAACCAGTGCAGCCATTTCCAAGGATATCCTACAAGAGACCACCCAATGAAGGAGACTTCAGTAATGCAACCTATCCATGAACCAGGTGAAAAGAAGAAGAAGTATTTAAAGTCTAATATGGTTTTTTTTATGTTTTTCTGTATATTGCTCCAAGATCAGTTCGTCCACATCTACCCTACGAAGGGAGTCAACTGTCTCTTTTGGCATAGAAGGAATTTTTCACTCAATGTATTTAGCATAGAAAAATCAGTTTTTTCCTCGATAAACTGTTTGAGAAGCAGGTTCTCCTCTTTTGTAAGCATGGATGTGAACAACCTTTTTAAATTAAATACAATACGTTCTCTAGTTTCTGTTAAAAAAAAAAGTCCACTCATGCTCTAGTTTCCCTTGCATATTTTTACAAAATGGAAACATGTATAGTCTATGCATAAATGCACAAGGGAAATGATTTGACTAAAATACATGCAAAAATAGAAAAATATTGTACCTAAAATTCCTAATGCTTTCTGGACCAAAGAAAAGTATTTTGTTTATTTACCCTTTGGTCCTTTAATAAAACCAATTCCCCAAAAAGCCTCATCATCCCTCATGACCCCTTCAGAACGAGAATTCTATGTTAAGGATATTAAGGATTTGTTGTCTTAAGATATCATTGAACCATCATAAATTTCATGAGCAAGTAGAGATTTTGTTGTAAATAAACATTCTGAAATAAAGAGAGGTAAGCCTAGGTAATTTGTGAATTTTAGGCCACTGAATCTTGTTCTATAGCCTGTAAAATACCCACTACCTGATAAATCAAGTATGTTGTAATGAATTGCAGGATCTAATATCTTTAACAAGTTTTATTTGAAACCTAGATTTTACCATATTGGAAGAGAAGCTAAAGACATATATAAGAATGCATTTGTCATTCTACGTTGTCAATACCAGTGGAAAGTCTTACCCTTTGGTATCAAAAATTCCCCACAAGTTCCAAAAAAGAATCGAAGATATTTATCAGAGAAATAAATGGGCATTAGTGCACATTGATGACGTACTAATATGTTCCAAGAATTTGCAGGAACACTTGAAGCATTTGCATAAATTCTACAAACTAGTCTTTTAGCATAGTTTGGTGCTTTCAAAAGTCAAAATGGAGATAGGAATGACTGAAATTGAGTTCCTTGGATACAAGATTAGTAAAGGATAGGTTACTCTTCAAGAACATGTCTTGAAGGTGTTCATCCATTTTACAGACGAAATCATGGAAAAAGTCTAGCTCCAGAGATTCTTAGGGAGCTTGAATTACATCAGGACTTTGTACAAAGGACATGCTCAAGACATACATTTTTTGCAGCAACGCCTGAAAAATAATCCACCAAAGTGGAGTAGTGAAATGACTGAATCCATGAGAAGAATCAAAGAAAAATTAAAACAGATTCATGCTTTATCCCTCCCGCAAGGCACCGATAGCCTTGCCATTGAAACAAATGCCTCAAATAAAGCATAGGGAGGTGTCTTGATAGAGAAATTTGTATATCATTAAGAGATATGTAGTTATGTCTCTGGATCGTTTAAGGGTGTAGAATTAAATTACCCTTCTATCCATAAGGATATACTTACAGTAAAGAATACAATCAATCATTTCAGAATGTATTTAAAAACCATAAAATTTGTAATCATAATCGACTCAAAGATCATGCTTAGAATATTTAAGAATGAAAATTTAGCGACCAAAAATAATTCAAGGATTCTGAAGTGGTTAATCTGGTTGCAAAACTTTGATTTTGAGATTGTCTATAATCCTGGTTATTAAAAATGTATCGTGGATATGTTAATCGGGGAAGAAGTCAGCCTCAACATGTTGATGTAATTGTAAATTTGGAATGTATTCACTTGTATATCTTATGTGTTGTAACCCGATGTTTATTCCGGGAAGTGTTTGAGTCATGTCATGCCTCGATGTTCCTATCGGGAGATTCAAGAATGTAAACAAGTCATGTAAAGTCATTGTGGGTAACCCTCCTATTGATAAAGGGTTAAAGTCCCCGCAGTTGTGGGGACCTAGGGTTATTAGACTCTCCTAGAGAAGTCAACTCTAGGTGAGTTAATGAAAGTCGGGTCATTAGTACCCCAGTTGTGGTTACTCAAGCCTACATAATAGAGTTAAAGGTTAAGTGAATGAAAGGATATAAATAGAGAGTGAGACTCTCTATTTATTACATACACACACTCACTCACTGGGGTGCATGAGTGAGAGAGAAGAAGTTGGGATCAAAGAAAGAGACTACTATTGTTGAGAGATCATCTAACTATTTTTGGGTTTTACTTTTGGTGCTGATTCTATCTCTGAGGAAGTTCCAGGGTTTTCTCCTTTATGGTTTCCCCAAGGAAAATCTTTGTGTCCATTGTCTCTTGTGTTTGATTGATGTGCTTGTTATTCTCTCAGTTAAAGATCCTAAGATAATGCTAGCTTGAATGATAAAAATCTAACATGGTATCAGAGCTAACCTGAGAAGAAGAAATTGTGCAGCTGTAGAAGCTAGGGATTCTTACTTTTTGGGTCTCTCTCCACAATCCATCAGCAAAAGTATGCTAGGCTCACTCTCCATTGAAGGGCACATCTTTTTGTCGAAGCAGAATTCGATTCTGGACATTTTCAGTTTTTGGTGCGGGAAATTAGGGCTTTTTACAAAAGAAGAATTTTTGAGCGAGCCCAGCATAGGATTTTTATACTCATCAAAATCGAAGTTTAGAGACCTGGGTCAAGTTTTTTGGTTGGGTGTAACTCCGGAAAAGTCAAAACCTAGTTTGACACCGAGTTGGAAAAATCCTAAATACTAAAACTGATAAGTTTTGGTAAATTTGCTATACCTTGGGATTTCAGAAGTCTCAAGGGACAAACATTTTACAAGTCGAAGAAAAAATCCTGATGTACAGTTTATCCAAGTTTTAGCCTCAGAATCGCTATATTATAGGAGATATGATTCCTCCAAGTTAGGGTTCCATCCTCTTCCAGGATTCATCCCTAAACAGGACACCTGGGGATAATTGCTATCTCTTGGTCTACGAAGGTCCAAATGAAATTTCTCAAGATGTTCCAGAAAGGGCACAGATATTACTTTATTTGGTATAAGTTTCAGACCTCAAATATGAAACAATGATACGTGGAATTCCGTACAACTTCGCTATTCTGAACAATCCTGAAACATGTCACCTTGGGAAACCTCTCATAAGTCCCAATTGGTGAAACAAATTCTGATGAAACCTATGGTGTTGGAACAGGGATAGGAGAGTCTACCTCAATTCAAATTTTCACACATAGAGGATCAGTATTGCAGAGATAGCATAGAAATAGTATCAGGAATTTCTGCAGAAGAAATTGGAAAACTAGGGCTTCCTGTTCTGGGAGCTTCCCTCCACTGTTTTTCAGAAAAGGAGTACATTGGACAGCTCACATTGAAGAGGTCTATCTTTCTATCTAGTTAGATCTAAAATATTGCAAGTTTTGAAAATTAGGGTTTCTCTGACAAACCCTAGATCAGCCAGCTCCGGAACTAGGACGGACACCTCAAATCGGTAAGATCTAATATTTTGATATTTTAATTTGAGGTTCTCATTTCAAAGTGATCTATCACATCACCTTGATGACAAGCTTGGTGAGCCTGAAAAATTCCAAGCATGGAAGTATAGGATGTCACTAGTTCTTGAAGGAAATGAATTGGACACCTACATAAGTAGATAGGTTCCAGTTCCAGAGGGAGATGAGGCTAAAAGCCTTACATAAGAAGAACTTGGTCAAGACCAAGGAGATCATTGCTGATTCAATCACGGATCAACTTGTACCACAAGTGTCTTCCCTAAAGACACCGAAAGAGATGTTTGATTCCTTGACCAAGCTATTTGAAGGGACGAACATAAATCAGAATATGACTTTGAGAAAACAGTTGAAGAATGTAAATATCCAGAATGCAGAGACCATACAGTCATACTTCACGAGGGTCTCTCAAATCAAAGAACAACTTGTAGCAGTAGATAAGAAATGATGAATGAAGAATATGATGAAGCTAAAGGCTCAAGAAGGAGTCTACCCACAAAACAAATAAAGATAAGTATTCAATTGTCATTTCATGATATTGTTTTGTTATGCATTTGTTTATATTCAGTTGAAGTATTATGCATGATAGAATGTTTGAATTAATGACAGTATACTACTAATATGCATGTAATGGATAAGTGGCTCATGGTGCTATACAACTCTCCATTGCTACTTACCTAGAATGAAACCTCTTTGCTGACATATTGGATTAGTGCACAATCTCAATGTTGTACTGGTAGAGATGGAAGGCATCTAGAAAGTTTCCATGAGATATGGATGAATGTTGCATTGGCTAAAATGGTTGCATGATTATATCTTTATGCATAAAAAATTACCATTATGAATATGCATTATGAAATGTTTCTAATCATACAACTGGTGCATTTGACTTGTAGGAAAGATCATGTACAATTTACTATAAGAAAAGAACGATGAGACTTGTTCCGAAGAACAAGTGATGACAGTTCAAGATTCACTCTAATAATCCAAAATGAAGAATGATATCTAGGATGCAGTATAGAGACCTGAAGGGAAGTTTGTAGTTCCATCATGTAGTAGATGGAAACATCATGGGATACAAGGTAGGATTCATAGCACGAGGATTCTCACGGAAAGAAGGCATAGACTACAAAGAGACATTTGCATTGAGTGGGAGTTGAGGCACATGATAGGTAGACTCATGTGTGCAAATTAAAGAAGACCTTGTACGAGCTCAGAAGACACCCATGGGATAATACATACATGAGGAGCGTGAAGAATATGACAAGCTCACAGATGGGTGTGAGAAGAATTTTTGAAAAATTTCAAGATAGAGGATCTTGGTATCCAATGATCCTAGATGGATACATAGAATATTAGTAGCAGAGGAAGCTACTTGTCACTCTGGTACAAAATGTTTCAATGCATAGAGTATGAAAGACAGAGGGAGAATGATGTTCTGCTTTAGAGGGAGTGACTACAGAATATCCTGAGGTTTGACATGGTACAACAGGATGGACAACTTACTGATGATTCTAGGATTTATTGAGAGTAAAGAGGATTCCAACCTTTTCTTCAAGGTTGAAGGTGGAAGACCAGTGATGCTCCTGTTATATGTCGATGACTTGTTGCTGACAGAAAAGAGGAACTCATTAAAGTTACAAGAAGGAGACTTGCTACCGAGTTTGAGATGAAAGACTTGGATATGATGCACTACTTTCTAGGCATGGAGGTGTGGTAGAATGCGGATGGAATCTCCCTGGGACAAGGGAAGTATGCAGTAGATATCCTGAAGAGGTTCAGGATGATGGAATGTAAGGCCATGACCACACCTGTGGCATCGAGCCTGAAGCTATTGAGTGTTGCTTCATAAAAAATGGTTGATGCTATGATGTATCATTAGATGATTGGTTCCTTGATGTACCTAACGAATACGAGACTAGATATTTGCTTTGCTATGAACACATTGAGACATGTTCACCTGATGGTTGCAAAGCATGTAGTAAGGTACCTGAAGGGTACAATTGATTATGGGATCAAATATAAGGCTGATCAGAAGATTAAACTGGAAGGTTATGTTGATTCACATTGGGCAGGCAATGCCATCGATAGAAAGAGCACTTCAGGGTGCTGCTTCAGTATGGGATCAGGTGTGATATCTTGGTTTAGCAGGAAACAGTCTTGCGTGGCACTGAGTACAACTGAAGCAGAGTATGTCGCATCTTGTTCAGCTAGTTGTGAGGCAGTATGGCTGAGGAAGCTACTGTCTGATTTATTTGATCTCCAATTGGATGCTACTTGTATATATTGCGACAACCAGAATTGTGTGAAGTTGTCTGAGAACCCGGTGTTCCATTACAAGTCGAAGCATATCGAGATCAAATATCACTATATCAGGGATATGGTGCAGGGAGGAGTAGTGAAGCTCCAGTATGTTGCGATGGACGAACAAATAGCTAATGTTTTGACTAAGCCATTGGCTAGAGTGAAGTTTGAGTACTTCAGGGAGAAGCTTGGTGTTCTCCAGATCGAGGTTCCCTCCAAGGGGAAGTGATGATTCCATGAGCGATTTTGACATGGTGAGAGGATTGGTTCCTTCCATGGTCAGATGTAAGGGTTGAGCCATTTTGTCATGGTGAGAGGATTGATTCCTTCCATGGTCAGATGTGAGTGCTGAGCCATTTTGAGGTGATTGTGAGATGTGTTCTCACATGATCAGATATAAGCGCTGAATTCCATTCTCTAAATGGAGGCACCTGGTCAGTTACCAGGAATACTCAACCTAGAGATGAGAGCCATTCTGACACGGTGAGAGGATTGGTTCCTTCCATGGTTAGATGTAAGGGCTGAGCCATTCTGTCATGGTGAGAAGATTGGTTCCTTCCATGCTCATATGTGAGTGCTGAGCCATTCTGAGGTGACTGTGAGATGTGTTCTCACATGATCATATATAAGCGTTGAATGCTAATCTCTGAATGGAGGCACCTGGTCAGTTACTAGGATTTTCAGTCTGGGACTAAAGCTTAGCTTAAGTGCTTAGATACCATTCTCTGGGAGAATGGAGGCACCTGGTAATTTACCAGGAATTTTAGTCTGGGACTGAAGCTCAGCTTAAGTGCTGAGATTCCATTCTCTGGGAGAATGGAGGAACCTGGTCAATTACCAAGAATTTCAGTCTGGGACTGAAGCTCAGCTTAAGTGCTGAGATGCCATTCTCTGGGAGAATGGAGGCACCTGGTCAGTTACTAGGAATTTCAGTCTGGGACTGAAGCTAAACTTAAGTGTTGAGATGCCATTCTCTGGGACAATAAAGGCACCTGGTCAGTTACCAGGAATTTTAGTCTAGGACTGAGAGCCTTTCTAACATGATGTGTGATGAGTTTCCTATCATGGTCAGATATAAGTGCTGATCCCTTTTGACATGGTTTGCGATGAGTTTCCAACCATGGTCAGATGTAAGAGCCGGGTGGTCCTTTCAGACTCAGTCAGATATAAGTGCTGAAGAAGATGAAAACCTACTTGGAGGCTAGGCCTACAACCAACATGAAAAAGGGCTGGCTTTGTAGAAATTCCTGTGACGAGAATAATTAAGAGATAGCACCAGTGATGATGACCTAGTGATGATCTAGATCGAGTGATGATTTAATATTGATGATCAAGATCTAGTGATGCTAATCCATATCGAGTGATGATCTAGATCCAGTGATGATGATCTAGATCTAGTGATGATCCAGATTCAGTGATGATGATCTAGATGATATAGAGAAGAAGACTTGCGCTGATAAATTGTGTCAAGAGAATACCTTCCTAGTTAAGAGGGATTTTTGATGTAATTGTAACTTTGGAATGTATTCACTTGTATATCTTATGTGTTGTACCCTGATGTTTATTTTGGGAAGTGTTTGAGTCATGTCATGATCGAGATATTTAATAATGTAAACAAGTCATGTAAAGTCATTGTGGGTAACCCTCCTATTGATCAAGGGTTAAATTCCCTGCAGTTGTGGGGCCCTAGGGTTATTAGAGTCTCCTAGAGAAGTAAGCCCTAGGTGAGTTAATGTAAGTTGGGTAATTAGTACACTAGTTGTGGTTACTCAAGCCTACATAATAGAGTTAAAGGTTAAGTGAATGAAAGAATATAAATAGAGAGTGAGACTCTCTATTTATTACACACACACACTCATTCACTGGGGTGCATGAGTGAGAGAGAAGAATTTGGGATTAGAGAAAGAGACTACTGCTTTCGAGAGATCATCTTACTATTTTTGGGTTTTACTTTTGGTGCTGATTCTATCTCTGAGGAAGTTGCGGGGTTTTCTCCTTTATGGTTTCCCCAAGGAAAATATTTATATCTATTGTCTCTTGTGTTTGATTGCTATGCTTGTTATTCTCTCAGTTAAAGATCCTAAGATAATGCTAGCTTGAATGATAAAAATCTAACACAACATGTTCTTTATCTGAGTTGCAACTACCAAAGGAAAAAGGAAATCTTCACAGTAGTACATAAGCCTCAAAATTCGACAAAGTATTTCGAAGAATCACTAGAGAATGCATGAATATAATGGACGGAGAGTTTTTATTCAATAAAAGAGATTGGAATGTCTTCTTCTGGATCATGTATATGAGAAGATGAGATATCAGAGATCTCATAAATTTCTGGAGCAACAGGAGAAGGAGTCACTTCAAGGAGACTTTCAACAATTTGAATTTATTGAGTTGAAGATTCTACTTCTTCCTCATCTTGAACAAATTCATCTGCGAAAATATAGGTTGGGACTTTTGAAGGAAGAAATATTGTGGTGATGGGTGTGCTCTCCAAATTGCTAGAATGATACTCATTGTGCTTTCCAAAGGTTCTATCCAATTCTGTCTAGAGATCCTTTGGGTATTTAAAAGAACAATAAGGTAGCACATGCTTCAAGATAAAAATCCAGATATATCCTTCCAAAAGTTCTATCACCTTCATTGATCCAGTCATTTTAATCTTCATAAGACTCTTTTCCAATTTCAATAGATACCTCATAGAGACCTTGTATCTTTAGAGATGAAATCATCTTCAATTTCCACTTTGAATATCTTATGAATGGAGTAAGAAGAGGAATGGATACTCTCGAATCCATATTGAAGTTGTACCTACAAAATATCATTGCAAAACAAACCAATTCACAATCATATGTCGATGAAAAACCTTCCACCTTGACATGTGCACATTTTTAGACTTCATCACACCTGCAGAGACTTCTCTGAACATAATCCAACTTTATTAAGGAAATAATTGCATAAATTACGTGGAAACTCAACTGCTTCCGGTGCACAATGGAGGTCAGACAAGGTTTGTTGCTAGCATGAACAAGGCTCTGATACCATGTTAAATTTGTGAACCATTGATCTACAGGAAAATATGAAAGTTGTAGGAAGGGAATTATGCAGTGGAATAATCAAAGAGAATGTACACTGAACAAGAAATTCATGCCACAAATTTCAGATAAATCAAACAAGAATTGCTCAAATAATCACAACATTAATCTTCATTCATTAATCAATAATACAATGATTATACAATAAATAGAATTCGAATATTGTGGATAGGATTCGAATCTACTAGCTCAAGCTCAGTGAATAGAAAACTCATTGTGTCTAAATCACTGCTGGAGCACACTAGTATAACTTGTCTACAACCAGTTAATTGATGAGGTAGGTAGGAAAAAAGCGCCACTCTCCCTTCATGCATACAAAACTGACGCTAGGATAACTGAATGTGATATAATTGATTGTAACTGGAGGTTAACTCAACATAACTGCTTACCTACCACAACGAACTAATGGAGGTTGTTAGTGGCACTTAGAGTGGGGTCCTATAATGTAGGGATTGCTCCTAGAGGCACATAAAAGCATGCATGCACATGTAGTAAGTGGCATATAACCTCTATGTATGTTCCCTACACTCTAGTACAGTAATAATAACTCCCTAAGTTAGGAAAAATGACCAAATAGACTCTATTGTACAAAGGAGGATTAATTAATCCTAACATTTTCCAGATACATAATTTGGAAAAGATTACTATTCTGAAAGTGACAATAGTAGAGAGGGCTTTGGTGGTTGCACATGTGGTAGACTCGACATCAATGCTATTGGTCCCCAATGTATTTGTCTCATTGGTTATTATTTATATGATTAGATTGGAAGCATTATAAGCCACATAATGCTCCATTGTGTAAATGTTCCATTAGTCTATTTGCATCAATTTGGTAAGCCGTAATTGGAATATTTGGGTCCCCATATGTCTGGTTGAACTAATTAAGGGACGAGATAACATTAGTGGTAGTCTCCACTAATTACCCAAATCTCCTTTATGACTTATATATTTCAATCATAATTCACTAGTTGAATTGGTTAAGTTGTTATAAATAAAGGCCTCCAACACTCAATCGACATTTAGATATTTGGAGAGTGAGAGTCCATTGTCTAAGTCGAGGTCTATGTATCCTCTATGATTGCACATTTTGAGATCTTGCACATGAAAAGAAGAGATCTCAAGTGTATTGAGTGTGGAATGATTAAGTGTATGCTCTCCCTTTGCACTTCAAAGTGATCTACAGGGATACAAAACTTGAGAAACTCCTAGGTTTGTATCCTTTGACGATCTTCACCATCTGAAGACGAACATTAATTTGTGTCTATATCAGTCTGTATCTAAGTTGGATTTGGTGTGTCAAAATCCAATCCAGTCGTTGGAGTAATTGGTATTACATCCAATCGTCTATTTTGTTCAGATCTGTAAGTTCCAACATTTTAATATAAATTTCAAATTTTGTTTCAGAATAGATAATTTTATTAAATGATTTTACAGTTTATGAATGTACTTAATCAATTCTTATTTCAGTTGAGTTTTCTACGTGGGAAAGATTTGATATCCGAGCTCTCTTTTTTGATGCAATAATCGTGGGTGTTAGGCATAATAAGTCCTCTTATTACTTAGTTGAGTAGTGTATGATATCTCTACATAATGGCCCCTGCTTTCGCACAATTTTCCCTAAATACTCTATTAGTCTAGATGATCCCCATATTTATAAACTCCTCAAAGATTATATCCTTCCACAAGGTTTCAAAATGGATATTGGATCTAAGATTATTCAATTACAATCCTTAGTGGTGTTTATATTTGGGAATGACACTCTCACTTCCATAACTAAAAAATTTCATGAGAGTTCACGCTTGCTAAGCGTGGTGGAAACTGATATATCTAAACAGTCAACTCTCATTTCATTTGAATGGACTAGAATTCAATATCTTGAAAAATGGGAAGACAAATCTAAGGAACTATTCCAAATAGATATTTTTGAATAACCTTTCCATTGTAATTACTTGTGTAGTTTTTTTTATCATTCTTCTCACCCTTTTCGATTTCTTAATAATTTTCCAACTCTCAATTTCCAACTTCCATTGCTTAGATCTGCATCTACAAATCCTTATTCTTTTGTCTCCAGACATCCCATACTATTTGAACCTTTCTCTGCAAAATTCTCTAAACCTTCATTCTTAGGAGTTCACAATATTCAGCATAAAGGTTAGCATAACTATTTTCTAACTCGTCAAAAGATTCTCCATAGGATGATAATTAAGAATAAAAGTTCTCTAGGTATGTTTATGTTTTGTCTACCTAGATCTCAATTAGGATATGAAGTTACTACCCCCACTGGAATTAAATCCTTCATTCGAGGTAGAAACCTTCCAGATACCCCGTTTAAACAATACACTCCAAATGGACAAGTCAAAAGAGAGTTTCTTAATAATAGATCCTTAGCTGCATCATAATCAATATTTGATGAAATTAAATTAGCTGAATATGGAAATTTGCAAAATCATCTTACATCCAAAAAAATAGATGATATAGCTATGGACATCCTCCAATTCAAACAAGCAATGAAATAAGATCAAGAACAAAATTTTATGCTTAATACAAAGATGGAATTCATGAACCATCTTTTGAATGATCTTGAAGGGGTAAAAAAATCTATTTCTATAGCCTTTGTCAAGATTTAAAAGAGAATGGATGTTTTGGGTAATCTCCTTACCAAAACCCATGGTTTTCAAAAACAAATTGGTATGGTCATCCAGTATGCATTAGCAAGTTCTTCCACAGGACATTAAGCTTCTAATTCCAAGAGTTACTCATTCGGGGCGATGAGCATTCAAGAAGAAGATGACAAACCAGAATTTGATTTTGGTCAGAATCAAGAAGAAGAAATTCGGGAAGTAATCAAACTTGTTTTTGAATTTAAAAGGATTCCAAAATCCCTTCCTGAAAAATATCTGTCCACGCTCCAGCATAACATAGTTGGTTCTTTAGCTCAAAGTCACACTAGAACTCCTCCTCTCCCTTCTCCTCAAGGATTGCATGGTTCTCCTCCTCCTATACATTATATGGATGAACTAACATGAAAATTTTCAAATCCATACGATGCTTCTTCTCACATATTCCATTTTGGAATTAATGGAGTGAATAATTTGATTTCCCAAATTCCAGAGAAACCCATCTTGAAAATAGATTTCTAGCTCCAAAATGAGATTCATAATGCCATAGATCTACTCGGAAATTTGGTTACTTATAAGAAATATCAGGACCCTACTATTTCTACACATCATCTTGTAGTTCAATTAGTTGCAAGGCTATCTGGATTAGCTCATGAGTGGCCGTAATGGTTGCCACAAGAAACTAGGGATGAAATTATTGGTGTTGCAGATGCACACCAATAGATTTTAACAACTCTTGGTAGAGAATTCAATGGCCCATAAGATAATGAAGACTACGAGCATTTGGATTCGCATTTTATGTTTGAGAAATTATTTGATCTCGGTTAGCATGAGAAATACTTCTGCTATATGTAAAATTTGTTGATATCTTTAAGGAACATTGACAAGCCTGACATTATCTTCACATATTTCCAGAACATGTTCCTGATGATGTTCAATAGTTTTTGAAAGATAAGAATACTACCCTTGTTGGTATCTCCCTTGAACAATTGCATGACTATATTTTTCAATTTTGGAAGAACATTGCTTGGAAAGAAGATTTGCAAAGGATTTTAAGAGACACACTTCTATGTTTTCCTATGGATTTTGTAAGACGGGCAAATATGTAACACCCCGGTTTTGACCCCGTTTGCATGATGTATATATAATGTAATTAATCGTGGTGAGGAGCTAAAGGAAAAAGCCCCACCATCGATTTGGTTGTGTATGTTTCGGCAATAGGGGTAGTTGCCGATGGTATATCGTGCTATCAGGCACATTATGGTATGGCATCATGTAAACATGCACATCAATTAAAAATAAACCACAACCAGCTATGACAGTGCAACGTTGAATGAAAAGGGCATGATTCCAAAGGATAAGGGGTGGGGGATGTCAAACCTTGGTCTATGGGGGGAAACCCATGTGTTACCACCTTGTTTGTTTGCCATATTTCCTTGTCTCATTCAACCTCTTTATTGTTTTTGTTGAAGTAGATGGGGCAGTTATGGTGGGAGTGGAGTGTGGCAGGTTGTCAGCCCTTTCCCACGCGCACACTCCACCAGCGAGTTGACCTCATGTTGGAAGCAACCTCCATGAGGCCATATTCTCCATCCTCCCCACTACGCATTCCCTCCATGGTTTGTTCATTCCTCACAGGGGTCTGTTCATCCGCGCGCTTAGGCCATTGTCTGTTCGCCTCACGCAGAGAGATGTGCTGTTCATCCTTACACAGGCTGGGACTCTTGTTCTGTGCTCCTCACGCACCAGTCACGGGTCTTCTCTGGTTGTGCACGCAGCAAGCAGGTAGAACGGCCTCAAGGGCCCAATTTTTGCTGGTATGTTTCATAGCCGTGGTTTTAATCCACGATTTCTGCTTGCTGTTGGTTTCACCCACGTAATTGGGTCGCTGTTGTTCTTCCCATGATGTTTGGGTGCTGTTGAGAGTCCAATGTCCTTCTTCCATTTCGAACGGTGTGTGTTTCCTTCTCCCGCTTTGGACTGTGTCTCTTCCTTTGCGCACTGGTCGCCATAGTTTTCATCGTGTGCTGTGGACTCTTGGATGTGGGACGGCTGTTGATTTCCCCATCTGTTGGTTGAGTCTTCCTCCCTGCTTTGGGACTGTGTATAGCTGCTATCGTTTTCATCGTGAGTTTGTGGCTGTTGATTGCCACATCCGTTGGTTGAGTTTCCCATGGCTATGCTGGGGGTGCTGTTTATTATACATTGTGGGTTGTGGATTGTTGCCATCATTCCTTGTGAGTGTGGGCTATTGATGCACCTTGGTTTGGGTTGTTGTTGAGTTGTTTTGGCCACGCTAGGGCCAAGAACAACTCTGGGTTGTCTTGTGGCTTGAGCTGTGTTTCACCTGTTGGTTGGGACTGTCCCCGGTTGTCTTTGCCTTCATCACAGAGCCGTGAGTGGGTTGTTTGCTGCGGGTATGCAGTGGTTGGTCTTCGGGCTGTGTGAGTGGGATTAGAGGCTGGGTATGCATGAGAAGACTGGTGTTGAGGCCACCAGCTTGGAATTTAGCCTATCCCAGCTCCTTGACAACTTGGTGAACCCTATGGTGTGGGTTTGGTTGTGTGTTGGCAAACCTTGGCTTTGTGTAAGCCTGTTTGGACCCTTATTCCTTGAGGAATCATGCCCAGCTCGAGGGTGGCAGTGTTGCTGAGAGATTGATGAGCATGCTGGCCTATGGTTGGGTGGAACGTTGCAGCGATGTAGTTGGTTGTGGGAGAATTCTTCATTAAAAGATAAGTACTTCTGATTGTTTCATCTCTGCAATTATATTGATGTCAAATGACTTATGATGAACATGGTGAATGCTAGAATGTGTGTGTGTTGCTTCCGCTATATGTTGAAGGAATGCTTGTATGGATGTATGTTGAATTCTGCTGTGTTTGATAGATAATTGTAGTTGTGTGTGATAAACAATTGCATTGGTGCATGTTGACGAATGATGCATCCTTGTATGATGGACCATGCCTTTGGTTATCCTTGTATGCATTATGATAAGCTTTTAATTTCAGCATTGTTGCCTGTTTATGTTCATGGGGTTGTTTGTTTTCCCGCATGCATTTGTGTTTGTGGTGTTAGTCACGTCCTCTTCGCTGATCAGAGGGTAGGGGACGTGACAGAGTGGTATCAGAGCTCATGTTGCAGCATGGGCCTGAGTGGACCACGAGGATGCAGTGACAGAAGCAGAATTTCCTTCTGCCCAGCAGAGATCAGAAGTGATGACAGCAAAAATTCAAAAAAAAATTGCCTAAGTGTTCGAACAGTCAGTTCACATCGGAAACACTTAGTGGTTTGGACTTCCGATGTAGTGGAAGGGCCAGTGGAAAAGACTTCTGCTGTAGCGGAAGAGTTAGACGAAAGCGCGTCCGATGGGTAAGTTCTCCGACCGCCGATGCCATGAAGAAGTTTGAAAAATTTGGCTAAGTGTTGAGATCGTCGGCTATCGAAAGAAATTAGTTGTCCATCCGTCCGCCGTTGCGGAAGTCAAAGTCACTAGACTTCCGACGAGAAAGGACTTTTGATGCTGGTCAAAATAAGTTCACCGATCGGAAAGAGATAGTAGTTCGAGTGTCCGCCGTTGCGGATGGAGAAACGACTAGGCGTCCGACGAGAAATACCTCCGACTGTCGACGTCGCAAGAAAATTAAGTCAAAATTTTTTCTAAGTATAGAAGATCATCAGCCAATCAGAAGCAGAAAGTAGTTGAGCGCCCACCATTGCGGAAGCCAAAACCACTAGCCTGCCGATGAGGAAAGACTGCCGCCGAAAGAAGATAGCGGTTCGAGCATCCACCGTTGCGGAAGACAAAAGCACTGAGTCTTCCAACGAGAAAGACCGTCGATGCCGAAAGTTCAAGATTTTTCTAAGTAAAGAGCGGCCATCGGAAGAAGTTCGTGTTTGATGTTCCACCGTTGCAGAAGTCAAAAGCGCTAGCCTTCCAATGTGAAGAGACCGCCGATGCCGATCGGATCCTGCCACAGTTGATTTGGCCGTTGATTGGAAGGAGATAGAGGATGACGAGCCACCGTTGCAGCTGTTGAGGGAACTTCCTCACCGACGAAAAGAAGAAATCTAATCCGATCACGCGGCGAAGAAGGAAGAAAGAAGAAGAACAATTTGAAAATTTTTCTAAGTATAGAAAACGGCGAAAAACTTTAGAGGATCGGTCCGCCGATACGCTGGAAGCCAAAGGAAGATCGGCCCGACACGTCAGAAAAATTTAGTTGATCGGACCGCCGATGAAGTCGGATGAAAGATGAAGATTGGATTGCCAGAGTGTCGGAAGCGTAGAGAATTAGCTGTTCGACAGGTTAGAGGATCCGATTTCCGATGAACAACGAAGAGGCTAGTTGTTTTGACAGCCAAGACGTTGGATGGATAATTGGAATGAGATCCAATTCTGCATAAGGAAATGTTGAGTTTTCCAAGTGGGATTTTCAGCAGATTTCGACTGTTTTTCAGCAGGATTTTTCAGCTGTTTCCAGTGGGATTTTCAGCTGTTTCCAGTGGGATTTTCAGCTGTTTTTCAGTGGGGTTTACAGGTGGCTGAAGTTGGCACCCCGTCCAAAATACAGTTGTGTGTAAAAATGCCAAGATTTGGTGATAGTATTCATTTTCAGAAGTGGTGTGGTTTTCACACCCGAGATCGGAATGAAGCGTGTGGATAGGCATTGGAAAGCTTATCCAGTAGGGAACAAGGTAAAGTTACTAGAATCTGAGCATGGAGCAGCAAAGTGCTAATGACGGCCACTGCTATCAAATGGACAAATTTGGAAAGTTGCATTCCCAGAGGTAGCAAGGACTATGAAGGCTAACCAGCTGTTGTGTGGAAGAGAAATTCGATGCAAAGATGAGGAATTTGAAAGGGAAAATTCCTTAAAACCCTGTCTTGCTAACTATGTTACATTTCCTAAGTTTTATGCATGAAATGCATGAGGATATGTGTTGTATACATAGGATATTAAAGATTATACATTTATAATGAACCACTAATGTTAATCGTTGCTTCGATGTGGCATTAGTGGAAAAACCAACGACAACATGGACCTAGCTGAATATGTTGCTGATGCTGACAATTGTGACTAGCAACCCTTTGGAGAAAGGGGATGAGGCAACAAGTCCATAACAAAAGTTGGTGAGCAAATTCTGCAATCTCCTGCAAAGGACCAACCAAATTGGTCATGTCAAGGGTGTAAGTACGACCCATGCAGGTAAGAGTTTGCTTATGACAAATTCCATGGAGTGGTAAAGGTAAGAGACCTCATACCATGTGGATGTTTGAATATAGAAAGGTATCATGCCTGTACATATTGCCTGAGCTTAGTAGCCCGAGGAAAGTAGGTAGAGGTGCAACTGTTGTGATGTATTGCATGAATGCATTGAGATGAGTGCATGTGATATTATGAATGACTAATGACTGAAATGATGAATTGATGACAATTCAGGAACCATTTCAAAGGTTGTTATGAATGCAGGATAGTCACGATCAATTGGCTGCCAGAAATGCTCTATGGAAGAGCAAGGTGGTATGAATGATACGCTTGTGAAGTAAGGAGTATCTAAACATTCTATTTAATTGCATGAATGATGTGACTATGCCTTGAAAATGTTAATATGATAATGATTGCATGAAGTAAATGAGCTTTGATAATATTGATGTGACTAACAGTTGGAAGTATTTGAATTTTATAAATTCTGAAAATGCTTCAGTGATGGTTGTAGCAATGAAAAATTTATATGCATCCAGACTTACCAAGTGTTTGGTTGATTGAAGCTCATGTTTCAGGTAGATTATTTCGAGCATGGTAGTTAGAGGTAAGACCCTGACCAATGCCAGAATCTACCATATGGTATGCATCATAGGTTGTTAAAATTCGAATTGTGAATTTCTGATTTAAGAATTGCTGACAACTAGTAGTCACTATTGGCTTGCATAAGCTTGTGTTGGATGATTGAAGCTCAGGTTTCAGGTAGATTATTTCAAGCATGGAAGTGAGAGGTAAGACCCTGACCAATGCCAGAATCTACCATGTAAAAGAGCCAAACCTTATGAGAAGAGTCTCATAGTTGTAAAAGTAGTTGGTATGGGTTGTTAAATTTGAATTGTGGATTTCGGATTTAAGAATTGCTGATGACTACTAATCACTGTTGGCTTGTATAAGATTGTGTCAGGTGGATGCATGGTAAGTGGGTATTCATGTTATGATAGTAAGCATGAAATTATAATGGGCATAGTAGTGCTGCTTACAAGAAACCCACAATTGAGCAAGTCAATTTCTGTAGTAGATAGAATTGCAAATTCCTAATGAATTTGATTACTAATGTCATTGCTTGGTTATGAAACAATCAATTTGGATTGTATTATCAGGTAATGATTGACTGTTTGGCTATTTGATGAATGTGTCAGGGATACACACTGCAAGAAGATCATGAGTGATGGCCTGCAAGAGCCAAACTTCATGGGAAGGTTTTCCCTTGGAAATGGGTTTCGGGTGAAACGCCATTGGACATTTTGGAAATGTATCATCTGCACTGCATGTTTGGTAGTAACATGAGTGAGATGGTATAAATCATCTCGGTAAGACATGGGTGGATATGAAATGTGAAAAGGAGTTGGGATGGCAAACCGAGGGACTATTAACTCAGAGAAGGAGCCCCCATTCCTCCTTAACAAAGGCATACTGCGTCGGCAAATGGATAAGTGTTTTGTGACCTTTGCTAAAAATATGCATGCTTGATTATTAAAATTCCATATGCAGAACATGTTTTGATTTTATTTCCATGATGACCGATTGCTTGAGTATGACTAGGGCCTACATGGCACACATCGGAAAGGGGTGCACACTTTTCCCGATGTCGGATCATGAAAGGGTTTTCAATATTGATTACACCCTAGGGAGTGGACGCACTCTTGGTGTCTCAATGCTTGATAGTGAATGATATGAAATGTGATTATAGTTTTAGAGCAATAACGCTAACGAGTTTGCTTGTATTGCTTGTATTGCTTGTGTTGACAGGATAAATAGATGCAGTTGGGTGTTGCACCCTAAAGGTAAAGGTAAAAGGTAAAAGGTAAAAGGTGATTGTTGACGGTCTGATAAACCCAACTGAAGGTTGGCTTGACTGTGTAATTTTGATGTTGTGAAAAGTGTGGAAACGTTACAGTGTATTGGCTTGATTGGCAGCAGCCTGATAAACCCAACTGTATATTGGCTTGGATGGACAGTCTGATAAACCCAACTGTAGGTTGGCTTGACTGTGCTTGATATATATAAAAGAATGTGTTAGAAGTAGCCTATGTGCTGACCTAAAATCCAAGTCCATAGGCGATCCCAAGGCTTGCAAAGCGAAGCAGGATCCTGTGGACGAACGAGGAAATGCACAATACAGTGTTTGGATATAGGTATCGCTGGAAGCGAGGAATATGAGAGCATCCTAAAGGTGCATGTGGACATGTGACTGTCTTGGAAAGCTCAGAATGAGCGGCAATGAAAAAGGTGTTAGTGAGACCGTGAGGTTCCTAGCAGTTGAGACAAACCATGTGGAGAGACTCCATGGTTTAGAGGTCTAGAATGGACCGGAGACACTAAGTGTCATGACCAAGAGGGATTGGTCTGACATTCACGGTGAAGTGAAAGAGGCTGAGAGCTTGAAAAGCCACAGCAGTGGTGTGGGTTCCAGGATGGAACAAAACAAAGAGGGGAAAAAATCTTGCTGCTCTCTCTTGCCTTTTAATTATATATATACATATATATTTATGCATTGTGAAAACAAAAGATTGTTGAATGCATGTATGACTGAAAATGGAATGTGTGTTTTTGCTGAAGGTAAATTGTGAATGCTAGAGTGGTTAATTCCCTTCCCAAGAATGGACATGAATGAGCTCGTGTGCCTCTTGGGAAGGAATGAAAAATATGAAAGTCTCCTTGATGAGACTTGGACTGTCATGCCAATTGGGTAATTAACTGACTGATTTTAATGTCTATATTATGCTTGGTCTGATAGAATTTCAATGGTGCATTTCACAGGTGAGAAAAGTGGAACCTGGTGGTGCACATTAATCATGGCAGCAGATCAAAAGTTGTTGGACTTAGCTGGAAGTCTCCTTCAAATGATTTGCCAAGACCCAAGAAAATCTTGGGGAGATGCTCAAGATACAGAAAAGGCAGAGTGAAATGAACCACCAGATTTTGCAAGACTCTATTGGTTTGCAAAGGGAGGTGAAAAGCCTTCTGGGAGAAATCGACAAAGGAAAGGAGGGTGGATCAACGATGGGACATTCGTCCAAGCGACCCGTTGGGAAACGGTCCAGGAATGAAGGCTCAGAGGAAATTGAGCAGGTAAAGATGAAGTAGCAAGTGAAATGCTGGAAATGCGGAGGACATCATTTACGTCGGGACTGCCCAATGAGGGAACATGATGAGGGCAATAGCCACAAAGTTCCTAGACTTCGGGATAAGCTGGAAGCTGAGAACCAGCAGGACAAGTCTGTGGAAGCCGAGGGGCTTGGTCGTGAACGTTCAAAGTGAATAATTGAACGTGGGGACAAATCTACAAAATTTTGAAATTTTGATGTGCAATTGTAGTATATATTGTATATGTATTCCTATGTATTGGAACACCGAGGACGGTGTTATTCCAAGGGGGAGGGGAATGTAACACCCCGTTTTTGACCTCGTTTGCATGATGTATACATAATGCAATTAATCATGGTGAGGAGCTAAAGGAAAAATCCCCACCATCGATTTGGTTGTGTATGTTTCGGCAATAGGGGTAGTTGCCAATGGTATATCATGCTATCGGGCACATTATGGTATGGCATCATGTAAACACGCACATCAATTAAAAATAAACCACAACCAGCTACGGTAGTGCAACGTTGAATGAAAAGGGCATGATTCCAAAGGATAAGGGGTGGGGGATGTCAAACCTTGGTCTATGGGGGGAAACCCATGTGTTACCACCTTGTTTGTTTGCCATCTTTCCTTGTCTCATTCAACCTCTTTATTGCTTTTGTTGAAGTAGATGGGGCAGTTATGGTGGGAGTGGAGTGTGGCAGGTTGTCAGACCTTGGCCACGTGCACACTCCACCAGCGAGTTGACCTCATGTTGGAAGCAACTTCCACGAGGCCATATTATCCATTCTCCCCACTACGCATTCCCTCCATGGTCTGTTCGTTCCTCACAGGGGTCTGTTCATCCGCGCGCTTAGGCCATTGTCTGTTTGCCTCACGCAGAGAGACGTGCTGTTCATCCTCACACAGGCTGGGACTCTTGTTCTGTTCTCCTCACGCACCAGTTGCGGGTCTTCTCTGGTTGTGCACGCAGCGAGCAGGTAGAATGGCCTCAAGGGCCCAATTTTTGCTGGTATGTTTCATAGCCGTGGTTTTAATCCACGATTTCTGCTTGCTGTTGGTTTCACCCACGTAATTGGGTCACTGTTGTTCTTCCCATGATGTTTGGGTGCTGTTGAGAGTCCAACGTCCTTCTTCCATTTCGAACGGTGTGTGTTTCCTTCTCCCGCTTTGGACTGTGTCTTTTCCTTTGCACACTGGTCGCCATAGTTTTCATCG
The DNA here is from genome assembly GCA_001517045.1 of Pseudotsuga menziesii. Lineage (NCBI taxonomy): Eukaryota > Viridiplantae > Streptophyta > Pinopsida > Pinales > Pinaceae > Pseudotsuga > Pseudotsuga menziesii. Next base: position 463,192 of record LPNX010162776.1, read on the forward strand.
TGTGCTGTGGGCTCTTGGATGTGGGATGGCTGTTGATTTCCCCATCTGTTGGCTGAGTCTTCCTCCCTTATTTGGGATTGTGTTTAGCTGCTATCATTTTCATTGTGAGTTTGTGGTTGTTGATTGCCACATCCGTTGGCTGAGTTTCCCATGGCTATGTTGGGGGTGCTGTTTATTATACATTGTGGGATGTGGATTGTTGCCATCATTCCTTGTGAGTGTGGGCTGTTGATGCACCCTGGTTTGGGTTGTTGTTGAGTTGTTTTGGCCACTCTAGGGCCAAGAACAACTCTGATTTGTCTTGTGGCTTGAGCTGTGTTTCACCTATTGGTTGGGACTGTCCCCGGTTGTCTTTGCCTTCATCATAGAGCCATGAGTGGGTTGTTTGCTGCGGGTATGCAGTGGTTGGTCTTCTGGCTATGTGAGTGGGATTAGAGGCTGGGTATGCATGAGAAGACTGGTGTTGAGGACACCAGCTTGGCATTTAGCCTATCCCAGCTCCTTGACAACCTGGTGAACCCTATGGTGTGGGTTTGGTTGTGTGTTGGCAAACCTTGGCTTTGTGTAAGCCTGTTTGGACCCTTATTCCTTGAGGAATCATGCCCAGCTTGGGGGTGGCAGTGTTTCTGAGAGATTGATGAGCACACCGGCCTATGGTTGGGTGGAACGTTGCAGCGACGTAGCTGGTTGCGGGAGAATTCTTCATTAAAAGATAAGTACTTCTGATTGTTTCATCTCTGCAATTATATTGATGTCAAATGACTTATGATGAACATGGTGAATGATGGAATGTGTGTGTGTTGCTTCCGCTGTATGTTGAAGGAATGCTTGTATGGATGTATGTTGAATTCTGATGTGTCTGATAGATAATTGTAGCTGTGTGTGATAAACAATTGCATTGGTGCATGTTGACGAATGATGCATCCTTGTATGATGGACCAAGCCTCTGGTTATCCTTGTATGCATTATGATAAGCTTTGAATTTCAGCATTGTTGCCTGTTTATGTTCATGGGGTTGTTTGTTTTCCTGCATGCATTTGTGTTTGTGGTGTTAGTCACGTCCTCTTCGCTGATCAGAGGGTAGGGGACGTGACAAAATAAATGTCCTTCCAAGAAGAAAAAAGCACATATAGCCACCCTTTTTTTAAAGAACTAGGTCTAGCTTGGTGGGATATAGCATATTGTGCCTAGGGTGAATACCCTGAAGGAGAAATTGTCTTCCTTCCAGCAGAAGCTGGTGATTTTTTATTTATTTTGATTTTTCTTCATTAAATCAATTTGATCATTATGAGTCTTCTTCCTCTGATTCTGACTCGAAGGATGTAAATTTAGGAGGTGGGGGTGATGATCCTCCTGAATATGCATTTTATATGTTCTCAACTTAAAAAAATCCCAAATTGTCTCCACAACAAAGATTGACTGAAATTGATAAAAAATATTTGAGACGCCAACCTACCTATATGTGCTCAGACAAGAATTAAAGGATGGAAAGAAGAAATTGTTGGATCGGCTCAACTCTAAATAAAAGAAGGAAGAGGTAACAAAGTACTCTTCTCAAAGTATTAAAAAAATCCATCCTTCTATAATTCTATTGATCTCTTTAAGCACTATCCACAACAAGATGAGGATAGACATAAATTCAAAACTAATAAAGAAAACTTTTCTAAGACTCCAAATAAAAGAAGTGCAGAAAAACCTCAGAGATCTATCAAAAGAATAAAATAATTAAAACGGATGTTGGAAGTGACTTTAAGAGAAAATGATTAGTCTTATGATTATGAGATGTGCAGAGCCTACATAGAAGCACTAAAGAGCCCAAAGAAGAAAATCTCCAAGATTTCTTCTCCAAACATAAGTGATAATGAAGAAAGAAATATTGAAGGACCATATTTAGGATTATTCACAGGCCCAAAGCTGTATATCAAGGTATGGTTCTTTCCTCCTGAATATAAGCCATATAAACTGGATTGTATGATAGATTCATGATGTTAGATGAATCTAGAGAAATATAGTGTTATTCATGATTTCTACTAGGAGAAAGGATCAAATCATGGAACAACCATTGAAGGAACTCCTGTACAATTTCTTGGAAGAGTACCATACTTCCTCATTAAAGTTGAAGGCTTGAGTGAATTTTTATCTTTGAATGGATTAGATAATATTAGAGATGATTGCATTTAAGGATTTTAGTTTTTTAGTAGAGTCAGTCCAATCATTATATATAACCAAAATATGGCCTTTAAATGTTCAACAAATGGTAAGATTGTGCCATGTCCCATGTCCTACGAAGGAAATTTTAAGTGTAAATAACCGGTTAAGAAGTCCACTCCTGCTCTAATTTCCCTTGCATACTTTTACAAAATCAAAAGATGTATAGTCTATGCATAAATGCACAAGGACAATGCTTTGACTGAAAGATCTGCAAAAAATAAAATATTGTACCTATGAAATTCCTAATGTTTTATGGACCAAAGAAAAGTATTTTGTGTCTCTACCCTTTGGTCTTGTTGCTGCTGCAACCACTACCCCAAAAAATTTCCATGTTTTGGTGCCCCCCTTTGATTTCTTAACTTTGATCTTACTTAATAATTTTCTTCCCTTTGACAAGTGTTGTTCATGACTTGGTTTTAGTTTGATTAAGCTGAAGAGATTTTCCCTTTTTTACACCTAGTATAAAAAAAATTTCACCCGATGTATCAGAAAGATGTTCATGTTTGCGATGACATAGCAGAGATCTTAAGCTTTTATTTCTGATGTTTTTCAAGCCGATTTGACAATAATCTTTGACCCGATGTATTGAAAAAATTTTCATGTTTTCACCGACACAACGGAAGTTTTGTTCCTTTTTGACCCGACGCATTTCATACTGTTTGATGATGTTTTCAACCCGCTGCATTGAAAAAGTTTTTGTCTTTCTGCTGACACAACAAATGATGTTTGATCTTCCACCCGATGATTTTCTTGCCGAAGTTGTGATTTTTTGTTGTGGTGTTCAACCTTTGGCAGTAAATGTTTTTAGTTCCAACCGCCACTAGCGACAAAGTCTTGAATTTGTAACCGAAGGCGTCCTTCGGGTTGACAAGTTGGAGATGGTCGTTAGCGGTGACTATATTTCTTTAACGGAACAGATGCTAGCGAGTCGGTTAGGGTTTTTGTTAGTGATATTTATTGAGTCGCCACATCGGGAAGGTCATAGAAAGGCATTCGTGGCTTATATTTGGTAGAAAATGCTGATAGCTGCGATGGATTTGTTAAGTTTGGAGCCGTTGTGGTCGGGAAGTTTTGCCGACGGAGTTTAGCTCAGGTGCCAAATGAAGTTCTACCTTACATGCATGACTTTATTCCCATGTTAAGTGTTCCCTTTATCCTTCTTATATATAATCTGTTGGGGTTTTTATCAGTTATATAACACCTTTTGCGGACATAAGTTGTTCCTCTGGTCTGAATGGTTCAGATCCAGAACAAATGAGTAATAATTTGGTTGAAGAATTTCCCTGAAATATATAGATTCCTAGGACAAAACTCTGATGGAAGAACTGTAGACCCGTAGAAGCACATCAAACATACAACAACATCAAAGATACCAGAAAACTATCCATAGATCCATATTAGTGACTAAGGAATCCAATAATATATATGTGAGATTATAACACAAAAGATATATGGGAAGGAAATCAAATTTGCATTGATAGATGAATGAAATATATTACAACAATTTTTCCTTAGTGTCGATGCACTCCTTCACAAGACTAGCACCTCATCCCTGATAGCTCCAACTTGCTCCTCTATGCTCTCTAATGGATTAGTCCAGGATGTTAATTTAGCAGCATAACTTTACTTCTTTCTTCTCTCTTCAACCATGGAGTATGAGCTTGTATTCATAGGCTCAAAGGGATATAAATGGTTGAGAAATTGGTGGGTAAGGTGGCCATGAGATTCTCAAAGGAAGGATCTCGAGATTAACTGACCCAGGTGAGTAGGGATAAGGCTAGACACAAGGATTTTGTTCTAGAAGCTTTGTGAAACCTCATTTTTTTCACTTTTTACCAAGGGCATCGCTTATACTCCTTTATGAAAGAGCGGCGATGGGTGAGAACCACGCCAAAAACAAAGGTTAAAGGTAGTGGAACCTCTTAGTACCACATAAATTGGGCGGTGCTGCATAAGGTATCACTTATCTGCTTAAGGGTAAGAGCGGTGCTGAATTTTTGTATGTTAAAACCAACATCTAGAGCATGTTTCAATTCAAGTTTGGGATTTGAGGACAAATATCTGTGTTAGGGATTCTATCACATGCTGGTGACAGAATTTGAGTGTAACAGAATGCCCCCCAAATCATGTGGCTATAGGGATACGATAGGCAAGAGATTTGATAGAGCAAGTTATCACTTCGAGGTAAGAGCCAGCTTGGTCAGAGAGTGTCATCGAGTAGAAATCTACAATACCTCAATACTTTGACTCATGAATAAATGTAATCTCACCATGGATATAGACCAATAGAAGACAGATCCATGAGAGGAATGAAAAACCATGGCTACTAGAATACAACGTATATCCATGTGATAGAGGACTCAAACTTGGACATAGCTACCAGATATACAACATAGATCTATGTCATACAGATGCAAATTTGAGCATAGCCACGACCATACAAATGTGGATCCATGCTGATACTTCATACAATATACTTCATTGCAACCTAAGGAGAAAGCTATGAGTGATTTTAACAAATACCGAGGGTCTTCGTATCGTCTACCACAAAGTACGATTCTAACCATGTGATTACAATGTTCTGAAGTCGAACACGGTAGAAACCACTTGATTACTGACCAATGATGTAAACTGTTAATAAGTGTGAGGGAGATCACCATTGATGTCAATGATTCCTAAGGTACCCTAGTACAATCTACTGAGTGTGAATAGATGTTTTGATGTCGAACACCCAGTGGAATATTTCGATCAAAGGTCAATGATGTAAACCTATGTTGAGAGCAAGAGAATCTGTCATTGAGGCATATAGGTCTCAAGGTACTAATCTTTTTCTAAGACTTTTTCCCAGATGATGAGCTGATGTCAACAAGAATAGTCTCGTCGAAGGAGGGCCATGTTGAATCCCACATCGACGACATGAAACTTGGAACAAAGTTCTGGAATGTCGTAGATAATGTAACCATTGGATTGACACAAAGGCTGTTTTAACTGTAGGGGTAAACTTCTTTGTTTCCTTTGAACATTGGGTGGCACGACAAGAGACTTGGTAGCATGACTAGACTAGACAGACACACAATACGACTGTGGACAATGCATAATTTTGAAAGACTCAAAGGAGTGATATGACTCATGAAAGTGGATCAACTTGTAAACCAACTGAATACCCAATTGATTGAATGATATGCAGACAAGTGCCATGTTCAAAGGTGACAAAAAACTGCCATTCAATTTGCAAAATGATTCCCTTCCCTTAATTTCCCCATCATGATCGATGAGTGCCTCTTTTCATTTTTATGAGTCCAAAGAGGGTAAAAAACACTCGTTTTAGCTCATCCAAAGATAAGTCCATTCCCATATATTTCATGAACCTGAGAAAGGAGGGGTTCGTTCCCAAAAAAGGGTCTCTTAGTGTTTAGTTTAACGAGTCCAATGAAAGTAAACTCGGTATCGTTCATGTTTAGAGAGTCTGAACGAAAACGAAAGAAAACTCCAAAAGGTCCTTTTTCGTATGATTTAGTCTCTAGGGCCCGAAAAAGTATAAAATAATACCCGAGAGAATTCTTCCAGTCATGGTTGGATAGAGTGTTTCTTTTTTGTAAATAGTCAATCCGAACCGAAAAAGAGATAACCTACCGTCAGAGAGACGACTCTTCAAATACTTTTATGAGTATGAAGAAGACAAGTACTTGACAATCTTTTCATATTTAGGGAGTCTGAAAAGAGCTTAAAGGAGACTCCATTAGGTCTCTTTTTAACGATGAAAAGTTTTACGAGCCTAAAAAGAATTAGAAAAAGACTCAGAACTTTGATATTGAGTTCTGAGAGCGTGACCAAAGTGTCAAAACAAACGGTCGGGGACCTTTTCCGTTTTATGGAAGTACGAAAAGGTCAAAAACAAACTCCCCATAGACTTTACTGTTTCCATTTCTACCCCTGCAAGACTAAAAAATGATATTAATCTCTCGAAAAATGACTTTAATGAACTATATAGATGGATTTTATAATAATAATGATTTCAAAATATCAAAATAACATTAAAAAACCCTAAAAATAGGTATAAAAGTCATTTTAAATAGTAAAAATCAAACCATTTTACTATTTTCCAGTTGGTGAGAGCATTTTGAAGCAAATTTGAGCCAGATCTTCAGTCAGTGATTCCGGGAGATTCTACCGTCCGATTCGAGTGCCATCGGAGCTAGGTAAATGACAAAACCCTAGCCTTTATTTTTGAAGCATACATTTTTTATTTTGTGAGGGTATGGGGCTGTTTTGGGCAAGCCCTAAATATCAAATGCAGGCACCACTCCTGCCCCTTATGGGACAGGAGGTGCACTGTGAGGACCGCGCAACTTATACTGCACTTAGGCGGTGCCACCGCTCTATGCAAACGGAGCTCAAAAGGTGTCGACCTTGAGTGGAGAAAAATGAATGGATAAGCAAAAATGCAAGTTTTTAATTGAATTTAATGATTGATTATGTTTCTAATTGGTCCATTAATTGTTTTTGGCAGGTTCCAAGTGATAAAAAATGGTTATATGGAAATAAAGACAACACGATGATGATGATTCTTTTACTGAGAGAAATGCGAGATGCATAGCCACATTGAGGAATTGCAGACTCATCAAATTCTTCTGCACACCTAGCATGGTGTCCCATGAGTGATTGTTGGAGTATATCCTCCATATGTGGAACTCGGAGCAGTAATACCTTGAGGTAGGAGCCCACGTGTTGACTGTTGAGGTAGAGGATATCTACTTCTTGACTAGATTATCGAGATGGGGTGCTCTCATTTCACTGACTCGTTCCTGTGGAGGGGATGTGACCACCCAAGAGTTGATCGACCATTACTGCCTTCTTGGTACTAGAACTTCGGGGTAGAAAATTCCCATTAAGGCAGTGAGGGATGATCCTCTCTGTACTCTTCTTTTCACCATGCAAAGACTGGTTAGGAGCCAAGGGCCTCATTAGGATTATAGGGAACACATGATATATGCAATAGAGGCTATGGCACCTACTGTCTTTAACTAGGTAGAGCCATTACTACCGGTCTTCAAGGACCAGCTGACCAAGTGTCGCCAAGGAGAGCTGAAATAGTTTGGCTATGGTTCCATATTATCCTGTTTCTTTTTTGAGCGGGTCCCTCATTTGAGGCCCCAAGTGGTTTTCATTGAGTTGAGGGCGAGAGAACCTCGTATGCTGAGGTGGGTCAAGATCATGGCCCGTATAGGAGCATGCAAAGGGAAAGTGAAGTTCAGGTCCATTTTTCTGCTGGCTGAATGATTAGATCCTCATGGTCAAGGATTATGCGTATGTAGGTATAGATTTCAAAGGCGACCCTGACCTACCGCTTCCACCTGACGAACAGTGGGGAGACATGGGTAAGAAACAAAATCCTAAGATGGAAATTTGCGTTTTCATATTTTTAAAGTTTTTTATTTTTTATGTATAGTAACAAGACCAAAATATTTTCATGCAGATGTTGGAGTGGCACGACCTGGGGGATCTTCCCCACTAGACAGATGAGCGGGAGCTCAGTTTCTTCAACGAGGCGATGAAACGATGGGAGAGATGGAGGGGAACCTGGAGAGGTTGAATCTGGATATACCTTATGCATCCATCAATGATCTCCCGATGCGATATCAGAGGCACACAACAGGAGTGCCAGGCCGTTTTAGACATTTTCTATGTAGAGTAGTACAGGCTATCATATGCTACCATGAGCACCACTAGATAGTTCTACATGATGTATTATTGAAAGATGATATAGCTTCAGGATTTTGTATGATTTTGTACTACCTGAAATTCAGAGTGCTTTAGATGAGGTCTCGTGACCTATTTTTGTAAAAACCTTTTTATATATATACGAACTTCTACTTCTGATGTTTATATGCTTCAAATGGGAAATGTATTTACATGAGTTTTATGTTTTTTTATGAATGGTGTTAACCTGAAAAATACCTCACTCAGCTCTACATTGCCTACACCACCCAAGGACACCCACTCATGACCCGGACCCCCACACCCCCCAAAAGGCTTAAGAATGAAGAAAAGGCTTCAAAACCCCAAAAAGGAGCCTAAATAACTCTCCTAGGGGCTAAAGCCTCCAAAAAGGGGCTAAAAACCCTCAAAGGAGCCTAAAACCCTAAAAGGAGATAAATTTAGGGTGGAAGGGTCTAAATCCCAGACCAAGGGCTCAAAACCCTAAAACCCCAAAAAAGCTATAAAAGGAGGGTGGGGGGTCACTCTCAAACAACACCTCTCTTGCATACTGTTATGCTGCCCGTGGATGCCTTGAGAGTCTTTGCCTCTCAATCCACCCACATCCCCCTCTCTTCCACTCATCTTCCCCATTGAGCCATAGCTCCTCCATTGTTGAGTGAGATAGGGAGGTGCTTCTTCCAGCTAGGGCATGGTGGCCCATTTCACCAAAGGAGAGGTATAACCTAGTTTTTCTTATGTATTTGATTTAGTAGTTTAGTTGTTTCTAACCAATATTTGTTTGCAAGTTTGATTATTATCTTGTTTTGCAGGTTTATTTATGTTTAATAGTTGTTTGCAGGTTCTCAGAGCAAAGCCCTAACCTTGTTTGCAGAGGGGCTCACGGCTGTTTCTTGTCCATTTTCTTTCCTTTCTCTTCTGCTTTTCTTTTATGCATTTTCCACATGCAGGAACCTAAACTTCTATCCTATAGAAAAAAGGTATTTATTCCTTCCCCTGTAGCAAGGAGAAATCCCTATTATAGAACTGGTGACCATGCCAGGTCGATCCCACAGGATCCCTGGTTCAGTTTTTTGAAATTTCAAGTTGTTTCAGTTTATGCCCTAGTTTTTAATTTTTCTTGTCATATTTAGGTTAAATATTGTTTAAATTCAGTTTTTATTATTGTCGAATCCTCTGCAAGGAAAATCCGAGTCTGTTTGGCCACAGTACATGTTACTGTCGGCCGGATCTGACTCAGGATCAGAAAAACCCCAAATCCAGAGTAGGTCACACTTATCGGGCCTGAACATGGGATGAGGTCACTCTTGTAGGTCTCACAGGCACGACCAGGTCGCCCTTTTTCCCGTGAAAGGTGCGAATTCACTCAGAAAGGAAAATCGCTTCTGTCTGTGAAATCTTTGCGACCCCCTCTCCTGTTTCTGGAAAAAATTTGCGACCCCCTCGCCAAATTTGACCCAAAACATGCGGTTTGTCAATCAGAGGTTAATTTTCAATTTACTAGGGATTGTCAGTGCGGCTCAGCCACCTCTGTCAAGAAAAATAGTTCTATTTCTGTTTCTATTTCAGTTTACTACAATTTCATGTACAAACAAAGTGTAAATTCAAAAAAATTTAATTGCTTAATCAACATAGCCTAACTAAAACTGACATAAAATTAACAGTCTTGCTTACCCTTCCTCCTCTACCCAATCATCACCCTTTGGGGTATTCTGGGATACGACGAAGGGCACAACTCGTATAGTAATAGGCCCTTCACTGAATATTGTTCTAAACCATTAAAAACAGATGACCTAGAAGGTAGAGGGGGTAGAGAAGGAGGGCATCTCACGACGCTAAGCATCCTCCCTGTTGACCAACCTTGAATTCGAGAGGTGACCTATGGATCTACGGATGTGCTTAGTCCGATTGTGTTGAGAGCCTAGCACCTTCTCTTGGTCAAAGAAGAATATAGGTGTAAGGTAGTCACCTAGTTAGGCCATCAAAATTTAGGGTAAATAATTGTATCTGTTTACAAATTTCTGATTATTTACTGCTTGTACACACAATAATATGAACTCTATGACATATTCATAAACCACTTGTAGCCACCTGATAACAGAAAGATAGAAAAACATATACACCATACCACGTAATCAACCCAAATCAGTTCATGATGCTGAGAGAGCCCTTAAAATTTATCAATTTACACTAAGTTCAAAAAATCTGCAGTCTTTGAGGACATAAGTCCCTAACTACCTTAACTATGGGAAGTACTTGGGCTCAGCCCATAAACTCATTGTGAGGAGTACCACGGGAACCCAAAAAGTAGCTGGCCGCTGAGAGGAATTGCCAAGCGAAGCGGGAAATGACCCCCACCGATTGAGTAGAACGCCCGCGAAGAAAAGGCCAAGCCCTGTCTTCTGGCAGTCTTGGTGGCTGAGTGACCACCCACAGCCAATAGGAAGCCATTGAAACCAGGGTCCAAAAAATCATTCCCACCAGTTTGATAAAAATCTAACACAATTGATCCCCCACGCTCTTCCTCATGCCTAAGAGGCGAACAACCACAATTCAGGTCATTGAACTGACACCGTCGAGAGCATTCTTGATGACCTCTCACACCATCAGAAGGCCACACAGCCTCTGATTCAGATTCAGACCCATATCAGTTTGAACAAGACCTTCATACTACACCATCAAGCCCCATGACTGGTGAAAATCTGGATCCATTTTTCGGCACAGCCATAGCTAGTGGACTGATGTCCACACCACAAATTATCACCAACAACCCTGCAGGTGGCCCTAGCATGGTCATGAAAACTGTCATCAGTTAGCTGCCACCACCCATAGTAACCACTCAAGCTGTCCCACCTGCAACACTTGCGGGCAGTGGACCTTCCACATACACTACCCCTCCAATCACACAGGGGGGCAGTGCCCCTTCCACATACACTACCCCTCTTGTCACACATGGGGGCAGTGGCCCTTCCATTCACATTGTCCCTCACACCACACTTGGGGGAATTGGCCCATATACAATGGCACCACCAGCACCTCCAGCTATGCAGGTACATTATGCACCTGCAAACCCCACCATACCCCCCCCCCATCTCACATCAACCTGGGGTCAAAACTGCCTTTCATGGCTCATCTTAACCTGCCTGATTTGGCTCGATTGACAAACGACCCCATCCGCCATCAAGATTTTTGGCCTCCCATGCCAACCAAGCTGCCATCATACATTCCCAAGTTTGAAGGCAAGGCAGGGGAATGTCCCCAAAACCACATCATGACATTCCATCTATGGTGCTCGTCACACAACATCGTAGATGATTCCATCAGGTTGAGGTTATTCCAACGCACCCTTACAGGTGCTGCGGCCAAATGGTACATTGAGCTACCGCAGGGCAAGTACCCAGATTTCAACTCCCTAGCTTTCATGTTCCTATAGTATTTCCAACCCCTGTTAGATATGACGAAGGGGTGGAGATCCTATTATCCTATCGCCAGAGCACTGCGACACATATAAGCGACCACATCCATGAGTGACGGCGACGTCGCAGATTGTGTAAAATCCAACTTGATGACATGATCTTCTTGGATTGGTTCCTCAAGACCTTGCTCCCGCCCATAGCAAAGGACGTCACATCCAAACGTCCCCAATCCAAAGAGGAGGCCATACTGAAAGCCCAATAGTTTGACCTGATATACGCTCAGTCTAGATATCTATACACCGTCATTCTAGACGCTCCCTGCCCGAGTACCTCCTACTGGGATGCACCGGGGGCATCCCATGCAGTAAATGGAATCATAGGCTCAGTCTCCCAACAACCACATCATCGTCTAACACCACTTGCAGTTCCACCATAACCAAGCAACACTGCTAGTGTTGCTTACAAAAGCCAAACTCCATACTATGCTAGAATGATGTCCCAGTCTGGAGCAACGACTTCCTACACACAACCTGCACCACCGCAGTAGGATCAGGCCATGGCATGGCCAACATAGTAGTATGCAGGGAAAATAACCACATTTGTGGCACCGCAGCCCACCCAAATTTATTATGCACCACCAGTGCAAGTGGTTCAAGCCCCCACCCCTGCTCAACCCGCTCCGTCGGGACAACTATTTGCATAACAAAATTGTCCCAACCAGCCTGCCCCCAACAATCAACAAGGGAAAGCTAGAAATAATCGGTCCCAAAACCAAGCCAATAACCAACCACAGGGAGGCGATCAACAACTAAACCCTCCCAACAATTCCGCAGCAAATCGACCCACCCAAAAACCCCCACGACAAAATGCACCTAGACGCAACGCCCCGTTGCACACAAACCAACCGTGCACACTCTTTGAGGTCTATGGGAACTACACATTCAAGTGTCCCCTCATGGGTCGTGCTAAGCAGGCCATTCAGAACGAGGCCCAATAGGCCTCAAATGCTACGAATCAATCCCAACCCAAGACGAAACCACAAGGACCTACCCCCATGGTGCTTCAAAACCCACTAATAGTCCAAGGATTGGTGGCAACCGAACCCCCTCTCCAGGACAATCACAACACTCCGAGGGCACCTCCCATGGCAGAAACAGGTGTCCACCACCTGCTAGCCATGACAACTGAAGAGGTTAACCTATAAACTAGATGGAATCAGTACGGTACCACCATCGAACCCACTGACACATCAATGATGTATACATCCAAAATCGGTCAATGCACCTCTTTAGTTACCCCCTTTCCCCCACCATCCCATACGCTAAGTGGCCAATAACGCCACAGCTAGAGTTGTGGTCAGCTATATCATCATGGATGATTTGGCCCAAACACCAACGACCATGTACGCTCTGGAGGTACTCAAAACGTGCCCAACATAGTGGAAAGCCTTACTAGCCGCCCTTGGGGCCGTAGACCCCTTTGACTCCAAGTTGATCACATTTGACATGGAGAATGGAGAACCGTGCATGCCATCCACCGTCGCCTTCCAAATCCTGGTGTCTATCTAGAATCTAGTCGTGCACTGGTGCATAGTGGGTGAGGGGGAATCCACGTGCGTTATGTCTACCCTGGTTTGGCAGAAACTTGGATCCCCAATCCTGCAACCATCCTCCACAACTCTGTGGGATTATGATGGTCATCCCACTAAATCCCAAGGAATCCTCCCCCATGTCCCCATCACATTAGCCGGGAAGACAGTTCTAATTAACATAGAGGATGTCAACACTCAACTGGACTATAACCTTCTCCTCAGAAGAAGTTATATGTACGCCATGAGAGCAGTTGCATCAACTGTCTTTCATCTCATGATGTTCCCTCATGAAGGAAAAATCGTGACAGTTGATCAACTCACTTATCATGATCCACAAGGGTTAACGACACCCGCCAACATTATCCCTATCATTACCACCATTGAGCCACAAGGGACGACCACACATGCCAATATCGTCCCTGCAATCAACACCATGGTTGACAACACACCAGCCTCCCCATTGTTGAATGTGGGCCCTAGGTTGTTTGCCGATACCACCATGATGACTCATTTCCCCTTAGTGTCACCACCACCGACACAAAATGAGACTGCGGACTTGTGCATGGTCTCATCCAGCATCGCTACACCCAAACAAGAAGCGCAGCCGCAACCCTAACCCCAACCACAACATCATCCGCAGGTGCAATACCAATAGTATCCGCAACATCATCCACAACAGCATCATTTCACGTAGCCACAACCACAACCACACCCCCACATACAACCATCAAGGAGTTATCTGGGCTCATCTCCAGTCCATACGATTCCCTTCCTCTTTCCCCCGCCTGGTGTCATGAGCAAGCCAGTAATGGCCACCTTAAGCCTGCCTAACTTTACATTGGGAATTTTGGTGTGGTATCTCGATCCACCAACTCAACCACCAATGCCATAGGTTGTTTTAACCTTAGTGCAACCCATCGCGGTTGAGTCTTACCCTCCACCTGGCTCGCAAAAGCCAACCACCACACCCACACCCACACAGCCCCTCCCGAAAAGGGTCCAGGGGCAAGAATTCCAAAGCCACTATAGAACCTCGGCAGATCCCTCCTTGCACTGTCTATGAACAACAGGGCCACCCAACTTAGAATTGCCCTGAAATCCCAGTCATCCATGCGCATTTGGATGCCATAGATGCAAACGAAAACCTCCCCGTGGTTGAACTCCCAACCATGCCGATAGTAAAAAACAAGGCATTGAGAACAAACCATGCTTGCGCCCTTTGCGAATTGTATGGACACTATTCTCACCACTGCCAAGAATTTTCCAAGTTCCGAATGGCTCTAGCCAACCTTCGGCAACATTCCCTTGAATCTGAGATCACTCTAATCGAAGAAGTCCATCCCCCACCTCCTTCTTCAGATACCATGTCCATTTACATGAAGTCCAGTTCTATAGACCCTCTTGTCTCCATCATCACCAACAGTCCATCAGACCTGTCTCTTCTATTGTTTCCACAATCACATCTCCATTCGCAACCTCAACCTCAGTTACTAGGGAAACATTGGGGTTCATTCCCGATCAACATGATCCTTTTCCTTTTTCTTTCCCTTTCCTTTTCCTACCATCCGAGATCGTGAGTAAGTCTGTCATGGCAACCCACAATCTACAGGATTTCACACTGGGAGATCCTGTGTGGTACCTTGAACCACCTACCCTACCTCTAAGGCCCTAGGATGTGTTGACTCATGTCCAACCAATTGAGATGATGTTGCACCTACCTCCAGGTCCGTCAAAGACTCCTCCTGTCTCCAAGCCTGCCCCTCTTCCTCCAACAGAGACTGGGGGCAAGGCCAAAAAAACCACAACCAACACCATTTACATGATCTCTGGCACCAGTCGCCCTTCCATCTCGTTGGCAGTGGAAGATCCACCTGATCTATCCCGACACCACTTACGCGATGATGGAGATATATGTAAGACTGCCTTTGGTTTTACCCAATTCCTTTTAAACCATAGTGTGGAATCGGTTCTTCCCATAAAAGAACAGATTTCGTCATTCCACCTTTCCAATGACCTTCATCTCGGTAAGGGGGAATACCTCTTCATTGACTCAGATGGTCGAATCTTGAAGAATCCCCGCAACAAGCTCTACCTCAAGAGGTTTTACGCTTAACATCACCAATGAGTCGCTTGATTTTCCTTTTATGTTTTTTAAATGTTTTTTACCACAAGTCAGGGGTAGCACCAGTAGCTACTAATACAAAGTCACCCGGAACCTGTTCGAGACACCTCTCACACCATCGAGCCAAAATTTCTATCTCTGTATGAGACCACTGTCTCATGTTTAACAAACAAATTTTGGGACTGCTTCCTGGAAGTTACCTCAATTTACGAGCCACAGCATGGTGATGCAAGTGTCTGCGGACCTGTACTTGCATCACACTTTCCTACCGCTACTCATGCGGGATTTCGGGCCACCGCCCATTAAGGGTTACCATTTTTTAGTTTTGTTTTGTATTTTAACACATAGTTGTTTGTTTCGTCCACTGCACCTTACGCGGATTTCTGGACCACTGTCCACAAAAGGATTTATTTTTCTTGCATGTATTTGGCATAGAAGTGCTCCCGGACTTGCAATCACATCTCATGTAGTCAATTCCATCCACCGCAACTCACACACGCTCTCCTGACCTCTATCCAAGATCCACCTCAGTTTGTGTGCCTCTGCCGCACCGACTCGTAAGCCTCTGCTGCGATCTATCCCATGCATGTATTGGTATGTTTGAGAGCCTTCTGCTCCATCCATACTGCGTGGATGACGTTTGGACCACTGTCCACCGTCCTGACATGGGGCACCGCCTGTGCCACCACAATCGGTTGACTGTAATGGAGTTTCGTTTAATCTCTTTTCTGACTCCTTAAAATAATGAAAAGATAGCTGAGCGCAGCTGCTTCCTTTCCCACTCGCTAAAGTATAGGAAAGGGCATCTACATTGTCTCATTTACCTCCTTTTTCAGACCATGTAGACCATCAAATGAAAAGGAACACCTCGGCGTATTCAATCCAAGATCTTTCCGCTCTGCATAATTTTATGCTTTCTCAGGGAGAGGGGCCGCACTTTATGAAAAATATCACTACAGGTTGTCGTTAAGCTCTTTTCCAACCTTCTCATCAAGAAAATATTGCCAAGCAAACTTGGTTTCATTCATGCTCGTAAAAGTATCTGAATGACTGTCCAGTGAGTATAGGTTTAACCCTTTCCAACCTAATTGGACTACCAACGGTAAAGAAGTCTCTCATTCCCCACAGGATGGGCGAACTCTCCTATGTATACTTTTATCCTTTTTCAAGCACAGGAGACTACCAACGAAAAAGATCCCCCACTGGAGTCTTCTCCATGCTTTTAGACTCTCTAAAATTGAAAGCACCATTGAGCATTTACCTTCTCAGGCTTGCAAAAAATCCACGATATCGTACCACAACGGTGTCCCTAGACACCACCCCATAGAAAACAGTTTGACAACATCCCCACATTGGGTCGCCTTTGTTCAGAGTACTCTATAATGTGTCTTCCTTGGATCCCATCAATATCAAAAGTGTCTACCTCCTCCAAGTATTTCCCATCTGCAGTGACATTCCCAGTATTACAGCTATGATCCCATTCCCATGAGTCAGTTTCATTTGATAGACCTAGAGGTCCCTGTATCCTGGTTTCATTAACCTCATTGATGAGTTCCTTGGACCACTTGAGAGGAGTCTTTAGTGCCTATCGAGATGGTTGTTTATCACGTGCTCGACTCCAACTACATCATCACACCGTTGAGATTCGTACAGGGTTTGGTCTGCATGGTACTTGGTCGAAGACCCTGGATGTCACCTGACTCTAGCACATTGATGAGTCTACTCGAGGGACCTAAACATGTTATGTCCCTTGTGATTTTTGGTTTGTGTTGGAGACAGTGTTCAGAAGCCCCAACAGTGCTTCTATATAGATTTATGATTGATGCAGCATACTTCAACCACAAAGACTTTGACTCTCAATCAGCGAGTCCATACAGCTATGTACCGTCCCAGATCTAACAAACCGTCAGTCATGAAGATATAGCATTCCATGAGAATGCCATGGGTCCAATATAGCATCTCTTCAGATCAGTATTGTATTCAGCCTCACATTGAGGCAACCATTATGTACCATCATTTGTATATGATCGACTCTTGTATTTTAGAGCATAGATCAAATTATTCTTTTGACATTGTCACGAGCATGGGGATGCCCAACTCGTCCATATACATGTCACACATTATTTTTATCTCACCCATCGATGGGAACCATATTAATACAAAAACCAAAAGCCACCATGCCCCAGCCCCAGAATCACCACCTCTACACAGCAAATCATATGATGTCCGTCAGCCATATAATGAGCTCCTGCCCTCACACATCAGGGGTCAATCTGTTAACCCAAAAAATCCCTCACTCAGCTCTACATGGCCTACACCACCCAAGGATACCCATTCACGACCCTCATAACACCCCATTAGACCCCCACACCCTCAAAAAGGCTTAAGAATGAAGAAAAGGGCTTAAAACCCCAAAATGATCCTAAATAACTCTCCTAGGGGCTAAAGCCTCCAAAAAGGGGCTAAAACCCCTCAAAGGAGCCTAAAACCCTACAAGGAGCTAAAGTTAGGGCAGAAGGGGCTAAAGCTCAGACCAAGGGCTTAAAACCCTAAAACCCCAAAAAAGCTATAAAAGGAGGGTGGGGGTCACTCTCAAACAACACCTCTCTTGCATACTGTTATGCTACCCGTGGATTCCTTGAGACTCTTTGCCTCTCAAGCCACCCACATCCCCCTCTCTTCCATTCATCTTCCCCATTGAGCCATAGCTCCTCCATTGCTGAGTGAGATACGGAGGTGCTTCTTCCAGCCAAGGGATGGTGGCCCATTTCACCAAAGGAGAGGTATAACCTAGTTTTGCTTATGTATTTGCTTTAGTAGTTTAGTTGTTTCTAACCAATATTTGTTTGCAGGTTTGCTTCTTATCTTGTTTTGCAGTTTTATTTCTGTTTAATAGTTGTTTGCAGGTTCTCGGAGTGAAGCCCTAACCTTGTTTGCAGAGGGGCTCATGGCCGTTTCTTGTCCATTTGCTTTCCTTTCTGTTCTGCTTTTCTTTTATGCATTTTCCACACATAGGAACCTATCCTTCCATCCTATAGATGGAAGGTAGCGATTCCTGCCCCTATAGCAAGGAGAAATCCCTACTACAAATGGGATATATACCAGTCTCGGGATATAATTTTCCAATGAATCAGCGACTGCATTATCTGACCTAAGGACATGCCTATAAGTAATAACCTCACATGACCTTTCCAATAGACGTACCCTTTGATAGAGACAGAGCAATATAGGGTTTATGATGGTATAGACTTGGTTCAAATGACAAACCATCAACTATGAGTCCATGAAAACTATGAAATCACGAGTGTCCCGGGATGCAGCCTCAGTCAGAAGACCTATGACTTCTTCATACTCGGGGATATTATTGGTAGTAGGACCAATAGAAACTGCTCCCAAGATAATTAGATCGTGTGTAGGGGAATATAGAACCCAAGAAATTGAAGCAAGGTTCAGGGTATGGTGGCAAGCACCATCAACGAAGTCATAAAAAGCCATCTGATCTGCATAACCTAAACATGGTATAAACAGTCTAGACACTAAACTCAAAACCATATTGAAAATACTAAAACACACTGAAAAAATTCAAACAATGTACATATATACAAGGTACCATACATGAATGATTTAGGCATAGTACCTCTTCAGGTACAACCCATTGCGAGGTTTCCTGAAGGGGACTCCATCATAGTCGACGAGCTCATAGGCCCCTTTCTCTAAAACCCTGGAAACGATAAAAGGACCGTACCACATTGATTCAAATTTCCCTTTTCCTAGCTTATCATGTCTTTGATCATAAGTCAGGACTAGGTCACCTTCGTTAAACACACGAGGTTCGACAGATTTATCGTACTGCGCCTTGATGCGCTTCTTATGTGCCCCATTGAATAAGGCAGCATCTCGTCTAGTTTAGTCAAGTATACAAACCTTTCTTCCTCGGTAGAAGTATTAGGGAGAAGTTCAACGGCAAGTTTCAAAGACGGAATCTGACACTGAATAGGTAGGACAGATTCTATCCTGTATACTAACTGAAAGGGTGTAAAATCAGTTGTTGTTTTTACTAAAATTCTATAAGCCCAAAGAGCGGAGAACAGAGTCTGGTGCCAGTTGGATTTGTGATCTCCAACCATCCGACGCAACATAGTTTTTAAAACTTTGTTAATGGCCTCAAATTGACCATTAGCTTGTGGATAAAAGGGAGTTGAGTTTTTATGGCGAAAACCCAGCTTAGCACTTAACTCTGCCATCATTTGATTCCGGAAATGTGATCCATGATCAGTGAAAATAGACTGAGGAACTCCAAACCTAGCTATTACATGGTTAAAAAGGAAGAGGGCGGCGGTCTTACCATCCTTTGCATATGTAGGCATAGTCTCAGCCCACTTAGTGAAATAATCCATGGCTACTATGATGTAACCATGCCCCCCGGCTGATGTAGTCTTACAATGCATGAAATCTATCCCGCATTTGGCGAAAGGGCCAACGAAAATGACGGGGTGTCATGGAGCAGGGTGGGTGCACTTTTTCGGATAAAAGTGTTGATAGGTTGGGCATTTCTTAATAGCCTCATGACAATATTTAAAAATAGAAGGCCAAAAATAGCCAACGTGGAGGTTTTTCTGAGTTGTAGCCATCCTAGAAAGATGACCACCACATGCTCAAGAATGGCAGTCATTAAGAACTTGTTCAGCCTCGTCATGGGTCAGGCATCGTCGGAGAATGGTATCTATACCACGTCTATACAATGTATCATTAAGGATAAGATAGTACTTTGTGTGGTGATGAATGCGGCGACGATCATCATGAGATATAGTAGGATGAAAATGCTGTGTCTGGAGATAAATGATTAAATCTCCATACCATGGATTAGTTGTGCTTATTAGGAACAAAAATTCATTCGAGAATGAATCACTGGGCTCAGAATCTGTTAAAGCACAAGGAAGGTCACGCATCAGCTCTGTAAAGACTAATGATTTCTTTGAAGTATATTTGGAAAACTCAAGGTCAAACTCCTGTAGGATGATAATCCATCGGAATTATTTGCCCCCTAGCACTTGACGAGTCAGGATATAGTACATAGGGTTTTGGTCTACGAGTACGGTTGTCACTGCGAAGTAGGATGTAGTGACAAAAATTTTGGACAGTAATGACCGTAGCCAATGCTAGCTTCTCCACACATGAGTATTGAGTTTCAGAATCGAGAATATTCTTACTGGAGTAGTAAATCACGTGTTCTAGGCTGTTCTGGTCCTCTTGGGATAAAACCATTTCGATAGTAGTAGTAGAGGCAACACCATATAAGAAAAAATCCTTCGAGTAATACAGGGGGTGTATCACGGGTGAATGGGTCAGAGAGTGCTTAAGATTATCGAAGGCTCATTGGGCCTGGTCATCCTAGAAGAATGGAGTATCCTTCTTAAGGAGACACATATAACCATGCGTTTTCTGAGCAAAGTTACAAACAAAATGATGAAGAAATTTTGCCTTCCCTTGCAAACTTTGGAGTTCAAGCAGGTTGGTTGGGGCAGGTAGAGAGAGTATTGCAGAAATATTTAATGGATCAATCCGAATGCCATATTTGGAAACCACAAAGCCTAAGAGACGTCTCGTCTCAACGTAAAAAACACATTTGTGTGGGTTCAGCCATATTTTGTAATGGCAACATCTCAGAAAAATGTCTCTAAGATGTTGAGGATGGTCTTCCCATTGCTGTGAATGCACAAGGAGATCATCGAGGTATGGCTCCATGATGTTCTTAATGTCATGAAACGCATAGGACATAGCGTGCTGGAATGTGGCCCTAGCATTCTTAAGACCAAAGGGTAACTTCCTGTAGGAAAAGGTCCCCCACGGGCATATAAATGTCATCTTATGCTGATCAGCGTGCAATATCTCAATCTGATTGTAGTCAGAAAATCCATCCATAAATGAGAAGATGACACTCCCATCACAGTTATCGATAATCTGATCGATGTGTGGAGTCAGAAAGTTGTCCTTAGGACAAGGTTTATTCAGGTCTCAGAAATTGATATAGACTCGAATAGTTCCCTGCTTTTTGTTCACAGGAATGATATTCGATACCCATTTCGTTAGGGGTATAGGATAGATGAATCCTGCCTTTATAAATTTCTTGACTTCAGCTTTGATAGCAACAGCCTTCCGCGGATGGACTTGTCTCAATTTCTGCCTAACCAGTCTGGCTATAGAATAGGTTTTGATCTCATTGACCACAATCATATGGATCTATCCCAGGCATTTCTTCATAAGACCAGGAAAAAATGTCTCAGAATTCTTTAAAAAGTGCTCTATACTCTTTAGTTTCATCTATTGAATAGTTTTACCTTATGTGAACATGTTCAATAGTTCCAGTCTTGATCGATATGTCGATTGGAGCCATTTTGGTAATGTTGCATAAATTGCCTTTAGACTGAGAATCTTGCAACAAGGCAGGTGTTTGTGGAACATTGACAATATCAGTACCCAAAAGAGATACAAAATCATTATCTACCGAACTGGTATTGGGGAGAAACAAGGATCTATGATGGTGATCCTCTCATATTGATTCATTCATATTCATAATCTCTATAATAGACTCGTCTGACGAAAAATTGTGGGAGAGATAACCCAGAATAGGAAGCGAAGGTTCTAACCAATAGGGTAGGTGGTAAGGATCCAAAGCCACAAGATGAATATCATCTATAGGAACATCGAAAATAGATTGGATGGCATCATAAAATGCTTCATGCGGGCTAAGGGAGGATGTCTCAACAACTTGTTTACCCTTAGGATCATAGCTAAATGAAGAGATCATATTAATTGTTGTCATTTCTGTGCTAGAAGGGGCTGATGGAAACGCGTCCATGAGGGAGGATTCCTTCAACATCGCTACCCCAATCGACTAGTAAGGAAGAGGGGACTGACCTAGCAAAGGGACATTATTTTTCGTAGGGGTAGTAACATCCAATGTACAGAAATCAAGTTGATAAATTGTCACAATTCTTCCCAAATGCAGAAACTGGAGGGTTCTAAACACTGTCAAAGCAACATCGATCATAGCGTAAAACCAATATCTTCCTAAGAGAACATTGTATTCTAACTGGGCATCCACTACTTCCACCTGAATGGAAATATTCCCCCCCCCTAGCTCTACTAAAAGGGTTGGCATGAGGCCATGGGGCTGGAAACCTTTTCCATCAAAGGATTTTAGGGTCGCCAGTGATTTTACAAGATCGGAAGAGCCAATGGCTTCCGAACAGGATAGAGACAAAACTAAGGTTGAAGCACATTCATCTAAAACAGTCCTAAAGACATTTTTCCCAACTACTCTTGTTACTATATGAAAATCCAGTTGGTGAGGTAATCTAGGTTTGAGGTTCTCCGAATTGAAATGAATTAGATTCGTGTAACTTGGGTACATGGCTCCTAAGGTGGTCAATAAGTTTTTGCATTGTGTGGGACAACTTTGGAGCACTTCTAAGGTAGACATTGCACATGGTGCCTGAGCTAGGTCTTCTACAACATTATAGAACTGTGTAGCTTGGGCATTAGGGTTAAAAACAACCTTCATAAGAGTACTCTTGGGTGGATGCAAAATCATGTCGAGATTAGGCTTCTTGATTGTTAGGGGACCATTAGACGAGGATGCGGGAGAACCAGTAGAAGGAGCTTTATTTGGAGAAGGTTTCTCAATTTTCTTCTCCTCGGGTTTGTCATATGACTAAATTCGAGTTGCTATATTAATAGTTTTCGACAACATCATTCGAATTTCCTCTGTAGAACTAGAATTTCCTTGGTTAGACATATGGTCTACCAGTTGTTGGTGAGAAGGAAAAGGATCAATAAGGACTATTGGTGCGGGGTTACTCTTTAAAAACTTATTAATTTCATCACGTTGGGGACACTCCTTCGTGAAATGATCACCACCACACAATAGGAAGGGATATTTATCTTTCCTTTTTCCTTTATTGTCATTCTTCGGGGCCATAGGTTTGGTATTTTCCAGTTGGTTTCCGGGTTTCTTGTTTTTACCCTTTCCCTTCTTCTAACTACCAGATGATTGCGTACTTTGAATAGCATTCACCTCGGTGGAAACTGTAGGATTGGAAGGAGAAGTAGTGGAAGGATTGGGTTTTTTGGCAGCTTTTACCACTGACGGAGGCTAGTTTGAACCATCAACCCCATCAATAGGAGTTTCTATAGGTGGCTTAGTTGGGTCCGTGCTGGGATGAGGAGATTGAGGAATAAGGTCATACAAAGTTCCAGAATGGGAATACACCAAGTCTAGATACTAAGCACGACTAATGGCCTACTCTTCAGTAACAACACCCCCCATAACCACATCTCAAGAAATGGGTGGCAATAAAGACTTCGTAAACCAATCAGCTAAGAGTTGGTCCAAGATAGGAGCCTTAATGAGCCTTCTCTGCCTTCTCCACTCATGAATATGATCTGGAATATGTGTGGAGGTGTTTTGACATAGAGAGGTCAAAAGGTCTGTACCCGTTTCGTAGTGAATGGGTAGCTGGAAGTGTGTGAGGAAGATAGTTTCCAAAGCACTAAAATCCACAAATGAATGTCGTGGAAGTTCAATATACCACTTCGTGGCTATACCAATCAAAGTGCGCTGGAAGATTCTCAATTGAATAGAATCATCCATCAAGGAATTTGACAAACACCATAGATGGAAAGTCATAACGTGATTTTTGGGATCATCTCCCTGCTTTCCATCAAATTTCAGAATATCAGATGGTAACTTGAATGGAATGGGGGGCCACGAAGGATTGTGTTGAATGGGGTCATTGATCAACTTGGACAAATCAGGCAAGTCCAAAGTTGATAGAAAAGGTAACTGACGATTCGGTTCAACATACTGGTAATATTGATAAGGCATGTAACCACCGGTAGGATCGTAAATGGACTGATACATAGGTTGTTGAAAAGGCTGATAAGACGATAAACCTCTAGAAGATGGACCTCTATGGTTAGGGCTGCCAGAACCCCCAGGGCCATTAGGAGGGTTAGGAGGAGGACCTCTAGGACCTCTGGGACCACCAAGACCTCTAGGACCACCGGGACCACCAGGACCACCGGGACCACCAGGGGGAGGACCACCAGGACCTCCGGGACCACCCAAAGGAGGGCCACCAGGATCCCCAGGAGGAGGGCCTCCAGGACCCGTAGGGGGAGGGCCTTTGTAAGGTGGCCCTCCGGCACATACAACCATATGAATAGGTATTCCTCCCAAAGTTGACATGTAGGACCAGTTGGGTTTCCCCCATGGAGTAAAAGTATTTCCAGGATATGGAATTCTAGTGTATGACATGCCTATAGGGGTAAGTTGTGTTATACCCAAATCCTGTCACCAACATGTGGTGAGATCCTTAAACCCTATGTTTTCCCTAAATCCTAAACTTGGAGTGGAAACTTGCTCTAGGTATCAATTCTACTTGAAAAAACCTAGCACCACGCTTTCCCTTTAGTTGATAAGTGGTACCTTGTTCAACACCGCCTGTGTCCTATTATAGAAAAGCGGTGCCACCGCGCATGAGCTTTGCTCTTGGAGCGGTTCTCACCTAAACTGATCTGTCATAAGGGAACAAAAGTGGTACCCTTGGTAAAAATGGAAAAAGAGAAGATTCTCGAGGCTTCTAGATCATGAGCCTCGTGTCCTCCCTTATCCCTATGAATATGGGTTAGTTGGAGCCGAGATCCCTCTTGGTAGGATCTTAGAGCCACCTCACCCACAATTCTCTCAACTATCCCTATCCATTGAGCCCTATAAATACAAGCTCATATCCATGAGTGGAGAAGGCGGAGAAGACTTATTAAGGCTCCTATCCCGAATCAATTGTTAGCTGATTGGTTTACTAAATATTTGTTGCCTCCAATAGCCCAAGATGTGGCTATGGGTGGTGCCGTTACCGAAGATAAAGCCATTAGTCGAGCCCAATATCTGGACCTGGTATATTCCCAGTCTGGAATGTTGTATGACTTGATCCCTCAAGATCCTCTCCCAAGCACCGATCCTGCAGAGCCACCAGTAGAAAACCCTGTTGATGGGATTGTTGGTTCAATCCAGTCCCTGCCAATAGAAAAACTTACCAAGCAACCCCAAACTTCCACTTGTACTCCTTCAACTCCCAACGTTTCCACCAAGGTCAATTCCATTCAAAGTACGCAAACTCCCGACAACAATAAAAAGAAAGGTAAATTTAAAAACAAAAAACCTGGAAACCAACAGGAGAATCCAAAACCAACCATCAACTAGAACGATAAAGGGAAAATAAAATCCAAATATCTATGTCTGCTATGCGGAGGTGACCACTTCACGAAGGAGTGTCCTCATCATGATGAAATCAATCAATTTCTAAAAACTAATCCCCCGCCAACAGTTCTCATGGATCCTTTTCCCTATCAACAATAGTTGATAGACCACATGTCTAATCAGGGAAATTCTAGTTCTTCAGAGGAAATTCATATGATGTCCTTGCACACTATTAGTCTGCAAACTTGAATTCAAAATTATGACAAACTCATAGACAAGAAAGAAGACAATTCTTCTTCATGAAAATCCCCCTCTAATGGTTCTCCCGAGTCCTCGTCTACTGGGCCCCTAACCGAAAAGAAACCTAATCTCGACATGGTTTTGCGTCCACCCAAGAGTACTCTAAGGAAGGCTGTTTTTAATCCTAATGCCTGAGCTTCTCAATTTTATAATGTAGTTGAAGTTCTCGCTCAGGAACCATGTGCAATGTCTACCTTGGAAGTACTCCAAAGTTTTCCTACACAGCGCAAAAACTTGTTAACCGCATTAGGAGCTTTAGACCCGGACAACACTAATTTGATTCACTTTAATGTCGAGAACTATAAGTCTAGACTACCTTACAAACTCGCTTCCCAAATCATAACGAAAGTAGTCGGAAATAATGTCTTTAGAACTGTCTTAGATGAAGGAGCTTCAACTTCGGTTTTGTCCCTATCTTGTTGGAAATCTGTTGGATCTCTCGAGCTTGTAACATCACCAATGACTATGAAATCCTTTGATGGATGAGGTTTCCAGCCCCATGGTCTCATACCAGCCCTTTTAGTCGAGCTTGGGGGAAAAACTGTTTCTATTCAAGTGGAAGTAGTAGATGCCCCATTAGACTACAACCTCCTTTTAGGAAGAAATTGGTTTTATGCCATGACTGTTGTCACTTCGACGGTATTTCGAACTGTCCAATTTCCGCATCGAGGGAGGATTGTAACCATTGACCAACTCAATTTTTGTATGCTGGATGTTACCACTCCTACGGCTAATAACATCCCTATTTTAGGTGAGTCACCTCCTCCTTACCAGTCGATTGGGGTAGGCATGCTGAAGGATTCTTCCCTTATGGGGATTTTTCTGTCCAACCCTCTTAGAATCGACATGGCAACAGTAAATATGATTTCGTCGTTTGATTATGATCCAAAGGGAAAAAAAATTGTTGATTCCACCTCGTTGAGTCCGAATGAAGTAATGCACAACTTTATCCAAACCCTTTTTGATGACCACACTAATGACCTTCATCTGGTGGATTTGAACCCTTACCACCTGCCCTACTGGTGAGAACCCTCTCTTCCTACTCTGGATTATCTCTCCCAGAATTTTCCTTCTGATGAGTCCATTATGGAGATCATGAGTACGAATGATCCTATATGGGAGGATCATCATCATAGATCCTCATTCCTCCCCAACGCCAGTTCAATAGACCATGATTTTGCATCCCTTTTCACTACTGATATTATCAAAACACCTCAAACTCCTATATTGTTGCAGAACACATATTCTGAAGGAAACCTATGCAACATCACTCAAACAAATCCAATTGACATATCAGCTAAGACTGGCACCCTTGAGCATGTTCATGTTGGGCAGAACTGCTCAGTAGAAGAATCTGAAGCATACATAGCACTTTTCAAATAATTATGAGACCTCTTTTCTTGGTCCTATGAAGAAATGTCGTGGATAGACCCATCCATTATGGTTCATGAAATAAAAACCTATCCCATTGCAAAACCCGTCAGGAAAAATCTAAGACAAGTCCATCCACAGAAAGCTGCAGCTATCAAAGCTAAAATAGAAAAACTTCTAAAAGCAAGGTTTATTTATCCCATACCCTTGACAGAATGGGTATCGAACGTCGTCCCTGTCAATAAAAAGCAGGGCACCATTAGAGTCCGCATCGATTTCAGGGATTTGAACAAATCTTGTCCCAAAGACAACTTTCCTACTCCACATATCGACCAGATTATCGACAATTGTGATGGAAGTGTCATCTTCTCATTTATGGATGGATTTTCGGGTTATAATCAGATTGATATTTTACCCACCGATCAGCATAAGACCACATTCATTTTCCCATTGGGAACCTTTACATACAAGAAGTTACCATTCGGCCTGAAAAACGCTGGAGCCACTTTCCAGCGTGATATGTCCTATGCATTTCATGATATAAAACATATTGTAGAACTGTACCTTGACAACCTCCCAGCTCATTCACAGCGACGAGAGGACCACCCTGGTCATCTTAGAGACATTTTCCTGAGATGTTGTCATTATAACATACGTCTCAATCCCCATAAATGTGTTTTTTGCGTTGAGATGGGACGCTTGTTAGGTTTTGCGGTTTCTAAGGATGGAATCCGAATAGACCCTTTGAAAATTGCCGCTATTCTAGCCCTACCAGCCCCAACCAACCTTCTAGAACTCCAAAGTTTGCAAGGGAAGGCAAACTTCCTCCACTGTTTCATGTGCAATTTTGCAGATAAAACACACGGTTATATGTGTCTCCTTAAGAAGGAAACTCCATTCTTTTGGGATGACCAAACCCAATGAGCCCTTGACAATTCCAAACACGCTCTGACTCACACACCCATGATACACCCCCTAGATTATTCAAAGGATTTTCTCTTATACATTGCTGCCTCCACTACTACCATCGTGATGGTTTTGGTGCAGGACAATCCCGACGGTCAAGTGCACGTGATCTACTATGCTAGTAATAATATCATGGATTCTGAAACTCAATACTCACACGTGGAGAAATTAGCATTGGCCATGGTCATTGTTGTTCAGAAATTTTGTCACTACATTTTGCTCCGCACAACCACTATATTGGTAGACCAGAACCCTATGTATTACATCCTGACTCGTCAAGTGCTCGAGGGAAAGTACTCTCGATGGATAGTCATCCTAGAAGAGTTTGATCTAGAATTGGCCAAAGGTACGTCAAATAAATCCTTGGTATTTCCCAAGCTCATGTGTGATCTTCCCTGTGCTTCGATAGAATCTAAGCCTAGTGATTCATTCCCAGATGAATTCCTATTCCTGATAAGCACTACTGACCCATGGTATGGATATTTGCTCATTTATCTCCAGACCCAAAGATTTCATCCCACTCTATCCTGTGACGATCGCTACCATATCCATCACCACGTAAAATACTACCTCATCTTGAATGACACTTTGCATAGACGTGGTATCGATTCCATTCTCCGGTGATGCCTTACCCACGAGGAAGTTGAACAAGTTTTGAATGATCGCTACTCTGGAGCATGTGGCAGTCATCTATTTAGGATGGCTATAGCCCAGAAAATCCTCTGCACTAGCTATTTATGGCCTTCAATATTTAAAGATTGTCATGAGGCTGTTAAGAAATGCCCACCCTGTCAACATTTTATCTGAAAAAGCACACCCACCCTGATCTGTTACACCCCGTCATTGCTGTTGGCCCTTTCGCCAAATGGGGGATTGATTACATGCATTGTAAGCCTACCTCAGCTAGGGGGCATGGTTACATCATCATAGCTGTTTATTATTTTATAAAATGGGATGAGGTCATGCCTACATATGCTGAGGACAGTAAGACTACTACTCTCTTCCTATTCAATCATGTGATAGCAAGATTCGGAGTCCCGCATTCCATAGTTACTGATCACGGATCACATTTCTATAATCAAATGATGGAAGAACTAAGTGCCAAGCTAGGTTTTCATCATGAAAACTCTATGCCCTATTATCTGCAAGCTAATGGTCAAGTCGAGGCCATTAACAAATTTTTAAAAATAATGTTGCATTGGATGGTTGTAGACCATAAATCCAACTGGAACCATATTCTTTTCTCCGCTCTTTGGGCTTACAAGACTTCGGTAAAAACAACTACTGGTTTTACACCCTTCCAGCTTGTCTATGGACTAGAAGCTGTCTTGCCAATTCAATGTCAGATTCCATCCTTGAACTTGTCATTGAACTTCTCCTAGACACTTATGTAGAGGAATAAAGATTTCTATACTTAAACAACCTTGACGAAACTAGAAGAGATGTTGCCTTAGCCAATGAGGCACACAAGAAACGCATCAAGGCGCAGTATGACAAGTCTATCCATCCTCATGCATTTAACGAAGGTTTCCTAGTTTTGACTTATGATCAGAGATATGAAAAACTAGGGAAATGGAAGTTCAAATCCATGTGGTATGGTCCTTTTGTTATTTCCAAAGTTTTAGAGAAAGGGGCCTACGAGCTCATGGACTATGATGGAGTCCCCTTAGGACAGCCTCACAATGGGTTGTACTTGAAGAGGTACTATGCCAAGATATTTATTGTGTAGTACCTTGTATATATGTCTATTACTTTAATTTCGGTGTGCTTAAGTATTTTCAATATGGTTTTGAGTTTAGTGTCTGTATTTGTTTATACCATGTTTTGGTCATGCAGAGAAGATGGTTTTCTACGGCTTCATTAATGGTTTTTACCACCACACCTTGAATTTTGCCTCAGCTGTTTGGGTTCTCTATTTCCTAGCTTACGATTTGGTCAGTTTAGGAGCGGTTTGTATTGGTCCCGCTACCAACAATATCACCGAGTATTGAGTAGTCATAGGTCTTCTGACTCAAGCTGCCTCCCAAAATGTTCGTAACTTGGTAGTTTTGATGGAATCACAACTAGTGTTTTGTCATTTAAACCATGTCTATATCATTAGGAATCCTGTGCTTCTCCATCTCTTCCAGAGGGTACATTTATTAGTGAGGTCATTTGAAGCTATTACCTATAGGCATATTCCTAGGGAAGATAATGTAGTTGCCGACTCATTGGCAAATTACATCCTAGACTAGCATATTTCCCATTCATGACATGAAAATCAAACATGGTTCATTGTAAATAAACTATAAAAGACACATAAAACTCATATAAAATACATTCACCATTTGAGACATAAACACCAAAGTAGAAGTCTGTATATATATATAAACATGTTTTACAAAAAATAGGTCACAAGACCTCATCTGAAGCGCTCAGGCTTTCAGGTAAAAAATCATCATACAAAAGTCTTGAAGATATCTATCAGCTTTCAATGAATACATCATGCATCCCATCATCTAGTGATGCTCATGGTAACACATGACCGCCCGGGCTACTTGACGTAGAAGTCTATTGAAATGACCTGTTACTCCCGTAGTGGGCCTTTGGTACCTCAGTGGGAGGTCATCGATCAAGGCATCTGGGATGTCTAGAGTCAACCTCTCGAGGTTATCCTCTAGCTCCCCTGTCACATCATCTCCCTGTGGCACAAAGTGAGCTCCATCTCACCTATCTAGTGGGGAGGATCCCCCGAGTCGTGCTGCTATGACATCTACATGAAAACATTCAAGTCTCATTACTACACATAAAAAATATAAAACATCAAAACATAAAAACACAATTCCCATTTTAGGGTTTTTGTTTCTTACTGATGTCACCCCACTGTCCACCAAGTGGAAGTGGTAGGTCAGGGTCTCCATTGAAGTCAGTGCCCACATATGCATAGTCCTCCACCATGAGGAGATGAACTCTCAACCATCGGAAGAACGGGTCACCGAACTTCACCTTGCCTCTACCCGCTCCTGTACGGGCCATGATTCAGACCCACCTTAGCATGCGAGGGTCTCTCATCCTCAACTCTGTAAAAACCACCTAGGGTCTCATCTGGGGAAACCACTCGAAAAAGAAACATGCTAGGATGGAACCGAAACCAAACTGCTTTAGCTCCCCCTGCCGACACTTAGTCAGCTAATCCTTGAAAATCGGAAGTAGAGCCTCCACCCAGCTGAATACTGTGGGCACCATGGCCTCTATAGCGTAGAGCATATGTGCTCTAGATTCTTGATGTGCCCCTTGGCTCCCCGCCACTCTCTGCATGGTAAATAAAATTTTCCGTAGAGGGCCATCCACCACTACTTTTATGGGGATTTTCTTCCCTAATGCTCTGGTCCCAGGAATATAATGGTGGTTTATCAACTATTGGGTAGTGATGTCCCCTCCACGGGAGCCAGTTAAAGACATGAGAGCACCTCATCTCGATAGGCCTGTCAGGAATTAGATATCCTCTACTTCAATTGTCAATACATGAGCACCCACCTCAAAATACTGTTGCTCCGGATTCCACATCCGGAGGATATGCTCTAATAGGCGCTCATGTGACACCATGATGGGTGTGTGGAAAAACTTTAGAAGACCACAGTCTCTCAACACAGCTATACAACCAACGTTTCGTTCGGAAAATGCATCATCATTGTCATGTTTCCTCTCTTTCCAAATTACCATTTTTTTATCAATGGGAACCTGTCAAAAACCATCACAAGACCAATTAGAAACATCACCAATCATTCAAATCATCAAATTTGAGCTAGATTTCCTTGTACATATATTTTTTATTTACCCACGGCTGGCACCGCCTATGTCCCATTGAGGAAATTTGGTGGCACCGCCTATGTCAAGTGTTTTAGGTGCGGTTCTAGCGGGGTACCGCTTATCCTGCAAGGGATAAGAGCGGTGCCCGCATCCATGGTTTTAGGGCTTGCTCAAATATCCCAAAACACCCCCAAAAATAAAAAAAAATGAAAGCATGAAATGAAAGAGCAGGGTTTAAGCTATTACCTGGAACTGACAGTGCGTAAATCCGACAGTAGATGCTCCTGGAATCAACAGTTGAAAATATGGCTAAGAAAATGCTCCAAAGGCTCTCCACTATGGGTAAATGGTAAAATGTTTTATTTTTTACTATTTACATACCTTTTATAAGCATTCTAGGTTTTGGCATGTCATAGTTTTTGAAATCTATCAGTCATGATCCTTTAATGTCGTTTATTGGAGGGTTTAATTGTTGTTTTTTAGCTCGTTGCAGGGTAAAGGGCGGTAGTAGTAAACGTTTTGGGAGTTTGTTTTTTACTTTTACGGTACTACCATAAAACGAAAAAAGTCTTTGAGAATTTATTGCGACACTTTGGTCATGCTCTCGAAACTTAGCATCAAAGGTTCGAGTCCTTTTTAGATTCTTTTCATACTCGTAAAATCCCTCATCATGAAAAGAGACCTAATGGAGTCTTCTTTAAACTCTTTTCAGGCTCCTTAAATACGAAAATATTGTCGAGTGATATTGTCTTCTTCACACTTGTTAAAGCACTTGAAGAGTCGTTCATCTAACGGTGGGTTATCACTTTTTTGGTTAAGATGAACTATTTTACGAAAAATGACCTTGTGGAGTCTTCTTCCATGGTTGTTCAGATTCTCTAAACATGAACAATACCGAGTTAACTTTCATTGGACTCGTTAAATTAAACATTGAGAGACCCTCTTTTGGGAATGAACCCCCCTCCTCTCTTAGGTTTGTAAAACATATGAGTTTGGACTTGTCTTTGGACGAGCTATAATGAGTGTTTGCTACCCTCTTTGAACTCGTAAAAACGAAAAAGAGGCACTCATCAACCATGATGGGGAATTATGGGAAGGGAATCATTTTGCAAATAAATGGCAATTTGTCATTACCTTTGAACATGGCACTTGTTTGCATATCATTTCAGTCAATTGGGTATTAAACTGATTTCCATGGTGATCCACTTTCATGAGTCATGTCACTCCTTTGAGTCTTTCAAAAGAAGGCATTGTCCACCGTCGCACTGTGTGTTTTCCTGGTTTGGTCATGCTGCCAAGTATTTTGTCGTGTTGCCTGATGTTCAAAGGGAAGTTGAAGAAGTTTACCTCTCCAGTAAAAAAAAAGTCTCTGTGTCAGTACTTTTGTGTCAGTATTATGGTTACCTCATTCACATCATTCCAGAACTTTGTTCCAAGTTTCGTGTCGTCGATGTGGGATTCATAATGGCCCTCCTTCAACGAGACTATTCCTGTCGACATCAGCTCATCATCCAAGAAATAGTCTTAGAAACAAATTTAGTACCTTGAGATCTATATGCCTCAAAGACAGATTCTCTCTCTCTCTCAACATATGTTCACATCATTGACCTTTGATCGATAGAATCGACTGGGTGTTCGACATCAAGACATCTATTCACACTCAATAGATTATACTAGGGTACTTTGGGAATCATTGACATCAATGGTGATATCCCTCACACTTGTTAATGGTTTACATCATTGGCCGATAATCAAGTGGTTTCTACCATGTTCGACTTCAGAACATTGTAATCACATGGATAGAATCATACTTTGTGGAAAATGAGATGAAGACCTTAGGGACTTGTTTAGCACTCATTGCTTTCCCCAGGTTGCGATGGAGTTTTGTATATCTTGCATGGATCCACATTTGTATGGTCGTGGCTATGCTCAAATTTGCGTCTCTATAACATATATCTACGTTGTATATCTGGTAGCTATGTCCAATTTTGAGTCCTCTATCACATGGATCCATGCTTTATTCTAGCAGCCACGATTGTTTATTCCTCTCATGGATCTGCCTTGTATTGGTTTGCAGCCATGAGTTGGTTACATTTTTTTATGAGTCAAAAGTATTGATGTATTGTAGATGCCTACTCTATGACACTCTTCGACTGAGCTGACTCTCACCTCGAAGTGACAACTTGTTCTCTCAAAGCTCTCACTTATCATATCCCTCTAAGCCTCATGCTTTGGGGGGAATTCTGTTATACCCAGATCCTGTCACCAACATGTGATGAGATCCTTAACCCCTATGTTTTCCCTAAATCCCAAACTTGGAGTGGAAAATTTCTCTGGATATCAATTCTACTTGAAAAAACCTAGCACTGCGCTTTCTCTTTAGCTGATGAGCGGTACCTTGTTCAGCACCGCCTGTGTCCTATTATAGAAAATAGTGCCACCACACATGATCTTTGCTCTTGGAGAGTTTCTCACCTAAACCACTTTGTCATAAGGTAACAAAAGCGGTACCCTTGGTAAAAATGGAAAAAGAGAAGATTCTCTAGGCTTCTAGATCATGAGCCTCGTGTCCTCCCTTATCCCTATAAATCTGGGTTAGTTGGAGTCGAGATCCCTCTTGGTAGGATCTTAGAGCCACCTCACCCACAATTCTCTCAGCTATCCCTATCCATTGAGCCCTATAAATACAAGCTCATATCCATAGTTGAGGGGGAGAACTGAATGGTAATGTTATGTTGTTGAATTGACTATCTAGTCCAATCCATTGGAGAGCACAAGAGAGCAAGTTGGAGCTATCGGGGATGAGGTGTTTGTCTTGTGGAGGATTTTTTCAACACTAAGGAAATGGTTGTAAGCTTCTTCATTAATTTCTTAATGCAAAGCTGGTTTCCGTCCCACATATCTATTATATTGATCTCGCATGTATATGTCACTAGATTCTTTAGTCACTAGTATGGATGTGTGAATAATTTTCTGGTAGCTTTGATGTTCTTTTTTGTTTGACATGTTTACAGGTACACAGGTTCATCATCAAAGTATTATTCTAGGTGTTTACAACATTCAAGGAAGGTCTTCATCCTTTTTTGTTCACTCATTTGTTCTGGATCTGAACCATTCAGACCATAGAAACAACTTCTGTCCGCAGAAGGTGCAATATTCCTAACAACGGGTTGGAAATTCATATTTCCTACAGGTACTTTATTTTTTGGGTGACCATACCCCCAGGAAGCTTGATTAAGTATAGGTTGTGCCCCTAAGGGTTGACCTAAACTCAATGGAGGGTTAACTATATTCGTAGGAGGAAAGTAAACTGTGGATGTGCCTGCATTAGAGGCTTGTCTATTATGAGTAACAACTCCACCAGAAAGTAACATAGATCATGCTGGGGGTTTCCCCTTGGAACTATAAGGTACTGATACAACTGGAGTTGAAGGTTTCCCCCCAGCCCTAGAAGACCTAGGAGGACTAGAAACAGACCTAACATTTGCAGCTGTAGGGTCGGAAGTTTGACCTGGGTGGTGTGAAGTCTCAACAGGATCAATAGGTTTCATAGAATCAGCCAATGAATGATATCTAGCTGACCAAGGATCTGTATTACGGGGAAGAAGAGCCGACATATGTTCTTTATGAGGGATTGGGGTTGCTAAGATAGTATCTAATCTTTGCATTCTCTCCTAAAAATCTTGTGCACGGTGAATAACTGATTGAATTTGTCTATATTCTTCTTCACTTGGTGAAGAATGTTTAGGCAAGGGCCTATGTACTCCAAACGAAGCAATGGTTTGTCCCATACAAGTTCCCCAAAATGAAGCATCTGGACCATAATCTGGATGAACACTACTATCAACACGACCTTCCACAGGACCATGGAAAGAAGTGTCACCCACGAGAGGTTGTTGGACCAAGGGAGTAACGTAAGAAGCCAATTGGTCTTCGCTTTCTACAACTAGGTTCTCTTCCACATGGGAAGTAGTTGTAGCTCCTTGGTCAGTAGCTTCCATTAGACCTTCTCTTGTAATGGGAGGAAATACGGGTGGTAAGCCCTGTGTTCTTCTAGACCGTCTCAAATGAAACTCAGCCAGATTGCACAATCACTAATCTAACCTAGGGTTTCAGAGCTAAGAAAAGACACGCCAAAAATCTTTCTCCTACTCGAGCTATAGGCCAATAAGCAAATTAAAATGACAGGATGAGCTCAAATGGTCGATCTCTCACCAGGATTGTCAAGTAGGTGCAACTCATGATATACCACAAGGGCATGTGCGTAGTAATCTCCCCGAATGTTGTTTTCAGTGTATTGCTCCACACAAGATGGCCAAAGGGATTTTCTTAGATAGATAAGGTATCCTAGTGGGGTCTCCCGATATGCTCAAGGTATGTGGGAGCTCAAATCGGTAGTAGTGTTGTTTAATGCACAACTGTTCACAAGGGGCCTTCCGATATACAATCAAGTACGTGAAGTATATTTCTATATACCTCAAGGGTACGTGAAAGTTTGTTCTATATACCGACAGTAAGTGGAAGAACTGCGTGAGTCCTGGGTTGTAGTGCGGATAATAACAACAGCTCCTACATTTAACGACTCCTGAACACGTCTCTAACCTATAACTCAAATTTCTATACAAAATTTAAGCCTATAACTACCGTTAATTTTAAAGTGGACGGTTAGGTGAATGCATGAGGTTTTGACAGAAAAGTAATACCATGCAGATATGAAATGCGAGTTCATTCACTTTACCATTCAGTATGCCTAATTACGGGAAGGATAGAGAGTGTTTTCTTTTCAATTTTGCGTTAAAACCAAAAATTCCCCGAACAACTATACTAAAAAATCTTTTTCCGAGCATACAATCAAACAACACTTCTTCAAATCAACTCGTTTGAAAGCAAACAAGTAGTGTTAGATCTCTTTTCAACGAAGAAGAAAGACAAACCACACTCAAATATGCATATGCAAGCTATTTTTTCGATTTTTCTAAAACATGGAAAGATCTAGCTTAAACCATTGATACTTTTTCCTTTTTATGAGATAATGATGCAAAAGAGACAAAAGAACAAAGGAATTCTAAAATCTTGTGAGGCTAATCAGAGACCCAGTGACTTAAGCTCAATAAAACAATAACCTAGTCTCAACAAATTTTATTTTTTCGGAGTGAAAAGAAGTCTTTCTCACACTTAACAAAAAATAGACACAAGCAAACTGATCTAAGGGAGTCTTTCTTTTCAATAGTAGTCTATAACAGGAAGAGATCTAATCTGACCTAAAGCTTCCAAAAACTCCTTTTAGAACAAACTTACAAGCAGGAATGAATGATGAATCTAACCTAGCTTTTTTTTATTTTGAAAAACAAGAAATTTCCACATAAACATTTTAGATTTCAATCACTCAGGTAACTTCAAACAAGTCGGGAAAAAAGTAACTGAACACACAAAAATAAAAAAATCACAAATATTTTGCAAAAATTTGAAAAAATCAAGGTCTGGGACAGACCTACCTGGCACCGCACCGAAGGGGTTGTTGATAGAGTGGTTTTGAAGCAGAACCGCTTCTTGTTCACTGAACTCAGGCAGTCGCATCGCCTATTGCTAACTGGACTCAAGAGGGCACACTTCTTGTTGCCTAAGGCACATGCGTGGTTCCCTGTAACAATCCAAAACACAAGGGGAGCGAAAAAATCAAGTTAAAAATTGCAAAAACTCTACAAAAAATGTCGATGAATCAACAATAATACAGAGAATATAAAGTCAAGGTGACTCAGATCTGAAGAGATATGAATATTGCAAACCAAAACTTCACTAGGTCAGATATAGATATGACTACAAAGATTGAAGGCTAGAGCTCGGATTTAGACAAGATCAGAACAGATAGCTTTTTTCCCCAGCGGAGTCGCCAAATTTGTTATCAGGAATATAGCACCTTCTATAGACAGAAGTTGTTCCTTTGGTCTGAATGGTTCAAATCCAGAACAAATGAGTAACAAATAGGTTGAAGACTTTCCCTGAAAGCTATTGATTCCTGGAATAAAACTCTGATGGAAGACCTGTAGTCCTGTAGAAGCACATCAAACATACAACAACATCAAAGATACCAGAAAACTATCCATAGATTCATATTAGTGACTAAGGAATCCAATAAAGTATATGTGAGATTATAGCACAACAGATATATGGGAAGGAAATCAACTTTGCATTGATAGATGAATGAAAGTGCTTACAACCATTTTGCCTTAGTGTCGATGCACTCCTTCACAAGACTAGCACCTCATCCCCGATAGCTCCAACTTGCTCCTCTATGCTCTCTAATGGATTAGGCCAGGATGTTAATTTAGTAGCATAACTTTACTTCTTTCTTCTCTCTTCAACCATGGATTATGAGCTTGTATTTATAGGCTCAAAGGGATAGCAATGGTTGAGAAATTGGTGGGTAAGGTGGCCATGATATCCTCAAAGGAAGGATCTCGAGCTTAACTGACCCAGGTGAGTAGGGATAAGGCTAGACACAAGGATTTTGTTCTAGAAGCTTCGTGAAACCTCCTTTTTTCACTTTTTACCAAGGGAAACACTTATACTCCTTTATGATAGAGCGGTGATGGGTGAGAACTGCGCCAACAACAAAGGTTAAAGGCTGTGGCACCACCTAGTTTCCACATAACTTGGGCAGTGCTGCATAAAGTACCACTTATCTGCATAAGGGTAAGAGCGGTGCTGAATTTTTGTATGTTAAAACCAACATCTAGAGCATGTTTCACTTCAAGTTTTGGATTTGAGGACAAATATATGTGTTAGGGATTCTATCACATGCTGGTGACAAAATTTGAGTGTAACAGGGATTCATTGTCTTTTTACGATATGATTGCGTCCGTTACGGTTGTTGAATACTGTGGAGAACCTACTGTTCTGAGCTGTACCCACCAAGGATTTCCATCTGGAGCTTACATAGTTTTGGGCATCATGCTCTCAACCAACCGTCGAATATTTCCCCGCCAAGTAGGATATTATCCTTCCATGACGTGTTTAAATTGGTTAAGTGGCACTCTTTTTTTATTTTTGTGTTTAGTTGTCGTTTTATGAAGTTAGGGTTTCCACGTTTTGTCATGGGATTTAAAAAAACCTCTCCTCGGCCTTCGTCTTTAGAAATATTTTGGACTCATCCATCTAGATTACTCTGGTTGTGGTATTACTTTCTACCTTCCCTAGCCTGTTCCTACAGTTTTAATTCGAACATGGCTAGCTTAGGGCTCTAGTTATGCAATGATGAAGTCAGGGCGGCCCGAGTTTTGGGCCCTACACTCTTTACCTAGTTTTTATCTGTGGCAGTAGGGGTTTGTGAGGTATTGAGCTGTGGAAGCCGTGTGTTTATTTGGTTGTTTATCTCATCTCCTCGACAAAAGGGTTGGCCTTGGTGGTCAGTGCCATGGTATCACTGTGTTTTACCTCTAGGTTGTTATCTCATGGACCATGGGTCTCATAGAAAGGGTCGTGCATTTGTTTTGAAGTTTATTTTGGTAAATACTTGGGTTTATTCTTCCGAACGATAGATTTAAACCCTCGATGCAACAGTCAGAGCTTGCCTGTGTGCTAGGTTTTTTTTTGCCCAGTTTTTTACCTTACATTCGCCTTAGTTGGTTTGGTTGGTATGCGAGTTTTTACGGTGCGATTTTGTTTCTGATGGGTAAAGATGATATGGTAAATAATATACTGGTTAAGCTTGTTCTATGAAGAGATGATCTTTAAAACAAGATATAGCTCCTATAGTATTTCATTAGTTTATTATATCTATGAATGCATGTGGTTTCTAACAGTAGTTATGCTAAGACATGCTTTGGTATGTTTGTTGCAGGCTCAGTCTGTATCTGATACCATGCCTAAGAAAGGAAAGAAGAAATCCAAAGTTGCAGATGAAGCATCAAACATAAATATCATGCCACGGACATAGATAATCTATGAAGACACTAAGTTTGTTACTGGAGGCAACTTGGAGTTCAAGTGAGGGCAGATATACCATATGCTCCAAGATAATAAGATCCCAGATGCAGGCTTGGAGGATCTACCTCTTTTTGACAAAAATATTACGATCATGGATTACAAAGGTGGCTACAAGACCGGAGTTGTTCCCTTGATCCAAAGTCATTGGTTGTATTTTGTCTAAGGAAAATCCAGGAAACATGATTTTGTACAATGTTGAAGATAAGGGCTTTGCCTCTTTTACACCTGCATACATATCCAAAGCATACAATCTGCTAGTTCCGGAAGAAAACCTAACCGAGGATTGGATAAATAGTTTGACTATTGATTATGTTGGATTTGTGAATATGAACTGAAGGAAATTCATTCAGACAAAGGGCATCGAGAGAACATGAAACCGCTAGTCTACGTATTCCATATAGACTTGTGGCACTGATGCTTAACAGGATCTATGGCAGAGCTGATGGAATATATTATAAGATTAGTTGGATACCGTTAATGTATCATCTAACCATGGAAGGAACTGTGTTCAATTGGGCAGATATAGTGGCCGATAACTTGTCTTCCTGTATATCTGCAGCACAGGAAGGGTTGCTCAAGAGAAATTCTAAATTATAGATGGGTTCATTCCTGATTGATTGTATACTTTGCTTACACAAATTTGAGAGGCTCAATTGCAGTTGGAAAGAATAAAAAACACTTGTTTAGACCACCTACCAATTACTATGGTCACATAAGTATCATAACTCCTACAAACTCATATGTGAGGAATTTCTAATGCCTCTGTATCAATTGATATTTCTGGAGGAATGTAAATGCATTTCTGAAGGTGCTCTAGATTCTATCAGGGAGTATGGAGACTATTTATTCTCTAAAGAAGGTAATTATTTGAGGATGTACGGGGGAACCAAATCCCCTTCACTACTTCTAAGTATGTCACAGACTATGTAGTACATAAGGAAGCGGTAAGACAATTGTTTCTGGATGGATTCAGGTGTTTCTTGTTT
Source organism: Pseudotsuga menziesii (assembly GCA_001517045.1). NCBI lineage: Eukaryota > Viridiplantae > Streptophyta > Pinopsida > Pinales > Pinaceae > Pseudotsuga > Pseudotsuga menziesii. The sequence goes on from LPNX010162776.1 coordinate 503,909, forward strand.
GATATAAAGAAGGAATTTTTCTCTATCCCCTTTTATGTTGGCAGCTATAAATTTACCAAATTCAAAAGTGCACCAGACTTTGTGAAAGATTTGGACATGTTCCATTTTGGAGAAAAGAGCTTTCATAGGAATGGTTCTCAAGGAAAGGTTGCTGCACACAAGGCATTGGTGAAAGCCAATTTTGAATATTCTGACTATCTAGACAAGGATTAAGAGGTGTACCGTAATGACTGTAATATGACTACTCTAAAAAAGTGCTTCAAAAGAAAAATCACAGTGACGGGAGGAAAAGGGAGAAGCAAAAATACGGCTAAACAAAAGAGCCAAGAAGAAGAAGCTTCCTGGAAAGAAAAAGAGGAAGAAACGCGAAGGTTGATAGAGGGAGCAAAGAAACTACTTGCTGAAGAAGCTCAAAAAGTGAAAGAAGAAGAAGAACATAAGTGGAAAGAAAAAAAATTATAGAAGCAGAAAGAATAAAGAGGGACTTAGTGGAAAAGGAAAGAGAAAAAACAAAGAAGATAGCAGAAGAGCTTAGAAGGAAAGAGCAGGAGGATCTAGAAAAGGAGATTCAGGAACAAATTTCTCGTCAAGATAATCTCGATACTCCTCCCTCCACTCCAGGAGAGGTATTAACTGGAGGTCACCTTCTTGTTCTTGAGTTAGGCCTGATTCCCTTTACCCCCTCTAAACAAAATATAGTTGTGAGTTTGGATAAATTTTTCTATGATCATAAGTGGAAAACGGTTGTATGGAGATCCGAAAATAAGTTGAAGACAGGTACCTAGCCCAAAGTAACCATGGTTATAGAAAGGGTTGTAATACCAAATACATATGAAGACGCATAACAAAAGGCCTCGCTCAACGTTGTGTCTGCATAGGAAATTGCACATAATGTTCGCAAGCTGGAAGGAACTGTGGACCAGTACAAGGAAAAGATTACACAAATAAAATAGACCCTAAGAAAGGAACAAGGGGAAAGCTGAGAGATGAAAAGGAATCATGAAGCTACACTCTCAGATTTGGAAAAGATTTAGTAGGATTACCAGATTTTGGAAGCAGAAAAGGATGCCTTAGAATTGTCAAACACTTTCCTTGATGGAGAAAAGAAGGACCTAGAAAGGAATATTGCAGAGATGGAAACACAAAGGTCTGCAGCTGACCAGAAAGCAGAGGAGTCAAAAGTTTGAGTTGCATAACTAGAAGCACAAAATAGTTCTTTGGAGGTACTGCTGAAAGAAGAAAATGAACGTAAAATGGACATAGCACCTCTTCGAGAGCATGCTCTCTTGCTAAGAAGAAAGATATATCAATTCTAGGTGAAACTTGCAGAAGAGGTATACACGATCAAGCAAGTAGAAGCATGGCTACAGGATATCTTAGTGATATCCACTGAATTCAAAACAAGGACTCAGGAAATCTCAGAAATCATCCAAGGTCATTTGATCTAGTTGGAAACCGGTGAAGAACTTCCAGAAAATGCGCCTAAGAAGAGCCCAGAGAAGTTGTAGATCGAGTATGATATCATAGGTTTCAACAGCAAGGCTGCTGTAAGGATGACATCGGTAGTTGGGAAAACACTGGACAAATGTGTGGAATTATACAAAAGAGTGCTTACAACCCACAATAGATTCCATACTTCCACAACTAAGATACTAAAGGATTTTCCAGATCAAGAGGAGCATTTAAAGTATCTTCATGACAGGTTGCAAGAGGATGAACTTAATATACAGTTGGTTAAAGGCATGAATGAAAAAATAGTGAAAGGTTTGATTGCACAAGCTGTCATCAATAACTACCTGCTTGAAGACCATCTCAGAGTCACTCCACAAAGGGTGGCATAGATAAAATCCCAGTTGTCCACCCACAAGGTCACAGTCAGATTTCTAGAACCAACGGATTTTGACACCATAAAGGAAGATGTTGTTGCATGCAAGCAGTGTGTGGATAGATTGCCTGGCCCCACTTGATTCATTTTGTTTTATTCACATGCAGCTAAATTCTATGTAATATTTTGTAGTTATTTAAATTTTCCTAGTGAGCACACAAGAGGACAAACTTTTGTAACCGAAGAGTTAGAGAAGCCCAAAGGGCATGGAAAACCAAAAGTCATTTTGTAAATGTATAAGTAAGGGTAGAGTAGAATGGAGAAAGGACTTTTTCTAGCATACATGCTGAAATGTTTTGTAAGGAGAACTATTTCTGTTTATAATAAAGAGGACCAAAATTTCGCTTGAGGAAGGACTGTATAAGATTCCAGATGGTTGTGTGGATCGCTGAATGACGAATTATTTATTTTTTGACATGTTGTACAATTTCTGAGATCGTTCTTAACTCGCTGAGCTATTTATGTTTTATGAATGGTTTCATTTTATGTTATGAATCTTATGCAATACATGAGTAATGAATGTTTTAACTTCACAGGTTTATCTTTGTGCTACTTTTCTATTGTACTTTATGTATTAAGAATCTAACAGCTACCTATAGAATCCTATGTGCAAACAATACAGTACATTACTCATTGTAATATAAAGTTTGCTCCCGGGGGATAGATTAGAATGGATTAGATTAAACTAGTTGTTCTCTGCTTTGGGTGATTGAGGGACAATTGATTCATGTAAGGCGAGAGGCAAGACCCTACGCAACTCACTACATGGCTAACTGCTTTTGAGGTTCTTGTTTTGGAAATCACTTGCATTTAGTTTAGGCACTTGCATATCATTCATAAAACATAAAATTACATAAACAGTGGACCGAGCCGCAACCAGTAAAATAGATTTAAACATTCCTTTAATTCTACAGTAGCCGGGCCACTAACCGGATAGATTCCCCATACCAAACAATAAACGATCTAATTGGGAATGGTTATTAGGGAGAATCGCTGATGTCGATACACTGGGATTTTTCCAGGCATCAATAGTTTTTGCACTAGAAGGAGGGAAGCCATTGCATGGATGGCAAAAGAAATCTGTTTATTCGAAACTATTCCAATGGTAATAACTCTGAAACTAGTTTTTCTAAAGAACGAGTAAACCTTAAATTAGAAGCTACATAGCTGCTAGAAGTAGTTTTACCACTTCAGGAGACACACAAGGTCTTATGTGAAGAAGCTTGGAGGATTGTAGACAATCCCTGATTTACCAAGAAGGAAATATCCGAGAAGGATATCCACTTATACGAAAGATTCGATTTTGGAGGGAAATTTGGAAGAATTAGTGAATTTTTCCTTGCAAGAAATTGATCAACCACTTAATCAGTTGGGACCAGATTCCCTGTTTTGTTCACTTTTTCAGTCACCTGTTAACTCTCCGCCACAGTCACCTCGTAGAATCATGGTTAGAAATGTACCCCCAAATGCAAATCAAGCTAATCCACCACCAGCTTGGAGAGCCAAAACACCACTCAGACTTGGTTGCTCTGCCTCCCCATCCTGAAATGCCATTACCTAAGTTTGATCTGGGAGAAGAAATTTCTATGGATGATTACTTACAGAGTTTTTTCTTGGCTCTAGAGGTTTTAGTGGTAGAACATGAGGATGTAGTATGCAGCATGTTTCCACATACTTTCAAATCTAAAGCAGCATCATGGTAATTCGACTTACAGGAAAATTCAATCACAAACTGGGATACTTTTGAGAGATTATTTAAAGGCAAGTTTGGTATCCAAAGAACCACTTCCACTCTGATGAAAGAGTTACTTTCTCTAAGGATGGACAAGAAAGACAAAGTACATGAATTTAGTCAAAGGTTTGCTGCCCATTTAAATAATTTCAGTGCTGCCATAAAACCTACCGAAGAGACTCTAATGGAATATTATACTTCAACACTTTCCCCGAACATAGAAATATTTGTTAAGATATCAATAAAGCCTTCTTTGGTAGAAACTTATGAAGAATCCAAGAAAGTAGAGGTTGAAATTGATGTATAAACAAACATACTACAGAATCAGATGCAAGGAATTTTAGCAGTAAGAAACCTTTGTTGCTGACTAGACCCAAAGAAGAACGTCCAAGTGAATTAGAAAATGTTGTTAAAATGGTACAAAAGTTGTCAAACAAGACTGTTGATTTAGAAAAAGATAAAGAAGCCAAAAAATATTTCAAACCATTCTTCAAGAAAAGAGATGAAAGTGGTCCGTCCCAGCCACCTATGCACAATTATTCAGTTTTAAATTTTAATGAAGTAGGAATGGATAATTTTTGTACTTTTCACCAAGAGCCTCATTCTGAAAAAAACTATCCACAATGGATAAATTCGATGATTCTGGTTATGAATTGAATACTAGGTGCACAAATAGCAGAGCCTGAAGTAAAATAATAAAAAATGAATGAATCGGGAGAATCACATGAAACAACAATGGTGTTGTGGGACTATGCACCTGTGTTGGGTTTAGAAGAAGAAAAGCCTAAGGAGGAAATTCAAATTTTAGTAGTTAATGTCACAAGAAGAAGCAAGGGACCTATAATGGATGAAATTTTATTACTGCCCAAGATTAGGAAGATTCAGGAAAATATGAAGAAAATCAGCAATAATACTCAAACCCCACCTATACCTGATGTAGTCATAACAAGGAAGAATGCTCCCATAGTCTATAATTCTGTGAAGGTTGCAGAAAGTAGAGTGGAGAGTAACAAGAAAAGTTCAGCAGAAGGTGATATGGGATATGACATAATAGAAGATATCAAGAAAACAAAGGCAAATATTTATTTATTTGAAATGTGTAACTTACCTCAACAAAGAAAGAAGCTCTTGGAAGCCTTTGATTCACAAACCAGTAAATCCCCAAATGATGTTCAATCAGAAGAATAAATCAGTGAAGCTAGTATTGGGGGAAAATCTAAGTCCCAAACATTACCATTTCTACTTACATTTGAGATTTTCAATCACAATGTACACAATTGTTTGGTAGATTCTGTAGCATCCTCTAATGTTATGCCTCTTTCAGTCTGTAGAAATATAAATGGTCAAACCACACCTTCTTCATGTAAAATCATCTAGTTGTATAGAACAACAGTTAAAGTGGTAGGAGAAATGAAGAATGTGCTCATATGATTATCTGCGGACGAAAGGGTTTTCCGAATATGGTTTGATTTTAAGTAGAGACTGGTCTGCGAAACTCAATGGGTACTTTGCAAATGACTGGTCACACTTATGGTTTCCCTACAAGAATTATCAGAACCATATCAAAGTGATGAGGGAACCACACGTGAATCATAATGTGACGCAACTGGAAGGTAAAAACGAGTCTGTAAATTTCTCACATTCAGTTTTGGGTAACTATTTCATAGAGCTTGAACCTGGAAACTATCAAGCGGAAGAAGCCAATAATGAATCAGACACACACTCCAATCTCCTTTAGTTTTCACATACTAACAATATTGATTGTAACATAGTTAATTTAGTTTCTAATTTAGAGAGTAATACTAGTTCTGTAGAATTAGAAGATAAATTTTGGTTGTTATATTTTGAGGGTTCTAAATCTCAAGAAGGATCATGGGCCAATTGTGTCCTGATTGATCCGGAAAAAAATTAACATTTTCTTTCTTGTAGATTAGATTTCGAATGTACTAATAACATAGTAGAATATGAAGCTTTAATCCAGGGCTTAAAGAAGGCTATTGAATTCAAAGTAAGAAATCTAAAGGTTTTTGGTGAATCTGAAATAATTGTCAAACAACTTCGAAATACAATTCATTGCCTATCACCACATTTAAAAGGTTACCAGAATGAATTTTGTGAACTTATAACAAATTTTAATGCATTCAATATCATTTCGATTCCTAGATTGAAAAATGCAACAGCTGATTTGTTAGCTACTTCTGCTGCAAGATTAGTGCCTACTAATAATAAATGCTCAATCGAATTGATTTTCAGGCCAGCTGTACCAGCCAATATCACAAATTTGAGGGCATTTGATGATGATCCACAAATCCTGGAGTTTTTAACAAATGATGAGAATTTCAAAGACTCTGTGATTAATGACGAAGAACATCAAGCCAATCTCCAAAGTGGGAACTTCATACCTAAAGGGGTCATAACATTGGAGGGAATGTTTGATTTGAATAGCAAGTTCAGGAATCCTGCCAATGTCAAAACACACAGTTCATCTATGCAGTATGAGCTAGTGAATTTTGGGACAAAAGTTGAACCCAAGTATGTGAACTTGGGGAAATGATGTTCACTAGGTGAGAGAAGCAAATTCATCAGTTTATTTCAACAATATAAAGATGTCTTTGCTTGGACTTATGAGGATTTGAAGACTTACGACACTTGTATCATCCAACATGTTATTCCAATTAAAGCGGGTGTTAAACCATTTCAGTAGCCACTAAGGAAGATGCATCCCAAGATGGAACCCCTTATTCAAAGTGAAGTAAAAAAATTACTTGATGTGAAGATCATTTTTAGAGTTAGACACTCATAATAGGTGGTGAATCCGGTACTGGTAAGGAAAAAGTCTGGTGAAATAAGAATATGTGTAGATTTCAGAAATTTGAATCATGCCTTAGGAAAAGATAATTATCCAATATTGCCAATGGAGCAAATATTACAGATGGTTTCAGGCTCTGAATTATTCTCATTATTGGACGAGTTTTCAGGATACAACCAAGTCTTGGTAGCAAAACAAGATAGGATGACAAGCACATTTCGTACGAAGTGGGGGACTTTTGCTTACCGAAGAATGCCTTTTGGGCTCATTAATGTTGGAGCCACTTTCAAAAGGGCAATGGATATGGATTTCCAGGGACTGATTGGACACAATGTGGTGGTCTACCTGGATGACGTAATAGTTTTTTCCAAGAAGAGATAAGAGCATATGTTTCATATAAAGAAAAATTTTGACCGTTGTCGAAAATATGGCATCTCTTTGAATCCTAAGAAGTTTGATTTTGCAGTGTTAGAAGGAAAGCTATTGGTTCACATCATTTCTAAAAAGGGGATCTCCATAGACCCAAAAAGGATAGAAGCTATAGCATAGATCCCCTTACCCCACAATAAGAAAGGCATGCAATCTTTCATGGGGACTATAAATTGTGTGCGAAGATTTGTGCCTGATTTTGCTCAAATAGTCAAGCCTTTACAACAGATGGTTAAGCAAAGTGTACAGTTTAAATGGACCGACATAGAAAAGGGTGCATTTAACAAAATCAAAGCAGCAATAGCCCATGCACCTTCACTCAAAATTCCTGATTTTGAGGAAGATTTTATCCTTTACACTTTTGCTTCTGATAACTCACTCGCAGCAGTGCTTACACAGAGGGAAGTGTTGGGCCAGGAAAAGTGCACAAGGAAGAAGCTGACGTGCAAGAAAATAAGGAAAATTGCATGTGCAACAAGGGAAAAGCAAGTTAAAAAGGAAACAAAGGAACCGACGCAGAAAGATAAAACATGCACGCAACGGAGAAAGGCAGGATAAAGAAGGAAAGGAAGCGCAAAACAGAGGAAGCTGTGACAAGGAAAAGCACATTCAGAGTCGGTGGAAGGGGCAGGTAGAAGAGTTAATGATGCACAAGTGGAAATCAAGGAAGATGACAGAAGGACGAACCACCAGAATATGGAAGGACAATTTTTTGGCTAGTTATGACTGGTACAGACAAGCTGAAAGACATTTCTGTGGCCAATTAAGGTTGTAGTTAATGCATTACAAGACTTTCGCGGCTAGGTATGGGCCATTATTGAATGTAACAGAGATTGTTGTAGCTATGTGAGTCTGTAATAATTGAGTAGTACTCAGTCAACCCTGTGTGGTATTTTAAATGGTATAAATAGAAGGAACTCGCTCTATATAAGGTTTAAGTTGGTTTTCAGTGAGTTCGGGTCAGTTCATTTAGTCAGTTTTGGTTAGATTCTATTAGATGAGATCATATTAGATGCAGTAGATTACTCAGAGAGGAGTCTAGTATAAGTAGAAGGCCGTTGAGCCGATAATCTTGCAGCTGTGTGCACAGACCGCTAGTAAAGTAGAAGATTCGATCCAAGCTGTGCACAGATCGGTATGAGTAGATAGAGAATAAACCAGAGAGAATGAGAGGAATAATATTGATTCAGAAATACATAGCTTAAGAACATTCTGCAAGTTGCAGGCTGTAAGGTGCTACCCATATTTCTCATGCCAGATGAAGAGTTCCTTGTTGGTTTTTCCCAGATGGATTTCCACGTTATTTCCTATGTCATATGTGAAGGTTGTTGAATGGTGAATGTTTATGTGAATGTTTTCTTATCTTATATTATTATAGTTACAATTTTTGTCAAATGAATGTCTCAATATGAATGAATGACTGTTTAAAAGGTATTGTTGGACTATTGCGTATGATTGCGCAGTTAAATCTGCTAAGTTAAAATATAAGTCGCGCACTATCTTTCAAGTGTAAGGGATCGACTGTGTCTTATAGTTTCTCCAGTTGTTAAAATATTAAGGATGAGGTTGTGCCACGTGGGTGACTTGTGGTGCTTGGTTGTGTCGTTGTCACAGAGTGGAAGACTCCATCACATCGTATTTTTTGAGCGCCTTGGTCACATGCCAAGGGACTATAATCCCTCACCAACTGCACAAACGTGGTTCTCGTAGTTACCCATTAAGATATCTCAGGTGATACTACGCCTGCCTCGCAGGAATTACCGACTGAGCTTGATCTGTTGGGCCGATGTCTTGTAGTGTCTTGTTGGTATTGTGTTGACTATGAACTGTGGTTCGAGACAAGAAGGAGAAAGAGGCCAACAGGAAGAACGGGGAGATGAGTACCCCATATCATTTATGAGCACTGGTTTGCAAGGTGTTGAATTGAATTATCCTTCTATTGATAAATAGGCGTATACAGTCTTTAAAGCGGTAAAACAATTTAGGCCTTACATTCTAAAGAATAGAACCAAAGTAATTGTTCCTCACCCGATGGTAAGAACCCTTTCCGTGCATAAAGAATTGGGAGAAACACAAGGAAATTGGGTAACATCCTTGCAAGAATATGATTTATAATTTAAACCAACCACTATCCTCAAAGGATATGGGCTTTGTAAGTTAATGGTTGAGAGCCAAAGTAATGAAGATGATGATCAGGAGAATGAAGCTGAGTTACATATGATCGATATGTGTCCTATATTCACCGCCCTGGAGTTGTGGTACAAAGATATGATACACTATATCCAACAGGGATATTTACCTTAAAACTAGAATTCTAAAGAAAGAAGAGCACTATGCTTGAAGTCAGCATCTTATTAGATAATTGATGGAGTTCTTTTCAGGAAGAACTACGATGGAGTATTTTTGAGATGTTCGGAAAAGGACAATGCATCTAAAGTCGTTAAAGAGTTGCATGATGGTCCTACTGGAGGACATTTTTCAGGAGATACCACTGCACATAAGATCCAAAGAGCTGGATACTACTAGCCGACCTTGTTTAAAGATGCACATTCTTATGTAAGAAAATGTGACACATGCCAGAGAAGCGGTGGGAAATTGATATCATTGGAGAAATAAATCCAAACTCTTCGTTTCAACACAAATATATTCTCACATCCACCGACTATTTAAACAAATGGGTGGAAGGGATCCCGTTACGAAAAGTGAACAAAGATGCAGTCATAGACTTATTACAAGACCATATTATGACCAGGTTTGGGGTTCCAATTTCCCTGGTTTTTTATAATACATCTTACTTATCATCGATTAAACTTACTGAATTTGCTAATGAGAAAGGAATAAAATTACATTATTTTTCTAATTATTATCCATAAGGTAATGGATTAGCTGAATCAACTAATAAGAATCTCATTAGAATTTTAAAGAAAACTATCATAGAAAACCAGAGAAGTTGGCATGTAGCTCTTCCAAATGCATTGTGGGATGATCAGGTCACACCCAAGAATTCCTTAGGTGTGTCACCTTATACCTTAGTTTATGGAAAAGAAGTTATTTTTCCTCCTAACATTTTGTTGCCGTCTTCTCAATTATCCCAAGCATCTAGAGGATCTGGTAGTGAGGTTTTACAAGCCCAAATCAATACCTTGCTAAAGTTAGAAGAGGCTAGGCTCAAGTCTAAAGAGAGATTTGAACACCAGCAGGAGATTGTGAAGAAGTGGTTTAACAAACGCAAGTCCGGGAATAGAATATTTGAAGTAGGATATTTGGTTCTCAAATGGGATCACACGCATGACAAAAAGGGAAAGCATACTAAGTTTCAACATCTATGGTTTGGCCCATTTCAGATTGCTGCAAAGTTAGGCCCCTCAATGTATAAGTTACAATATTTACAAGGGTGGGAAAAGAATTTTCCTGCCAATGGGTTGGTTCTCAAGCCTTATTTCACTTAGTGTTGTAGGAACATTTTTGTGCATAAATAAACTTTGCTTTCGTTTGATTTTCCTTTTAGTTATATTGTTTCTTTATGTTGTTTATTTTCTTTGCATTTGACTGATTTCAGTTTTTATCTACTTTATTTTAGTTTTATTTCAAATAAGTTAGCTCAGCTTTTGGTGCTTGGAGGACATTGGAATTTGGACAAACTTCCAATATTTTAAACCAAAGAACTGCTTATCGATTTATCTACGTCAAAATTTAACCATGACTTGATTCTTTAATTTGACAGACTATTGAAAGGAAGTTATTTTAAAGAACACGTTGAAGTCCTATTTTAAACCCTATTAAATAACTGAGGTAGGAGAGGTCTAGAATACTAGTTTGGGGCCTCATCCACTTCACATTAATATATGTCCTAGGAAGCTTGTGGTAAAGGACCCACGGAAAGGAAGCAAGACGGGCAGGTGTATGGTAATCAAAATAATCCCATGCCATAAATTAAAGCCAACAATCTTAAAGAGTCAAAATTCCCTAGAAAGAACGTATATATCAAAAAGATATAATAAAACATGAATCAGTAAAATGATGGGATTGCTCAAAGGTTCTTCTCCGTCCTTGATCTGAAACAAATTGGGATGAGTTGGTTTAACAGAATGACATAAAGCAGTTTTAGGTTTCAAAACATAGTTTTCCCAAATATTTGTGTTCACCAGCCAGTCACCAATTATTGCTGTTGCAACCACTACCCCAAACAATTTCCATGTTTTGGGCCCCCCCTTTGATTTCTTAACTTTGATCTTACTTAGAATTTTCTTCCCTTTGAAAAGTGTTGTTCATGACTTGGTTTTAGTTTGATTAAGCTGAAATTTTTTTACCTTTTTTACACCTAGTATAAAAAAAAATTCACCCGATGTATCGGAAAACTTTTCATGTTTGCACCGACACAACAAAGATCTTAATCTTTTCTTTCCGACGTTTTTTGATACGATTTGACAATAATCTTTGACCCGATGTATTAGAAAAAATTTCATGTTTTTGTCGACACAGGGGAAGTTTTGTGCCTTTTTGACCCGACGCGTTTCAGACTATTTGATGATGTTTTCATCCTGCTGCATTGGAAAAGTTTTTGTCTTTCTGCTGACACAGCGGATGATGTTTAATCTTCCACCCGATGATTTTCTTGTCAAAGTTGCAATTTTGTGTTGCATTGTTCAACCTTTGGCGGTAAATTTTTTGAGTTCCATCCGCCACTAGTGACAAAGTATTGACTTTGTTACCGAAGGCCTCCATCGATTTGATCAGCTAGAGCCGGCCAATAGTGGCGCCTATATTTCTTTAATGGAGCCGATGCTAGCGGGTCGGTTAGGGTTTTTGTTGGCGATATTTATTGAGTCATGGTGCTAGGAAGTTCATAGAAAGGAATCAACGGCTTATCTTTGGTAGAAAATTCCGATAGCTACGACATATTTGTTAAGTTTGGAACCGTTGTGGTTTGGATTTTTTTATGATGGAGTTTAATTCAGACGCCAAACGACATTCTACCTTGTATGTATGACTTTATGCCCATGTTAAGTGTTCCCTTTATCCTTCTTATATATAATCTATTGGGGTTCATTATCGTTTTACAGTATGATTGCGTACGTTACAGTTGTTGAAGACTGTGGAGAACCTGTTGTTTTGAGTTGCGCCCACCAAGTATTTCCATATGGAGCTTACGAAGTTTTGGGCATCATGCTCTCAACCAACCGTCGAAGCTTTCCCTACCAGGTATGATATTATCCTGTCATGACTCGTTTAAATTCATTAAGTGGCACTCTTTTTGGATTTTTGCATTTAGTTGTCGTTTTACGAAGCTAGGGTTGTCGCATTTTTTCATGGGAATTAAAAAACCCTCTCCTCATCCTTCGTCATTAGAAAGATTTTGAACTCATCCATCTAGCTTACTCTAGTCGTGGTATTATTTTCTACTTGCCCTAGCATGTTCCTATTGTTTCCGTTCAAACATGGCTAGCTTAGGGCTCTGGTTATGCAATGATGAAGTCAAGATGGCTTGCGTTTTGGGCTGGCCATGCTTTACCTGCTTTTTATCCATGGAAATAGGGGCTTGTGATGTATTGAGCCATGGAATCCGTGTGTTTATTTGGTTGTTTACCTCGTCTCCTCAGCAAAAGGGTTGGCCCTGGTGCTCAGTGCCATGGTATCACCGTGTTTTATCTCCGGGTTATTATCTCGTGGGCTGTGGGTCTCAAAAAAAGGGTCGTGCGTTGGTTTTGAAGTTTGTTTTGGTAAATACCTAGGGTTATGCTTACAAACGATATATTTAAACCCTCGATGCCACAGTTAGATCCTGCCTGTGAGCTAGGGTTTTTTTCCTGATTTTTTACCTTACATTCACCTTAGTTGGTTTGGTTGGTATGTGAGGTTTTACAGTGCGATTTTGTTTCTGATGGGTAAAGATGATATGGTAAATAATATACTGGTTAAGCTTGTTCTATGAAAAGATGATTTTTCAAACACGATATACCTCCTATACTATTTATTCAATTTCTTATATCTATGAATGGATATGGTTTCTAACAGTAGTTATGCTAAGACATGCTTTGGTATGTTTGTTGTAGGCTCAGTCTATATATGATACCATGCCTAAGAAATGAAAGAAGAAAGCCAAAGTTGCAGACAAAGAATCAGACGTAGAGATCATGCCGTGGACAAAAATAATCTATGAAGACACTAAGTGTGTTACTGGATCCGACTTGGAGTTCAAGTGGGGGAAGATATACCATTTATTAAATTGAGCACATATATTTGTGGACCAACACACAACTCACAAGATAGATCATACAATTTACTCATCAATTGAAGAATGAAATAGTGCAAAAATGTCTTGTAACTGTGAATTCTTTCATTAATCAAAAGTAATTAGATAATAATTACAATGAAGTACAATGGCTAAATAGCCTCACGCAATTCGAATCCATGTGAGGGAATTCGAATTGGTTTGACGCTACTTGACTAAATGGTTAACTGACCTTGTCTAAATCATTATCGGAGTTCAACAACTCAACTCAAGTGTCTAATTGATCCAGATGGGTATCAGTGGCCGCCCACCTTTCCATCTGGCTCAAAATAGTTTTTTGGCATTTTTGGTAATTTACTATTTTTAGCAGTTTTTTCGGGTCCCGAACTTCCGGGGCCATTTTGAGGCCCTAAACGATGTTTTTTTGGGTATTATGCAATGTTATTTTGTTTCGACCATTGTATTCCTCGGATAGATCTTTCCAACGAGCTATTGTACGCCCCAAATGGAGATCGTATGCAATAGTTATGACCCCGGGAAGTTGATGGACCAACTTACCCAAATAGGGCCCACATGACTTTTGGCGTTTCAGCTTCTAGGGTTAGGTTTTTGGTTTCTCCCTTCCTGCTTTTGATAAAAAAGGCCCTTCGGCCTCTTTTTGTAATCAGTTTGGTCCCGGATGAGCGTAGCCGCCACATCTCTTCTCAGGGATATGCTACCACCATTCTAGCTATGTAATGTTTCAGCAGTTTTACAGTTTCTCTATTTCATTAATTAATAGAAGTGTGTGTTTACTGTATCACTGTGTCCTCTGCAATATTATTGTGCATACGTTGTTATTTGCTTCTTACATTTCGTTCCTGCATAAATCCGGATCAGTGGTATCAGAGCAGACTGCTCTTTTGTCATTTTTTTTTGTGCATGTCACCAACGAGGTCGGGATATAAGGAGTTGGGTCTCGAATTAGTTCAGCTCGAGAGAGAAACCCCTCTCCGCCGCAAACAGCCGCCCATGGCGGAGGAAAAACGAGATGACGGAGCAGGAGATCCTATCAAGATGTTGCTCGAGGAGGCTCTCGTGCGACAACGGAACGAGATGATGGACAATTTTACGCAAATTCTTCGACAATTGCCGACCGCCACGGAAGGAACCTCGACCAACAATCAGTTTGGAGGACCGACCCCTTTCAAGGTACAAGTTAATTTTGATATCCCCTTATTTGAAGGTCAAATAGATGCAGATGCTCTGGAAAAATGGTTGCATCAGCTCGAGGGTTACTTCTCGGTCCATAATTTTTCCAACAGAGAAAAGATTGTCTTCGCACTTCTTAAGGTGGTCCCCCATGTCAAGGACTGGTGGGAAACCCTCTGCGAACAAAAAGAGGAAAAAGAGGGTAATGAATCCACGCTGTTTGGGACAGAACCCACATGGGCATCCTTCGTTGATGCCCTCAAGGAGCAATACTTCCCTATGGGGAACTATGACGACCAGTACACAAAATGGGCAACTTTGCGACAAGAAAGGGACCAAGCAGTGACAGAGTACACGAACAAATTCCATACCCTACGCACGAAGCTCGGCATCAAAGACTTCGAGCGGAACCTGGTTCTGAAATATTGCATCGGCCTGCATCGGTACATCCGTACTGAGATGGAATTCCTGGAAATCTTGTCATTGGTTGCTGCCTATCGGTATGCTGTGAAAATCGAGCAAAAATTTAAGCAAAAGAACAAGCGGGAGTTCAGTTCGACAAACCAGAAGCAGGGTAAGGGAAACCCTAGTTCGCAGAACAAAGTACATAGCAAAGATATCCAACCCTCGAACAACCAGCCTAAGCCACAGGCAAAGAAGGGTAACTGGAAGACAAATAAAGACACCGGAAAATGGTGTGAGTTCCATAAGAGTCCCACACACAACACTGATGAGTGTCGTGCGAAACAATCATTGCTTACCGAGATGAAAGCGCCCGAGTCAGATCCAGGATCCGAATCAGAATCAGAGATAGATCATGGAGGGAAGATCATTGAAGCAGAACCCAACGTCACCATTGCCACCACAAAGATCCAGCCCGACGACCCAGAGGAGACAGAAGAAGGGGAACGCCTCTTCCACTCACAGATGTGGGTACAAGGGAAGCCATTGCATTTCATTGTTGACAGTGGAAGCCAGAAGAACCTGATTTCAGTAGAGGTCGTCAAGCGGCTGAACCTGCCGACAGTGCCACATCCACAACCATACAACATTGGGTGGCTCACTCCAGGGCGAGACATCCGCGTTAGAAAGCAGTGTCGCCTACCGTACGGCATCAAACCCTTCAAAGATGAGGTAATGTGTGATGTTGCTCCACTTGAAGTTTCTGATGTTCTGTTAGGTCAACCATATATGTGGAAACGCCATGCTGTGTATGAATCCAGGCCTCGTAGTGTCATTGTTACTTTGAGAAAACAACGCTACCGGATACCAGAGGTAGTTCCCTCTACTGCAGTCTCTCTCATCACAGCTAAGCAGTGCAAGAAGGTGATCTCTCCTGATGATTCGTCCCGAAAGGAAACATAAGACCGCGGCCACATCTACCACCTCTACACAGGGTCACTCTGCACAACACAGACAAGTAGACAAGATTGTGGAATCATACCAGGACATCTTCACTTCCCCTACCGGAGTGCCACTCCATTGTCAGGTCAAGCATTCCATTGACTTGATACCCGGGGCACCTGTGCCTAACGGGCCAGTTTACAAACGTTCCCTCATGGAAAACGAAGAGATCAAGCGCCAGATCGACTAATTACTCCAAAAGGGGCATATTCGGCCAAGCTCCTCACCTTGCGAGAGCCCGATTGTGCTAGTACAGAAGAAGGATGGGACTTGGCAACTCTGTATTGATTACAGAGCTTTAAACAAAATCACAGTCCGAAACCGGTATCCTATCCCCCGGATCGATGATCTCCTTGACCAACTAAAGGGCGCCAAGTATTTCAGCAAGATTGATCTGAAGTCTGGTTATCACCAGGTCCCAATTGAGGCGACTGATGTCTGGAAGACTGCCTTCAAGTCTCGGGAAGGCCTTTTCGAGTGGTTGGTCATGCCTTTCGGCTTAACTAATGCTTCGACAACCTTCATGAGGATGATGGATGATATACTGCGACCATTCACCAATTCTTTTGTGGTCGTCTATCTCGATGATATCCTCATCTTCAACAGAGCATGGGAAGACCACTTACAACATATTGAGGAAGTCCTTAGCACCCTACGATAGCACAAGTTATATGCCAATCTCGAAAAATGCTCATTCGGGATGAAGGAAATTCAGTATCTGGGATACATTGTGAATGAACAAGGTGTGCATGTGGATCC
>LPNX010162776.1:527232-540787 GCA_001517045.1 Pseudotsuga menziesii
GCCCGTATCGATGTAGCTCTGCCCATTACCTCCACCCAGGAAACATCTTGTCGAACTCAGACTGAGGTTGATAAAGCCACCAAATTTGTTGAACGGATCCAACACATTNTTGGGTATTATGCGATGCTATTTTGTTTCGACTATTGTATTCCTCGGATAGATCTTTCCAACGAGCTATTGTACGCCCCAAACGGAGATCTTATGCAATAGTTATGACCCCGGGAAGTTGATGGACCAACTTACCCAAATAGGGCCCACATGACTTTTGGCGTTTCAGCTTCTAGGGTTAGGTTTTTGGTTTCTACCTTCCTGCTTTTGATAAATAAGTCCCTTCGGCCTCTTTTTGTAATCAGCTTGGTCACGGATGAGCGTAGCCGCCACATCTCTTCTCAGGGATATGCTACCACCATTCTAGCTATGTAATGTTTTAGCAGTTTTACAGTTTCTCTATTTCATTAATTAATAGAAGTGTGTGTTTACTGTATCACTGTGTCCTCTGCAATATTATTGTGCATACGTTGTTATTTGCTTCTTACATTTCGTTCCTGCATAAATCCGGATCACTAATTCATTGTTAATTATCAGTTAACTAGTCCAACTGACTGAGGTAGGTGAGTAAATGTGCCTCACCTACATGCAGCCATGCAATCCTAGTGCTAACTGAGTAGAATTGAATGTAACTGACTCCTAACTGATCTTGATTAGTCACCAACTCAAATAAAATGATGGAGGTTGGTATCACCACTCCCAGTGGCTCCTAATTTGTAGGGATTGATCTAGGAGGATCCTAAAGTTATGCATGTAAGTGCAATCAATTGTAGTTGGACTCAATTAGTGTTCCCCACAATTTAGTAACTGGAACATGTGCCCCAATTAGGCCAAGTGGACCCAATGGTACTAGTGACTAAAAATAGACTAAAAGGACTCTCGATTTAGACATGAATCTTGATTAATATATAAATGACCAAATTGGACAAGGGAGGATTATAATCCTAATACCCCCCCTGAATGCTAACTTGGAAAATTTGTGGGCCCTGGTAACTAAGACCCTAGGTCACCCATTACAGCAAGTAAAGTAACTACTCAACACAAGGAGCTGGGGAAAAAACCACATGGGAAAAAATACCCCCCTCTTACTAAGCAGACAAAATCAAGATTCAAGTTTGAAAAAATTGAAAATATGTTGCTGCAACCTCTATGATGTAGCGAAGTAGAATGCATGATGTTTTTTGCATAGGTATCCTGGGACTTTGGCATGTAGGCTTCTCCATCTTCTCCCAAAATGATGATGGAAGGAAGGAGGAATGTAACCTTTGCCTCTTTCTGGATGAAGAGGTGTATGATCCACTCTATTCTTTTGAATGTAGTGTGATTGATCAGCCCTTGCCATGTAGCATCTAACAGGGATTTTGTTGCATCTCTCTGAAGGAGGTGATATTGCATGACATAGCGCAAGGGTCTTTGTCTTCTGAGTGTCAGATGGATTTCCAGTCATCTTCCTAGCTTCCTACTTAGGAGTAGGGACTAGATCTGGATCTGAATCACCCTGAATCTCAATCTCATAAACTGATATGGTTGGTTCTACAATACAAGTGGAAACTGCAAAAGAAGTAGATGGAGTGTTTTTACCTTCCCTTGCAAGTGGTTGTTGAGACTGCATTGGTTTTGAAAATGGCATGAAGTGTGAGAACTCATATGCCTTGGAGGTATTATTTGTAGCACCCTTCGCTATGATGTTCCTAGTAGAGATATTTGTGATCTCCACTGATTCAGGACCAAATATCGCTCACTTTGGAGATCCAGTATGAGTCATCTGGTATACAGATACCATATTTGCAGCTAAGGAGGGCACACAAAGCACATCTTTGAACTTTCCATGTTCAATCTTGATAGAACCCTTCCCTTTGGCTCAAATTTGACTATTATTTCCCATCTGAATACTAGGACCATAAAAATACTGCAAGGAAGAGAATGATTCTCTGGATGCAACCATATGATTGGAAGCTCCAGAATCAACGAGGAAGGCATGTGTTGTTGAGCATCTAGCCTTTAGTGCATGGCATGTCCCTTCATGTTCTTCAGTTTCTTCTCTATGGTCAGCCTTCCTTGCACTAGCAGGTACAGTAATGTTATGTTTCTTCAGAAAAAGAGCCATCCCATCAATTTTTCTTCTCATACAGAATCTTTCTGGATGAATTCCCCTTCCACAGTAAGAACAAAGGGTCTTTCCTTTGTCATTATTCTTGCTTCTATTTGAACCTGAGGATCATTTGACTGCACTTTCTCCACAGGAGACTCATCTTTTCTCTTCCCTTTATCATTCACTACCTTAGGTCCTCCTGCAACCAGTGCTTGATCTCTGGAAGATCGAATGATCCCCATTTGGATCAACTTTTCATGCTCCTGAGTGAGAGATTCAATTAAGGAGTTAAGAGTACGCATCTTCCAATTTGGAGTAGTGAGCTTCACTGAATGAAATGTTGATACAAAGACTGAGTAGTCTGCACCAAGTTTTGAGAGAATGGCAAGCATGAGTTGATCATCCTCCTTCTCAACCTTGCACAGCTTCAACTGGAACACTAGATGCTTGAATTGGTGAAGAAGTCATTTAGTGTTTCGAAATTGCCTGGATGAAGAGAAATCAGCTCATCCTCTAGCTGATAGATCCTTAGGTCATCCTACTTGTCAAATAAGGAAGAAATATTATCCCATACCTGTGTGGAAGTATTCAATCCATTGATGTGGAAGAGAAGATCTCAAGATATTGAGAGGCAAAAGAATCCATATGCTTCATCAAGCCTATTCCAACACTTTTCTTTGTCAACATAATGAATTGGCTCTGCCTATGTCTCCATTGTGAGTCTGAAGAATCTTTTGGAGTGTACCTACATATCCATGTCCTCCTTCCACTGGTGGTAGTTGAAAGGAGTGAGAAGCTCCATTGGAGGGGCCATTTGGAATGCAATGAAGGAGATTGAGCTGCTTGTAGCAAATGCAGTGAAGAAGATTGATAAACTTGTAAATAACACAATCAAATAGAAAAAATAAGGTCGACAGTCTGCACTTTTGTAATTTTCATCACACCCAGCATAGTTTATCAATCAAGCTTGATCAACAATTCCTTTGCTTGGGATATTAAGAGGTAAATTCTCCGCTTCTGGTGTAGTACTGGAAGGAGGAATTTTGCTCAAAAAAAAAATTTGATCAAAGTATGAATCTATAGTAGGAGAAGTGCCTTGCCCTACCGAGGCTCTGATACCATTTTAAATTGAGCACATAGATATGTGGACCAACACATAAATCACGAGATAGATCATACAATTTACTTAGCAATTGAAGAATGAAACAGTGAAAAAATGGCTTGCAACTGTGAATGCTTTCATTAATAAAAAGTAATTAGATAATAATTACAATGAAGTACAATCGCTAAATAGCCTCATGCAATTCGAATCCATGTGAGGGAATTCAAATTGGTTTGATTCTACTTGACTGAATGGTTAACTGACCTTGTCTAAATCATTATCATATTTCATCATAGTTCAACAACCCAACTCAAGTGTCTAATTAATTGTTAATTATCAGTTAACTAGTCTAACTGACTGAGGTAGGTGAGAAAATGCACCTCACCTGCATGCATCCATGCAATCCTAGTGCTAACTGAGTAGAATTGAATGTAACATACTAGAACTGAATGTAACTGACTCCTAACTGAGCTTGACTAGTCACCAACTCAACTCAACTGATGGAGTGGTATCAGCACTCCCAATGGCTCCTAATTTGTAGGGATTGATCTAGTAGGATCCTAAATTGATGCATGCAAGTGCAATCAGTGGCAATTGGCCTCAATTAGTGTTCCCCACAATTTAGTAACTGGAACATGTGCCTCGATTAGGCCAAGTGGACCCAATTGTGCTAGTGACTAAATATAGACTGAAAGGACTTTTGATTTAGACATGACTCCTGATTTAGACATAAATGACCAAATTGGACAAGGGAGGATTATAATCCTAACACCATATGCTCCAGGATAATAAGATCCCAGAAACAGGCTTGTAGGATCTACCTCTTTTTGACAAAATATTACGATCGGGGATTACAAAGGTGGCTACAAGACTGGAGTTGTTCCCTTGCTCCAAAGTAATTGGTTGGATCTTATCTAAGGAAAATCTAGGAAACATGATTCTGTACAATGTTGAAGATAAGGGGTTCGCCTCTTTTACCCCTGCATACATATCCAAAGCATACAATCCAACAATTCCAGAAGAAAACCTGACCGAGGATTGGATAAATAGTTTGACTATTGATTATGTTGGATGTGTGAAGATGAAGACTGAAGGAAAGTCATTCAGATAGAGGGAATTGGGAGAACATGAAACCGCCAGTCTACATACTCCATATAGACTTGTGGAACTAATGCTTAACAGGATTTATGGTAAGCTGATGGAAGATATTATAAGATTAGTTGGATATCGTTAATGTATCATGTAACCATGGAAGGAACTTTGTTCAACTGGGTGGATATAGTGGCTGATAACTTGTCTTCATGTATATCAATAGCACAGGAAGGGTTTCTCAAGCGAAAGTCTAAATTCTACATGGGTTCATTCCTAATTGATTCTATACTTTGCTTACACAAATTTGAGAGGCTCAATTGCAGTTGGAAAGAAGGAAAAAAACCTGTTTACACCGCCTACCAATTTCTATGGTCACATAAGTATCATAACTCATATAAACTCATATGCGAGGAATTTCTAATGCCTTTGTATCAGTTGATATTTCTAGAGGAATGTAAATTCATGTCTGAAGGTGCTATAGATTCTATAAGGGAGTATGGAGACTATTTATTCTCTGAAGAAGTTACTTATTTGAGGATGTACGGGGGAACCAAAGCCCCTTCACTACTTCCCAAGTATGTCACAGACTATGTAGTACATAAGGAAGTGGTAAGACAGTTGTTTCTGGATGGATTCAGGAGTTTCTTGTTTGATATAAAGAAGCAAGTTTTCCCGCCTATCCCCTCTTATGTTGGTAGCTATAAATTTACCAAAGTCAAAAGTGCACTAGACTTTGTGAAATATCTGGACATGTTCCATTTTGGAGAAAAGAGCTTTCACAGGAATGATTCTCAAGGAAAGGTTGTTGCACACAAGGCATTGGTGAAAGCCAATTTTGAATATTCTGACTATCTAGACAAGGATGAAGAGGTGTACCGCAACGCCTATAATATGACTGCTATAAACAAGAGATTCAAAAGAAAAATCACAGTGACAGGAGGAAAAGGGAGCAGCAGCAGTATCGTTGAATAGAAGAGTCAAGAAGAAGAAGCTTCCTGGAAAGAAAAAGAGGAAGAAACTCGAAGGTTGATGGAGGGGGCAAAGAAACTGCTTGCTGAAGAAGCTCAAACAGAGAAAGAAGAAGAAGAACATAAGTAGAAATTGTTAGGATTATTAATCCTCCCTTGATCATACTATCTATTAGATTAATTTTATCTAACTTAGAAACCTTAATTAATTAATTGGGTCCACCAGTACCATTGGGTCCACTTGTCCTAATGGGGACACATGTACCAGTCATTGGAGTGTGGGGAACATTGCTAGAGGTTAACTTCCACTTAATGCATGTGCATGCATCAGTTTGGGCACCTCCTAAACCAATCCCTACATTTTAGGAGCCACTGGGAATCCCAACACCAATCTACTTCAGTTAGTAGGCGTTAGTACTAGTTAGTCTCAGCTAGCCCCCAGTTAGTTAACAAACAATTAGCTAGTGCATGTCTTGCATGGATTATGCATGGATGCATGTGGAGTAGGTGCCTTTCCCACCTACCACACTCAGTTTCATTGAGTTAACTAGTTCCCACTGTTTGTTTGAGTTGGTTGGACATCCGGGAGTTGATTCTGGACTCCAATATTGATTGAAAGACCTTGAGTTAGAGATTCAGTTAGATACAATCATATCCACTTGGGAGATTCGAATTCATATCCCATGCATTTTAATTCTTCCTATGTAAACTATTTTAACACTGGATATTATTATTATGAATGATACTGTAAATTCCTGAGCAATACTTGTATGTTTCCTATGTGGTTTGTTTTGTTTAGTTTGTATCTTCATTCTCCATTTACTTCAAACATTATTAGAACTATCTTATTGAATATCTAAATGGAATTCAAATTATAATATGGTATCAAAGCCTTCTTATGAAGGTTTCATGGTTGTTTCTCTCCATTGAACATCAGAAGCAGCTGTGTTTCCACAGAAGTCCCCTATGAAAATTTGCTAGCTATGGATTTATTCAGAACAGTGGAGAGGGTGTGACGGACCCTGAAAACATGTTAATGTCAAGAGGAAATCCATGATTCTAACAGTTCATATGTTATAATGTGTTATTGCAATTAAATTGACAGGTGCTACATAGCTTGTGTGAAGTTTTGCAGTACTTCCAAAGTGCAAGCAAAGGGAAAATCAAAGAAGAAGGAGCCAAAGGAAGCTGATTCGAATCCTAAACAAAATCAGCAAACTTCTGAAGGGGCCTCCGGCTCTAAGAAGAAGAATTTGAGAAGAAATTATGTCCCTATTGTGGAAAAGGGTGCCATCTTGGAGATCATTGTATGGCGAAGCAACTTGATGAAATGACTGCCCTTCTCAAGTAGCATAACATTGCTTCTCCACAAAGAGCAAAGAAGTCAGATCATGGACATGAAATATGTCATCCTTTGAAAGCAGGACTACCACGGTCTACAACATATTTGATTGATTCTGGAGCCTCCAATCACATGGTGGCCTCTACGAATCTCTTCTCCTCTCTCAATATCAAATAAGGGCCCACTATTCACATGGGAGATGATTCCTAAATTCCAATAGCAGGAAAAGGAACCATCATAGTGAAGCATGGTGTGTTCAGATATTTCCTATATGTTCCCTCCCTTGCAGCTAACCTATTGTCTATTTATCAGATGACTCACACCGGCTCACCAAAACAAGTGGTGTTTGGACTTGACTCAGTGGGGATCACAAAAATCTCAACTAGGGAGATTATAGCAAAAGGAATTGATTATCATGCCTCCAAGGCATACATTTTCTCTCACTTCATGCCATACATAGCTCCATCATCACCACAACTTTCTTTCGAAGTTGATGAAGGTATTAAAATTCCTTCACTGCCTATTGCAAAATCAGTTTCAATTCTTGACATTTCAAATTCAAATTCAGAAGAGGAGTCATCCCAGCATAATCTAGACATTGAGCTTACACCTCAAAGGGATCTAGAACTAGATCTAGCATCTACCTCATTCCAGTAGCCTAAATGGGCTATGCATCTCATAGAAGCAGTTGGAGATGGTGTTGGGGATCCATATGACAAAAGAAGAACGAGGTCCCAGTATCAAAAGGAGAGTGTTGCACTGTCTCACACAAATCCTCTTCTTCCTGAGAGGTGTTTTATGATGCTTCGGTCAGATCCTCAATCCTTCAAGGAAGGGTAGGAATTTCAAATGACGGACACCCGTCAAAATTTCCAGTAACAGTCAAAATCTAAAATGTTTTCCATTTTCTAAGCCAAATTTTGACGGTCTCCATAAAATCTTAGCTGTATTTGACGAGTAAATTGACCCAAAACGGGCATTTACCCATCAAATTCCATCCCTGCTTCAAGGATGCTTGCCATGATCCTAGATGGAAAGAATCCATGGATGAGGAGTTTGATTCGCTACATGACAACCAGACCTGGGAACTTGTCTCCTTACCTCCAAGAAGGAAGTTGGTACAGTGCAAATGGATCTACAAAACCAAAATAGTTGTTGATTGGGAAAACAACCAAGTACAAGGCTTGGTTGGTGGCAAAAGGGTGCTCTTAGTTCCAAGGCTTGGACTACAATGAGACATCCACTCCAGTATCTAGAATGGTCTCCATCAAGCTGGTATTGGCCATCGTTGCTTCCAAGAGATGGGAAGTACATCACATGGATGGGAAGAGTGTCTTCCTCCATGGTGATTTGGAGGAAGAGATATATATGAAACAACTTGAGGGGTTTATTAATGATCCTTCCTTAATCTGTAGACTGAGGAAATCACTGTATGGACTCAAACAAGCCCCAAGGGCATGGTACTCCAAGATGGATGCCTTCCTCATCTCTCAGAATTTTGAAAGGTGTAAATCTTATTGCAATGTCTACATGAAGAAGAAGGAGGGGTTCTTTCTTCTAATTGGATTGTATGTGGCCGATGACTTGCTCATTACTAGTAGCTCTGCTACTGGATTGAGCAGCATTAATTATTCTCTTAATAAATCATTCACTATGACTGACTTAGGACTATTAAGACAATTCATTGGTCTCGAATTAAGTTAAAAGACTTTGGGAATCATGATCTCACAGTCCAGGTATTCATCAGACATGCTTAAGAGATTCCACATGGAGGATTGCAAGGCAGCCCCCTGTCCTTTTCTATTAGGAATCAGGATTGAAAAAGGTGGTTCCACACCCTTGGTGGACAACACTCTCTACAGACAGCTCATTGTAAGCCTTATGTATCTCACTCATTGGAGACTAGACATATCCTATGCTGTGAGTGTTGCTTCCAGATATATGCAGGAGCCACATGAGCTGCACTGGAAGGTAGAAAAGATGATCTTGCACTATGTGCAGGGTACTATTGATTATGGGATCCACTATGCTACTGGAGCACAGCTAGATATCACAAGATTTACAGACTCGGACTGGGTAGGATATGGAAATGATAGGAAATCCACCTCAGGTTTTGTATTCATGATTGGATCTGGGCCAATTTGTTGGTCCAACAAGAAATAAGCATCACTTGCACTTTTTTCAGCAGAAGCAGAGTATCAAGGAGCTATGAATGTAATTATTCAGGCAGTTTGGATGCATGGCATCTTTACATAATCCAGGATTCAGACTTCACCTATAGTAGATCTTTATTGTGACAACCAAAGTACAATCAAGATCTCCAGTGATCCTGTTAAAAAATAGAGGACAAAGCACATAGAGGTTCACATGCACTACATTCGGGATCTGGTGCACAAGAGAACCATCACACTACACTACTGTCCGATAGAGGATCAGATTGCAGATATTTTTACCAAGTATTTTACCAAAAAGAGATTTTCCTTTATTAAGTCTCTTTTGGGCATTAAGGCTTGATTCTCAGTTCCTATTTTGAGGGGGTTTTCCCAAGAGGTTTTCCTACCTCATTTGTATTATGTCTCTTAGATTGTATATTGGGTGACCTATGGTCTTATTACCAGGGCCCATAGTTTTCCATGTTAGGATTCAGGGGGGGTGTTAGGATTATTAATCCTCCCTTGATCATACTGTCTATTAGATTAATTTTGCCTAACTTAGGAACCTTAATTAATTAATTGGGTCCACTAGTACCATTGGGTCCACTTGTCCTAACGGGGACACATGTACCAGTCACTGGAGTGTGGAGAACACTGCTAGAGGTTAACTTCCACTTACTGCATGTGCATGCATCAGTTTGGGCACCTCCTAGACCGATCCCTACATTTTAGGTGCCACCGGGAGTCTCGGACCAACCTACTTTAGTTAGTTGGAGTTAGTACTATTTAGTCTCAGCTAGCCCCTAGTTACTTTAAGTTATTTCACAAAAAGTTAGCTAGTGCATGTCTTGCATGGATTATGCATGGATGCATGTGGAGTAGGTGCCTTTTCCCACCTACCACACTTAGTTGCACTGAGTTAACTAGCTGTCACTATTTGTTTGAGTTGGTTGGACATCTGGGAATTGATTTTGGACTCCGATATTGATTGAGAGACCTTGAGTTAGAGATTCAGTTAGATACAGTCATATCCACTTGGGAGATTCAAATTCATATCCCATGCATTCAAATTCTTCCTTTGTAAACTATTGTAACACTGGATATTATTATTGTAAATGATACTGTAAATTCCTAAGCAATACTTGTATGTTTCCTTTGTGGTTTGTTTTGTTCATTTTGTATCTTCATTCTCCATTTAATGCAAACATTATTAGAACTATCTGCTTGAATATCTAAATGGCATTCAAATTCTAATAGAAATCAGAAAGAAGAAGAAGAAATAATAAAGAGGGAATTAGTGGATAAGGAAAGAGAAAAAGCATAGAAGATAGCAGAAGATCTTAGAAGGAAAGAGCAGGAGGATCTAGACAAGGAGATTCGGGAACAAAATTCTGCTCAAGATAATCCCGAGGCTCCTCCCTCCACTTCAGGAGAGGTATTAACTGGAGGTCACCTTCCTGTTGCTGAGTTATGCATGATCCCCTTTACCCCCTCTAAACAGAATGCAGTTGTGAGCTTGGATAAAGTGTTCTATGATCATAAGCGAAAAACGATTGTATGGAGATCTGAAAATAAGTTGAATAGAGGTACCCAGCCCGAAGTGACCACGGTTACTGAAATGGTTGTAATACCAAATATGGATGAAGACGTAGAACAAATGGCCTTGCTCATAGTTGCATATGCATAGTAAAGTGCTCATAATGTTCACAAGATGAAAGGAACCATGGACCAGTACAAGGAAAATATGACACAAATAAAAGAGACCCTAAAAAAGGAACAAGGGGAAAGTTGAGAGATGAAAAGGAAGCATGAAGCTACACTCTCAGATTTGGAAAAGCTTTAGCAGGATTACCATATTTTGGAAGCAGAAAAGGATGTCTTAGAATTGTCAAACATTTTCCTTGATGGAGAAAAGAAGGACCTAGAAAGGAAGATTGCAGAGATGGAAACACAAAGGTATGCAGCTGACCAACAAGTGGAGGAGTCAAAAGTTTGAGTTGCAGAACTAGAAGCACAAAATAGTTCTTTGGAGGTACTGCTGAAAGTAGCAAATGAACAAAAAATGGATATAGCACCTCTTTGAGAGAATTCTCTCTTGTTGAGAAGAAATATACATCAAGTCCAGGTGAAACTTGTAGAAGAGGTATACAAGATCAAGCAAGTAGAGGCACTGTTGCAGGAAATCTTAGTGATATCCACTAAATTCAAAATAAGGACTCGAGAAATCTCAAAAATCATCCAAGTTCATTTGATCTGGTTGGAAACCGGTGAATAAATTCTAGAAAATGCGCCTAAGAAGAGCCCAGAGAAGTTACAGATCAAGTATCATATCATGGGTTTCAGCAGAAAGGCTACTGCAAGGCTGACAGTGGAAGTTGGGAAAACATTGTACAACTGCGTGGAATTCTACAAAAGAGTACTTACATCCCACAACAGATTCCAGACTTCCACAACTAAGAGACTATAGGATTTTCCAAATCAATAGGAGCATTTAAAGTATCTTCATGACATGCTGCAAGAGGATGAACTTAATATTCAATTGGTTAAATGCCTGAATGAAAAAATAGTGAAAGGTTTGATTGCACAAGCTTACATCAGCAACTGCCTGCTGGAAGACCAGCTTAGATTCAGTCCACAAAGGGTGGCAGAGATAAAATCCCAGTTGTCCACCCACTAGGTCACAGTTAGATTTCTGGAACCAATGGATTTTGAGACCATAAATGCAGATGTTGTTGCATGGAAGCATTCTGTGGATAGATTGGTTGGCCCAACTTGATTCATTTATTTTTATTCACATGCAGCTAAATTCTATGTAATATTTTGTATTTATTTAAATTTTCCTAGTGAGCACAACCAAAAGTCATTTTGTAAATGTATAAGTAAGGGTAGAGTAGAATGGAGAAAGGACTTTTTCTAGCATACACGTTGATTATAAAGAGGACTAAAATTTCGTTGGAGGAAGGACTCTATGATATTCAAGATGGTTGTGTGGATCGCTGAATGAGGAATTATTTATGTTTTGGCATGTTGTTAAATTTGTGAGATCGTTCTTAATTCGTTGAACTATTTATGTGTTATGAATCTTATGTAATACATGAGTAATGAATGTTTTAACTTCACAGAGTTATATTTGTGTTATTTTTCTGTTGTATTTATGTATTAAGAATTTGACAGCTAGCTGTAGAATCCTATGTGCAAACAATATAGTACATTACTCATTCTAATATAATTTTTTCTCCATAGGGATAGATTAGAATAGATTAGAATAGAATATATTATATTAAACTAGTTTTTTCTGCTTTAGGTGATTGAGGAACAAATGATTCATGTAAGGCGAGAGGTAAGACCCTACGCAGCTCACTACGCGGCTAACTTCTTGTGAGGTTCTTGTTTTGGAAATCACCTGCATTTAGTTTAGGAACTTGTATATCATTTATAAAACATAAAATTACATAAACAGTAGACCGGGCCGTAACCGGTAAAATAGTTTTAAACATTCCTTTAATTCTATGGTAGTCGGGATGCTAACCGAATGAATTCCCCATACCAAACAATAAATGATGTATTTGGGAAGGGTTATTGGGGAGAATCCCTGCTGTTGGTACCTGGGATTTTTCCAGGCATCAACATGTCCTTCAATAAAACTAGTTCCCCAAAAATCATCATCATCCCTCATGACCTCTTCAGAACGACAATTCTATGCTAAGGATATGTCGTCTAAAGATATCATTGAGCCATCATAAATTCCATGGGTAGGTATAGATTTTGTTGTAAATAAACATTTTGAAATAAAGAGAGGCAAGCCTAGGTTATTTGTGAATTTTAGGCCTTTGAATCATGTTTTGTGGCCTCTAAAATACCCACTACCTGATAAATCAAGTATGTCGTAATGAATTGCAGGGTTTACTATCTTTAGCAGGTTTGATTTGAAATATGGATTTTACCAGATTGGAAGAAGATCTAGAGACATATATAAGAATGCATTTGTCATTACACATTGTCAATACTAGTGGAAAGTCTTACCCTTTAGTTTCAACAATGCCCTATCTGAGTTCCAAAAAAGAATGGAAGATATTTTCAGAGAAAATAAATGGGCATTAGTGCACATTGATGATGTACTAATATCTTCCAAGATTTTGCAAGAACACTTGAAGCATTTGCAATAATTCTACAAACTAGTCTTTCAGCATGGTTTGGTGCTTTCAAAAGTCAAAATGGAGATAAGAAATACTAAAATTGAGTTCCTTGGATACAAGATTAGTAAATGATAGGTTACTCTTCAAGAACATTTCTTGAAGGTGTTCATCCATTTTCCAGACCTAATCCTGGAAAATAGCTAGTTTCCATCCAAGGTAATCCGAGAAATTTTTTTTAGGTACAGGGATGAATTTTGCAATGGCTACTAGTGGCCAACTGTCTCACATGTTTACATACTCGTTTAAAATCAATTCAAAATCAATTCCACGTAATCAATCTATAGGATTTGGAGAGCACATGAAAGCAATGAAACACCCATGAATTGAGAGTTGGATAATGGATTGATGAACACATGAAAGCAATGAAATATTTATGAATTGGGACTTAAACAAGGGGTTGAGCTTACAAACCTTATAAAACCAATTACAATACAAAGTATCCATTTTTTCCAATCCAAGGGAGTAACACATATTTCATTAAATTTGTAATTATTTAGTGGATCTAGAATTTAGAACTTCCGCTAGATTGAGTTCTTTCAAAATGAAAAAAGTCATAGCCTTT
>LPNX010162815.1:8767-36621 GCA_001517045.1 Pseudotsuga menziesii
AAGGTTTGCAGGATTGTTGCTGAACATATTCTACACTTCCTTCTCATTATGTTCTTTTCTTTGATTCTACATTGATAAATCTTTTCATTCTGTTTAATGACTTGCAGAACTATGATGAGATGCTTGCTCAATCAAAAGCTGCACGGATGAAATTTGGCAAGGCTGGTCCACTGGCTGCTCCAGCAGGTAGGCCCTAGGTATAGATCATTGATGAGTTACATTTTCCAGTTAGCATGAGTTGTTCAGAGATTGCTACAGCTATCATTGTTGGAAGAATTTGTATAACCTGAAAGATGTATCTTAATACAACCCTTATCAATCTATGTTATTTTCTAGCATGCATACAGTGCTTTGTATATTGTCAAAATTGCAATGAGCTTCTAGACAGGTTGTAAACAAACATTCAAGGTAGTAGGATTAAATGCCTAATGAAAGCAAGCACTCTAGAAAATATAAATCATGTATTTCATTGATCTTCTCTGCGTCTGTGATCTGTTGCTTATATTGTCAGATTTTCTTTAATTACACATCTTGTTTGTGTGTTTTGGATTTTACTGCATAAAAGATTTTAAGCCCTACATTTTATGTGAACTCTTCAGCCATCATCAGCGAAACCAACTGTAAGATAGAAAGCAGTGTTGAGTGGGCTTGGGAAACCAACTGTAAAATACCAAAATGGTGCTTGGATAAAAAGTCCGTGATGGAAAGAAGCAGTTATAAATGGTGTAAGTTTCATTTTTGAACCCTTCTTGGGGAAAACACACTATTGTTTGAGATTGGTACAAATAAACCCTCTCTTATTTGTTTTGACATCATGTGATACATTTTAATTCCTAATAAAGTGATTTGCCTAAGGGCGCCTATCAAGTGTCGCCCTTTCTTGTGTTTAGTTTTTTTTTCCTTAGGTAGAAATATAAAGGGGTATAAAAAAATGTAAATGAAAAAATGGATACATGCAATATATAGGGAAAATAGGGGTTTTTTAAAATCGGCAAGGCATATTGGGAGGGGGTGAAAAAAAATGATTTTGGGAGGTATTTTCCAATATTTTTTGAAAATAGGGGTATTGTTTCATATGCCACGAACGAACGTGCTATGGCATGGTTTCACTAAGTGAAGACCCCGTGTTGTCGCTAAGTAGTGCCAACCATATAGCTTCCATATTTGTTTCACCGTGACGAGAGAATTGGGAAAAATGTTTAGGAGAAAAACTTTCATTGCAAGGAGACAATAGGTACACCAAGGTATTATGACATATCTAGGGTCCTTGGAAAAAAATGATATAATGTGATTCTTCCTCAAAAGGGAATAGAACAAAATCTTTTGTCAAGGTACTTGTGGCTAAGTAGTGCCAACCATATAGCTTCCATATTTGTTTCACCTAGGGATTTATGTTATGTGGCCAAACACCCCTACATTTTTTATTATAAATATCCCTACATGTTTTATTATAAATATCCCTATTTGACCCTTGAAAACTTAATTAATGAGAAGATGAGAGATTCACCTTAAGATGTGTTCCACCTCTGGCTCAAGAGGTTTTTCATCCTCCTTAGGTCCTTAAGATTTTGGGAGGTCATGGGTTCATGTCCACTTGCTGCCCCCACAACCAACACTCACTTTTGTTTTCATTGGTGGCTTGGTACATAGTGTCATGTCATGGTGAGGAATTCGAGGTTGAGTGAGAGGTACAAATGCAATAGGCCCTTCAAGTGGTAGGCAATGGTTTGTCTATGATTTCCTATAGGTTTAGACTAAATCAATTTTGGAGGTCGATCCCCTAAGGGGGAAAAAACCTTAAGATGCTACACACAAGCTTTATTTGAGCTAAACTATATCTAAATTCCTTTTAATTGAAGTATCAAACCTTCTTAAATAAACCCAATTAATTTTTTTTTACTAGGGGAATCAACAACTGGGGACTGGGATGGTACTCACGTGACACAGGGTCCAGGGATCCATTCCCGCTACCACTATACCCCTAGGTTCCCCACAACAACCCGCAAGCATGGTACACGGGTAAGCTCGAGTGTGATTTGAACTCGTGGCCTCCTTTACAACATATGACTTCATATCAAGCGAAATGTCAATGAGCCACACCCGTGCGGGCCCCAATTAAATAATATTTAATATTAGTACTAGACTATACTTAATTGAAAGATATTTGCTTTCGAAAGGAAACAACCTTATGTGAGTGATATCCATTTTTTAAAAACATAGTTTTTATTCATGGATAAAATGAAAATTACATTGTTTAGGTGCATAGTGCACCATCCAAATTATATCTTCTTAAATACACTATTTATGTTGTTCAACAAAAAATAGCATGGATTTTTTAGCTATTTCGTAGTAGCTACTCCCAAGGGATCACTATAGTATCATCTTACATCTTAAGTGAACATCCACTATCCTAAACTTGTTACAAAAAACTTTCAGCATATAAACATAGTTGTCTATGCATAAAACAAAATGCTATAGACAAAGGAATATTGTATGTGTTGTGAAAAAGTAGTAAAGAAAACATGCTTCAAATATGTTGAATAGTCATAATAGTGACCTTGACTAGTGTCTCCATTAGTATCAAATGTATTTCTTCCAATCTTTGACCTTCCTTTCATAGACAATTTACATTTGTGTTTAATTCTCTAAAACCATGAGTATAAGAGGAGTGATATGCATTCTATTTGTTATATAGAGCCATTACTATTAGGTTTGGTACATCATCATTCACTAGGGTTTTAAGAGTAGACAATCATCAATCAAAATGGAAGGGTTTAATGAAAAACAATAAAATATAGACATGGAAAATGAACATTTCATTTTGGTACTAAAGCTAAGTGCCTAATCCAGTTGGGAGGTTATAGTGATTGTAGGAGGTAACATGACATTAAAACATTATAGTTAAAAAGAAAGGGTGTTACAATTTGATGAGTTTGTAAATGATCATAAGACAATGGAGAATTTATTTTATAAATTGTTGTTGCTATCTAGCAACAATGAGAACTATTGCATGATGGACCAAGTATGAATCTCTTAAGGGAAAACTAGTGGTAGATAACACTGCACTATTGGATAACATTGGGCAATGAGAACATATCATTGAAATTGGAAAAACGTTGCAAAGGAATCTAATGGATGAAACAGGTTGCTAGAGTACATTGGGCATGACTGAGGAATATCATTGAGGGACTTGACAAATTAATATAACATTGTAAGGAAAAAATACTTCTAAGGGGATCATTGGCTTAGCTTGGATATATTCATTAGAATTTATAGTGGTAGGTTGAGACATTAGGGTATGTAAAGTTGGAAAACTTGAAAACTAATGTAGGGGATCCAATGCATCTTGAATTAATCATAGGCTTGGATACCATGGACATGAGTCAATATGATCATACTTGGAGTGAGTGTGCCAATAAAACAAGGGAAGTATGGTTAGTGAACTTGAAAACTAATGAGGAAGGGATCCAATATAGAAACATGAAATCATAGAAAGTGGGGCTGTTGAACCTAAAATTGATGCTAGAGAACCAATCCTTGTGGCATGGGCTAGGAAATGTTGGACACTAGTTAATGCCATTGTTAATGGGATAATCTTGATCGAGATAAGGAAAATTGAGTTATTGAAACTTGAACATCAATGGAAAGATTCTATTGCAACTAAATTAAGACATGGATATGCTAAGGCTAATAAAATGGACACTGAACAATATGATTGAGAAGTGGAAAAGGACATGATGCACTTGAGACTTTTGATAAGGGACAATAAAGGAATTGTTATAAGGGGACACACAATATAAAGTTGCACTTCTATTAATCTAAATGAAAATGTTTAGTATTGGAGCTCTGATAAATGATTATTTGATTGATTATCCATGACATTGAGAAGGAACCAATGGATCTTGAGATGAAACATTTCAAGCAAGGACACTTGGAAAACACAATGAAGAAGAATACACATATAGGTGTAATACAATACTTGGGGTTAAGAACCTAGTGGGGGAGGATATTGCATAACTAACACAAATTAGAAGAGACAAAGACATGGAAAGTGGGTTTTGTAAGGAGATAAGTGCTCCGTATAAATTTTGAATAGAGGATGGAAATGACACCTAGAACTAATAAGGCAATGGACAAAAGGACAAGTAAAAGGCTAAGCAAGTGGAGGATTCGTGTTGATGGAATGGCATAAATTCCAATGGAAACACTAGGGATAATGAACATGGTATTGGGAATGGACACACTGTCCCAACCAATCAATTTGCATAGGGGAAATACCTTTATTTAGTATGAGTCCTAGATGGAAGAGTAAACAAGGAGGATCACATGGAAGATAAGGAATTCCAAGGACAAAGAGAAAATGGGCACAAAAAAAAGTCGAAATGAAATGAAACGATATTAGATTTGCTCTTAGAGAGGACAAAATGATAGCAAAAGCGAGGATAGTCATTAGAGGAAATTTGGGGTCTAAAATGGGCCTTATAAGAAAACGTGCCAAAATAAGTTTTTGTGAGTTGGAATTCAAGAACCAATAGAATTTNGGGGGTAGCGGGGTCCGTCAAAAGTATGCAGTGTGGGTACTCGTTGGATGCGGAATCAAATTCCACAACCAAAGAGCTCTCCTGATTGAAATTTGAGTAAAAACACAGGGAGATATGTCGAAAATACGAACACAAAAAGTAGTTTTTTTCTTTCTTCCTCCAAAATTAATCAATATTATTTTATTATTTTAACTATTATTTTATTATTTTAACTATTATTTTATTATTTTCCTTAGGAGGCCCATTTTAGACCCCAAAATTCCTCTAATGGAAATTAGGTTTAATTGAGGAATATTGATCCATTTAAATCCTAATATCAAAGTGGATAAGATATCCAACAAAGGAACAATGGTCCTTTAAAGGAACAATGAATAATAGAAGTAGAGGTTATGCATAACGCAATATCACACTAGATTCCTATTCAGACATGGGATAGGTGAACTAATGCGGTGAATACAATTATGACATTCAAAGAAGAAGAGGTATATAGAACATGCCATTCTATAGAAGGACCATCAATAAATGGAATAAGGGATTAGATAAAAAAATGACACAAATATTTTAAGAGACATGACGAGGAAAGTGCAAATAACGATGACATTTATCATGAGTTGTTAATTAAAAGATTACAAATTAGTTGGATTTGATATTTCATGAGGGAAATAATTAAGAGGATAGGATTGATATGTTTTCAATTTGGTACTCACTATA
Organism: Pseudotsuga menziesii; assembly: GCA_001517045.1. Lineage (NCBI taxonomy): Eukaryota > Viridiplantae > Streptophyta > Pinopsida > Pinales > Pinaceae > Pseudotsuga > Pseudotsuga menziesii. Next base: position 14,020 of record LPNX010162815.1, read on the forward strand.
AGAAAGGATGAAGAGTAAAAGACTAGGAAACACTAAATATAGATAAGTAAACGAGTGAACAATGTTTAGTGATATTATAGAAGACAACTAGCAATGGATCAACAGTGATTGGGGAATGTGACAGAGATTAGTAGAACTACTATTGAAACACCATAAAAGCAAGATACAAGAGTATTAGAACTAAACACTTATAAGAGAAAGTGCGATTAGTGAACAAAAAAATGCCATAAATGATGTGAAAAGGTATAGGGACACCATGAAGAATAATAATGGGTTGTAAATTCCTTATAGATTTATCATCTATCATTTGTACCAAGAGTAGTAGTATTCCAAATTTTGTGTACACATAAACTAAACATCATGAAGTAAAAATAAGTTGATAACGAACCATGTTGTAGCTGTTGTGATTAGTATTGAAGTTGAAAACATAAGGGATATGTTCTAAATACTAAGAGGACAAGAACCCCAAGACACGAAACAAATCAAGCAAAGAATTATAGACAGTTCAACATGTTCTACAAAGTTAGATGCATGGACAAAGACCAAAGAATTCATGAAAAACTAACCATCGCTTTAATAAGGGTGTTTGGCATGGGGGATTGTAACAACTAGCTGATCTAATGTTTGTATCTCATTCCCAAAGTGTGCTTCGACAGGAAAAGGATTAAATGGGAAATATACTTGAGGAGAAACTACATTAGCAATCACTATGGATAGATAAGTACAATTCTAATGAATTTTCAATGTATTTTTACCTATTTTGGATTATTGCTTCTATCCCTTTGCTTAATATTTCCTTTAGAAAATCCATGAATGGAGGAATTTGCAGTAAACCTTAGTAGATAAAAGATAAATCCCTTGAAGCTTCTAAATATAAACAATGCATTTACATAAATAATCAACATCAAGAGTATAGAGAAAACACTTCAAGTAGGGTAACACCATCAATTACACCTTATGGAAGGAATCATTGGACAAGCAATGCTTGTTACAATACAATCTACAACATATCCCATACAACAATATTCATGTATATATACTCTTTCATGAGTATTCTTAGGGGCATATGCCAACTACTTATCATTATTATATTTATTACATACCAACTGCCTAGTAGGCCTTCGTCCATGATTATGGGCACATAACATTATTATCCCCTTTACGTACCTCCGTAGGTACCTAATATTACATTAATTAGTCTCCATAGGTACATTACGTTCCATACACCTTCACATATTTCATCCTTGAAACATAATTGAAAGCCATATAAGATGACTCCTCAAGCAATGTAGACAATTGGTATAAACCACAAACACCAATTGGTATGATTCCTAGTTAAATGTGGACACGAGGTCCAATTGCTACCTTGTTACCTTGATGTCAATTATGGTTGCTCCCTTGGTTCCATGTTTTTCACTATGTTAGTTTTGTTATATTTTTACAGTTTATTCAATATGATCTAGGATCTTATATGAGAGAATAACATGCACAACAATAATCACAAGAGACAAGAGACACAAAGATTTTCCTCGGGGAAACCATAAAGGAGAAAACCCCGCAACTTCCTTAGAGATAGAATGAGCATGAGAAGCAAAAAGTAAAACCCTATAGAATAAAGATGATCTTCGACAACTGCTCTCTCTCTCACTTGTGTGAGATTGTCCTTTCTCTCTTATGCGCACTTGATGAGTGAGTGTGTGTATAGAAATAGAGAGTCACACTCTCTATTTATACTTTATCCTGACTTGGCTTTTTCCTCAATAGGGTCGACTTCTCTAGGAGAGTCTAATAACCCCAATACAGCTTAACTCTGGGGTCTAATGCACCGACATACAATGGAGGGTTAACCTTAATGACTTTACATCAGTTAATTACAATAATGACTCTCACTATCAGAGGAATAAACATCTCCATCGGGGTACAATAAAATACAATATGAAATATACAAGTCAATATCTTCCGAAGTTACAATTACATTAACACTCCCTCTTAACTAGGAAGGTATTCTCTTGACATAGGCATCAATACATATAGGTACAAGTCTTCAACGCTGGATCATCATCGTCACCGCTTCTGTTGTTCTCATCATCTTGATCAAATGGTGCTATCTATCGAATCTACTTGTCATAGGAAGTTGTACAAATCCAACCCTTTTTCACGCTGGATGTAGGCCTAGCCTCCATGTAGGTCTTCAATTCATCAAGTAGGTATAGCTCAGGGCTTATTTCCTTGCAAAAATTGAAGGATCTCCTAGGACTGATTATATGCCTTTGCAAAACCTGAAGGATCATCCCATGACTGATTATATGCCTCTGAAATACATTAAGGATCTCCCAAGACTGATTATATGCCTCTGCAAAACCCGAAGTAGCATCCCAGGACTGATTATATTCCTCTGCAAAACCTGAAGGATCTGCCAGGACTGATTATATGCCTCTGCAAAACTTGAAGGAGCATCCCAAGATTAATTATATGCCTCTGCAAAACCTGAAGGATCTCCTAGGACCGATTATATGCCTCTGTAAAACCTGAAAGAGAATCCCAAGACTGATTATATGCCTCTGCAAAACCTGAAGGATCTCCCAGGACTGATTATATGCCTATGCAAAACCTGAAAGAGCATCCCATGACTGATTATATGCCTATGCAAAACCTGAATCCCCTACTATCGTCTTGTCGTCTTCAGATCATCTCATCGTCACTCAGACCACAACCCAGATGCACACATCTCGACCACATCCCTTACATCTGCACCATGGGAGGGAACACCTACCACCATGTGAGAATGGCTCTAGTGCATCTACGTATTCGAGACCCATCACCTCCCCTTGGGAGGAACCTCGATCTGAAGTACACAAAGCTTCTCTCTGAAGTATTCCAACTTCACTCTGGCTAATGGCTTGGTCAACACATCAGCTATCTGCTCATCCATCGCAACATACTGGAGCTTCACTCCTCCTCTCTATACCATATCCCTGATATAGTAGTACTTGCTATCAATGTGCTTTGACTTGTCATGGAACACTGGGGTCTCGGACAACTTCACACAACTCTGATTCTCACAGAAGATACAATTCACCTTTAACTGGAGATCAAACAAATTAGACAGTAGCTTCATAAGCCATACTACCTCACAACTAGCTGAACATGCTGCAACATATTCTACTTCGGCTATACTCAATGCCACACAGAACTTATTCCTACTAAACCAAGAGATCACACCTAATTCCATACTGAGCAACACCCCGAAGTGCTCTTCCTATCTAAGGCACTGCCAGCCCAGTCCAAATCAACATAACCATGCAAATTAACCTTTTGATTTGTATCATATCTGAGCCCATAATCAATTGTACCCTTCAGGTACCTCAATATATGCTTTGCAGCAACCAGGTGAACTTGTCTCGGATCCGTTAGGAATTGGCTCAAAGGGTTCAAAGAAAAACATATGTCTAGTCTCATGTTTGTCAGGTACATCAATGATCCAATCATTCGACGATATACTCTGGCATCAACTAACTCTGATGAAGCATCGTAAATTAGCTTCAAGTTCGATGCCATGGGTGTGGCTATTTCTTTAAAGTCCATCATCCCAAATCTCTTTAGGATCTCTACTATATACTTCCCTTAACCAAGGAAGACTCCATATGTACTCTGCCACACCTCCATACCTAGAAAATAATGCATCATGCCCAAGTCCTTCATCTCGAACTCAACATCAAGATTCCTCTTTGTATCTGTAATCAACCCATCCTCACCTATCACAAATAGGAAATCTACATACAATAGGAGTATCACTGGGTTCCCTTCCTCAACCTTGTAGTAAAGGTTGGAGTCCTCTTTACTCTTGGTAAAGCACACACTAGTCACGAAGCTATCCATCCTGTCGTACCATGTCCTAGACACCTGCTTCAATCGGTACAAATATTTCTTCAATTTGCACACATGAGTCTTCCTGTCATGTGTCTCAAATACAAGTGGCTGCTCCACATACACTTCCTCTTCCACTACACCATTCAAGAATGCTGTCTTGACATCCATCTAGTGTATCTTCCATTTCATTACTGCAGCCAAAGCAAGTATTGTTCTAATGGAAGTGTATCTGGCTACAGGTGCAAAAGTATCCTCATAATTTATCCCTTCTTTCTGGGAGAAGTCACATGCCACAAATCTCGCTTAATATTTCTCTATGCTGCCATCTGCAACATGCTTGATCTTGTAGATCCACTTGGAATTCACAACAGACTTCCCTTCTGGTCTTGGGACCACATCCTAGACATCATTCTTCATGATCGACTGGTATTCCTCGATCATGGAATCCTTCCATTCTTTCTTTTCTGCTTCTTCCTCATAACTAGAAGGTTGCTTGTTAATGATGTCAAACAACATGGCAACATAACTGCAGTATGGCCTAGGTCTCTTGCTTTCTCTGTGTCTTCCTTATGGAGCGCCATATCTCTCTGCATCTATAATTTCCTCTCGTACTCATGCTAGTTTCCTTTTGTGAGAATTCTTCTCACGGGGTGGATCTACAGGTTCTTGAAGTTCTTCCATTTCTCGATCTTCTTCTGGAGTTGCTTCATTTTTTGTTGTATCTTGGATCCTGGGTACTTCTGGTTCTTCAATGTATTCAATATGTAGTCTTCTGGATTTGCTGTATGCCGAGCCTTTGTCAAATGTCACGTCCCTGCTGATATTGATCTTCTTGTCACCTGGAAAGTATATTATGTAAGCCTTCGAGTTTTCACTATATCCCACAAGTATGGCCTTCTTTCCTGAAGGGTCTAATTTCATTCTTTTCTCCTTTGGAATGTGTATGTACACTGGGCAGCCAAATATCCTGAGATGGCTGACTTCTGGTTTCTCGTTGGAGAAAGTTTCTTCTGGTGTCTTGTTGTCCGGTACTTTGTGTGGAGTACGATTCTGTACATACGCGGTTGTTCTTGCAGCTTCTATCCATAGATGCATGGGAAAATCCTGATCATGAAGCATTGCCCTTGATGCTTCCATAATCGTTCTATTCTTCCTTTCAACAACTCTATTTTGTTGTGGATTGTATGGAGTGGTCAACTCCCTCTTAATCCCTGACTCTTTACATAATTCCTTGAATTCTTCTGATGCGAATTCTCCGCCATTGTCTGAACGAAAGGTCTTGATTTTCTTTTCTGTGTGAATCTCCACCAGGGATTTGAATTCCTTAAATTTGTTGAATACTTCATCTTTTCTCTTCAATAAATATATCCAAGTCTTCCTAGAGAAATAATCAATGAAAGAAACATAGTATACATACCTACTCAATGAACTAGATGACATAGGACCGCATACATCAGAGTGGATGACTTCCAAGATTCCTTTTGCTTTGCTCTCGCTACTTGGAAATGTCTTCTTTATGTTCTTTACCTTAACACATCGTTTGCAAATGCCTTCATGCTTTGTATGGATTTTAGGAAGACTGTTGATTGCTTTTCTTGCAAGTGATAGTGCTCTGTAGTGCACATGTGCAAGCCTTCTGTTCCATAAATCACTTGGCTCCATAGAGTCATGGACCAAGGCTTCTTAAGGTTGGCCCTTTAGTTTGTATAAGCCTCCCTCTTGTTCTTCAATCACTACTACATCATCTATGGTCTTTCCTTTTGGCCACATAAGAACTTGGCCATCAATGAATGCAACCCTCATGCCTTTTGCATCCAATGCAGATATGGAAAGAAGATTCTTCTTGAGTCCTGGTACATATAGAACATCCTTCATCTTTAAATATTTTCCAGAGTTTATCTTGTAAGAGGCTTCACCACTTCCTTTTATAGGGTATTGGTAGTCATCCACAAGTTTTAGCTTGTGAGGTGACTCATGTTCAGATAGATTCACAAAGGATTCCTTAAATCCCATCATATGCTTGGAAGCCCCACTATCTATAAGCCAATCATTGCTTCCATGTGAAATAGTACCTGTGAGAGCTGAAATCAGAACATATTCTTCATCGCTTGAAGAATCTTCACTATCTCCTATGGTTCTCTTCCTGGGAGGTTCATCATCCCCTGCAGTGTGAACATGACGTCTCTTCTTGTTCTTGTTCTTCTTTTTGTTCATAGGACAATCTCTGGAAAAATGTCCCTTCTCATCGCAAGTATAACGGCTGACATTAGATAGATCTCTCCTAGGTATTCTAGGGTTATCTTTATGATTCTGACAGTGATGCTTTCCTTTAATGTGATGAGAGTGCTCCCTTTTGTTATTCTTGTTGTGTGTTGTGAGAGATTGATCTTCATTTCCCATATTTTCTTCTCGAGCTACGATTTGAGCTTCTTCTTGTGAGCATTCCTCCCACATCCTACTGAAAGTGATTAAATTTCTTCTAGCACAAATTCTTTGAATAAAGGAGTCCCATGACCTAGGGTGACCATTCAAGGTGGTCATCACAACTTCTCCATTCTCTACGTCTTATCCCACAACTTCAAGTTATTCCTGGATTTGAGAGACCCTTGTAAAGTATAACTGTATGGTCTCTGCATTCTGGATATTTACATTCTTCAATTGATTTCGCAAAGTCATATTTTGATTTATATTCTTTCCTTCAAATAGCTTGGTCAAGGAATCAAACATCTCTTTAGGTGTCTTTAAGGAAGACACATGTGGTATAAGGTGATCCTTGATAGAATCAACAATAATCCTCTTGGCCTTGACCAAGTTCTTCTTGTGTAAGGGTTTGGCCTCTTCTCCCTCTGAAACTAGAACCTCTTCATTTATTTAGGTGTCCAATTGATTCTCCTCAAGGACTAGTGAAATCCTATACTTCCATGCTCAGAAATTATCAACTCCTTCAAGCTTATCCTCAAGCTTGGTGTGGCGAGACATCTTTAATGAGAACCTCAAATGGAAATACAAAAGATTTAGATCTTACCACTTTTAGATGCCCATAATGGATCTGGAGCTGGTTTTCTGGTCCGGGGTCAAATTAGGGTTTGACTTTCTCGGAGTTTTACCCAACCAAAAATTTTGATCTTAGTGTCTAAATTTCGATTTTGAGGAGGAGAAAAATCCTATGCTGGGTTCATTATGAAATTCCACTTCTGTGAAAAGCCCTATTTTTTCACAGCAGTGACAGGACAAAAACTGAAAAATGCCCAGAATCAGATTCTGATTCGACAGGAAGATGCGCCCTTCAAAGGTGAGTTAACCTAGCCTCCTTTCCTTGATGATATGTGGAGAGAGACCCAAAAATTAAGAATCCCTAGCTTCTGCGGCTGCACTTTGCCTTCTTCTTAGTTTGGCTTTGATACCATGTTAGATTTTTACAGTTTATTCAATATGATCTAGGATCTTATCTGAGAGAATAACATGCACAACAATAATCACAAGAGACAAGAGACACAAAGATTTTCCTTGGGGAAACCATAAAGGAGAAAACCCCCCAACTTCCTCAAAGATAGAATGAGCACTAGTAGCAAAAGTAAAATCCAAAAGAATAAAGATGATCTTTGACAGCTGCTCTCCCTCTCTCTCTCATGCGCACTTTATGGTTGAGTGTGTGTATAGAAATAGAGAGTCACACTCTCTATTTTTACTTTATCCTGACTTGACTTTTTCCTCAACATGATCGAATTCTCTAGGAGAGTCTAATAACCCTAATACAACTTAACTTTGGGGTCTAATGCCCTGATATACAATGGAGGGTTAACCTCAATGACTTTACATGACTTAATTACAATAATGACTCTCCCGATCGAAGGAATAAACATCTCCATCGGGGTACAATAAAATACAATATGAAATATACAAGTGAATATCTTCCGAAGTTACAATTACATTAACAAGTTTGATATCTCAACTCATTACTTTGAGTCCTCCATGTATCTCTATATTAGGTGGTTTTATGATTCCATGTCAATCCATAGTAAGTTTGTTGATGCTCATGCCCTTCACTTTATTAGTAGGAGGTGAAGTTAATATCTATATCTTTGATATTATTCTTATAGAACATGACTACACTGATGTGCGATTTGTATGTGCAAGGGGTGTAGGGACGAATCCCCCTATGCGAAAATTTCTAGAACCTTCTAGTGTATTTCGATTCCCTCTAGAACCCTCTTATGTATTGTATAAAAGGGAAATGACCCCTAGCATTGTTTTACAAGAAATAAATCATTGTGATTTTTTTTGTTGAGTAATAATAAAATATCGAAGCTCCATTGCCTTATGGTTTTACTTGTACACAACAAGGTTTCCACATAAATCTCAAGTTCTATAATTATTGTTGTTGTTGTTTTTTTTTTTATAATATTTTTCTAACATTGATGACTTTTGTCTGTCACGCTGGTGTCAGTTGTAGTGTACCCAGTAGTCTTTGTCACCATTGAAGTCATGGGGTAACTGATTTCATCATTGAATCACTCTTTGACACCAAAATAAAGATACAACCATCTAAAAATTGAATTAATTATTTTGGTCCATCATATATGTGGAGTTGGAAGCTAAATTCTATAGGTTATATACTGTTACATGCATGGACAAGCATATCGTGCACCATGTAAACATACAAATATAAATGATTGTGAAATTAAACCAAGAAGGCATAATAATCATATAATATATGCAAAGCAATTACAATAGAAAATAGAGTATAACATTCCTCAAAATCAACACACACACACACACACACATATATTGCCAATATAGTTTAACCATAATTACACAATACTTCAAAGGAAAATACTACTTATCTTAAATGACTCCAATTGGATGCAACAATCAAACATTCCACTCAACCATAGGCTAGCTATGCTCATGCTATATATCAATATAGCAGTCACCCTCGAGCTTGTACCAAGATTCCACAAGGGGTTTCTCTCTCAGGTAATTACAAAGTAAATTTCTCACACAACACCATTGCTACAGGTGTACGAACTTCCATGGGAAAATTTGAATTGCATTCATAGGATCGGCCTCTTCCCTTGGATGTTTGTTTGCCTCTTCCCAATTCAATCTTCACCATGGCCCAATGATGGGCAAGAGCGCCCCTTCCTCTTGCATGTCTTCTTTTATCTGCATGGCAAGCCACATCCACGTGGTCTCTCAAGGGGACTTATGCCTTCTCCATGCACCTAATCCTTAGTTAACACGTTAATTAAGAATTAACATCACAACTTAGATTAGATCATAATTTACATAATTGAAGGTAATAAAGGGCTAGGATACGGTCCCATGACAAGCCCCTGAAGCCATATATCAATACTGTTTCTTCCTCACTCATGGAATCCTGGCCCCCATCTCTTCTTGTCTGTCCCCATTGCAGTGGCTTAGGATTTTTATTGATGATTACATACAATATTACATTTTGGTCTTAATGGACCATCTTTCTAAGCTTTGCATCACTTACTAATTATAATTAAATTACATCTGGGTTTCAAAGTTGGGTTATTACATGGGTAGATATATGTAACAACCTTAGCTATTGGTTCTTATTTCTTTGACTCTTCACCCCATGGTTTCTTTGAGAAATGTAGCTATTTAGAATCTTTTTCCTTTTTATTATGCCTTTCTCGAGGCTCTTCTTAAGCGATTTTGTTGACTCTTCTATTGATTCAACATCATTTTTAGTTTGATGTGTCTATAGGTATTCCAATTAATTTACCTGCAAATAATTTGTAATGTGTCAACTTTGTCTTTTGTTGTTTAATAAGAGAAATATCATGCAGTGTGATTTTCTTTTCTTGTAATAAAGCTTCATTAACTGTTTTTGGACATTATAATTATATGCACCAAGTCCTTCCAAAGATATCCAACGGTAATATCCACATCATCCATATATATAGCATGAAAATATAACCGCAAACCATATATTTATAGTAATATTCAAATCTTTAAAAGTTTGAACATTCTCACTCTCAACCTTGTGTGCTTTTGATATGCTTTGCGAGGGAATACAATCTTTTAACCAAGTCATCATTGATGACATTATGCTTGTTGTTAGGGTTTATATAAATAACGATCTTCTCTTGTTGAAGACATCCATGAACTTGCAGTAGGAAGTTGCCACATGAAAATAAACCCCTGGTTCTCTTTGTATCCTTACAATATGAAACCACATGTTTAAATATATGTTTTCATATTCTTGATCTAAAAGTTTGAACATACCCTTAGAGTAAAATGACTTACGCCATAAAGTCGCTTCATAAGTTAGATTGATGTGTATATCATATGTACACAACAATGTATATTTTGATTTACAGGATTCTATGTATTCATTAGTACTAATACCACCATATTTTCCTATAAAATACATATTGCTTGGGAAAAAAACTTGCAAATAAGACTAGGGTTTCGAAGAAACAACTTAATTTTCAATGTAGATCCTTTGTGTGGCTACGGTTTTGGGGAAAGAAATTTGAAATCAAGATAGCTCCCTTAATATTGGTTAGAGTCTCTATTATGACTCCAATTCTAAAGTTCTATGGTCTCTCTAATGCTAATTACATTGGTCTTGCACCAATCCTTATACATAGATAAAGATAAAGGTGCATGGCAAGAGTTTCTCATGAGGATTTTGAGTCCTAAATTAGAAGAGTTGTAACTATATGACAATGCTTTGAATCACTATTATGACCTTAATTTGGAAATGGAATGACCACTTTTCTTCTAATGGTTTCGTTATTGTTATGATATGGTTAATAAATAATGAGACAATTTCGCCACAAGAATTTCAACTTGAAATCGGTGTAACTTCTATGGTACTTCTTCGGATCTCTATTATAACCCCAATTTGAAATGGAATGACCACTTTTCTTTCATTGGCGTTAGTCTGGTAGTGATCTGACCACTCTATGAAAATATATTTAATCTAAAACACTTGTGGCTATCATTGAAAAAACCCAAAAATAGTTGATTTTAAATCAATAAAAGCTTCACTTCCTACTTTGACTTGAACATTTATTTTTCAAAATCATGTACTTGGTTTTTGGACAAAATAAAAAAAAATCGTAGATTTGAGTGCCACATACCTATTTTTCCCCTTCAAAACCTGTAAAAACGAAAGAAAAAGGCAAATTCTTCCTCTTTTTGTCCCAAGAAAGAGGTCTGATACGACTTCTTGTGAACCTTAGTATATAAAATAGAAAACCCCTTAAGCTTCAAAATAATGCATACACACAAATAATCAACACAAAAAAACACTTAAGGAACCACTCTTTTCACAAGGAATCATTAACTACTTCTTCTCGAAGGATACATGGGCCACAAGCCATGCTTATTATAATACAATCTCTAACATATTCAATACAATGATACTCATGTGTATACATCATCCCATGAGTATTCCTAGGGACCTATGCTAACTACCTCTCATTGTTACATTTATTATCCATCAATTACCAAGTGGGCTTATCTATTACCCGCTGACTACCCAACAAAAGTTATTCCATGATTACAGATATATTACATTAATTATCCTCATTGAGTACATCCCTAACTATCTAGTAGCACATTAAATATCCTATTTAGGCAAAGAATTGCAGATAGTTCAATGTATGCAACTACAAGGTTATATACATGGATACTATTCAAGGAAATCAAGAAAACATGTTTTATAGAGGTGATAAATGATGATACTAGTCAACATATAATGAGAACGCTAATAAGGGTGTTTGTCATGGAGGATTATAGCAACTAGCTGATTTGATGTTTATATCTCATTCCCTAAGTCTGTCTAGTTAATTAGAAAAAAGATTGAATGGGCAAAGATAATTGAGGAGCAACTACACTAGCAACCATTGTAGATAGGTAAGCACAATTCTAATGATTTTTCAATGCAATCTTACTAATTTTGGTTTATTACACCCATCTCTTAGCTTAAATTTTACTTTACAAAAACCATGAATGAAGGATTCCTTAATAAATTTTATTACTTGTCCCTGTTAGAACACCATTTGAGAAGACACGCTTAGGATAGTTAAAGGATATTGTTTTTCATTGGTACAACAGAATGAAGGGACATAATGAACATAAGGCCCCTCAATTTGAGAAAATGGATTCCTTATGTATTGAGAAGGTATGGAACTAGTTTAAATGTCCCATATATGCATTCATTTAGGTACGAACCTACTAAAGACTCTTGATAACATGCTCAATATTCAAAAAGATAGAAGTGACCAATAAAGAATTTGCAACGAAAGTACTAGATTTAAACTGCTTATTCAACATGAAGAAGAGAAAAATGCTCTATATGAGCAACCCTCAAGAATATATGGATAGGTCTACAAGAAATAAATATAGTCACTTATTTATGAGACATACTGTATTGAACCAATTATTCAATGGAAATTTTTATATAATTTTATGGGGACAAGGGTTTCCTATGGAAATGAATAGTTTATTTAGAAAAAATGATAGATATGTCTAAAATGTGGACTTCAAAGGAAACCAAGATCCAAATGTTTATAGGGTATGCTACAAGAGGATTCCATGTCTCTTAAGTAGTGCATCTTAACCAAACAATATACAACTCAAGAGTTTGAGGACCAAAAGGAATATGAAAAGAAGTCAAGAAGAATTATCACAAATAAAAACTATGACATCTTGGATATAATAGAGAAAGACCAAGAAATCGTAAAGGTATATTATGGCATCCATCATTAAATCAAAGAGTGTAATGAAGAATATAAGGTAGGAGAAGATAGATTAACAAAACATAACATAAAAATAAAAGCTATGACCAAGCAACAACTACAAAATCTCTGGAAATGAGATCATAAGAAGAGGTCTAGGAAATAGAAAAAGAGATGGAGACTAGAGCTACATCAAAACAAGCACTAACAACTAAATAGAAAAATTGTGCTATTTGTTTATGCAAATCTAGAGATGGAGGACTTAACATGGTTGATGACCCAAGCAAAAATAACATGCTAGAAGATCATGTAGAGGATGAAGGGAATAAAGAATAAGAAATTTCAAAGATGTGGATATGAGGGATGATATAAAGGACTAATTGAGCTATCTGTAGGAGAGGACAACGAGGGTGAGGGCATGTGAGTGGTGTTTATAGAATAAGAGATTCTACTAGGATACAAACTAAATCAATCACATCATAGAAAGGACAAATAAAGAAGAATTCAAGCATCATAAATATAGAAAACAACACACCTAAAAAAAGGGAAAACTTTTCTAAAATGAGAAGGGAATGGAGACAAAATAATTTAGAAAAACAATCAAAAGAATCCCAAGAGTAAGAATAAAGGTGTTGGACAATCAAGGAGTTAGATAGATCATAGAGCTAATTATTCCAAGAAGAGGTGTTGTTGATATACACTGTTTCAACACTTAAGTACATCATATCACATTCAACAGTGCATCAAAGTGCATTGTTCATTACCCATAATTCATTACATTCTTGACCCACATGGCCATCCTTTTATAAAGATAAGATATAACCACCTCCCTTTAAGTAAGAAAGAATTGTTCTACATAATTGGGTCATATCACATAACAACTTCCTTGTTTTATTCTAATTTCCCAACCAACCAGTTGATTAGTTGACTCCTCCATTGGTCAGTTAGTATGATTAGTTGAGAGCTTAGTCAACCCATCAATCGACCAACTAGTTGACCATTCAACTAACTCTTCTATTCAACTATCAACAGTAATCTATTTGTCTTTAGAAGATCTAGAAACATGAAGAACTATAAAATCCTGCTATTCCAACACCTCCTCCAGCAACACAACACTTTGAAGATCCAAGAGGTGAATTTACTTAAGTACATACCCCCATAATTGTACCCTCCTAAATTTCAAGCATAACTCAAAGATTCACAAACTTATCTTTTGATAAAGGTTTCATGAATATATCAACAATGTGATCATCAGTTATGCAATAGCTAAGTTTCACAATAGAATCTTGCATCAGTTACCTTATGTAGTGAGCTTGAAGCTCCACATGCTTCATCTTTCTATATGCAACATGATTGTCAACAGTATGTATTGCACTGGTTATCACAAAATATTAGAGTCGCCATGTCAATTAAAAAGACCTGTCCTCCCATAAGTTGTTAAATCCATATCACCTTTGTACCAACATTAATTACACCATGATATTCAACTATTGTGGTGGAAAGGAAAACCACTTTATGCTTTTTGCACACCCAAAACAAGGGTCCTAAACCAAGATGAAACACATAGCTAGATGTTAACTTATTGTCATCGTCGTCCCCAATCCAATCCGAGTTGGTGTAACTGACCAAAAATCATGTGGTATTGATGCAATATTTTATACCAAGTTGATATTTTCCCTTGATATAATGAATAATTATTTGTGTGGCATTCCAATGACTTTCTCGAGGATCTTGCCTAAACCAAGAAACCACACCAACAACAAAGGAAATGTTTGGTTGACTTTGAGTTTAATAAATCATACTACCAATTCACTATCGACAAAGAGTTGCATCAACTCACGATGATTCATAGTCCTTTATCAACTTCATTCTTGACTAAATGGGTGCATCACATGATATACATTGGTCCATCTTGAGTCTTTTCAAAATATCCATTACATATCTTCATTCATTTGTAGAAGATGGATGCATAAAAAGAAATGTAAAAGATCAAGGTCAATCATTTCAAAAGTATTAACCAATTGCTTTTTCAGACCTAATATCAGATTTACATTGCCTCTAGTAATGACTAAATCATCTACATATAATGCAACGATTATATTTTCACCATTTACATGTAAAACACAGATGTTGTGATTTGATTCACAATGTTTGAAGCCAATATTTATAAAGAAACAATCAATCTTCTCATACCAAGCCCTAGAGACATGCTTCAAGCCATACAAGGATTTCTTCAATCCACAAATAAGACTGAATCCTTCTCAAAACTAGGGGGTTGATCCATGTACTTTTCTTCATTAGATCTCCATGAAGAAAAATCATTCACAACCAAATGAGATGTAAATTTGGTCTTGTAAACCCATCCACATTTCATTACATTTTTTCTATATGTCCGAGGAGATAAACCCATTTTTATTGTTCATAAAGGAATGGTACTCTTTAGCCATACCGTTCTTCCATTCATGTTGACCATGTGCATCTGCATATTTCTCTAGATCACATGCTTCTTACACACATGCCATTAAATCAACACTAGTAACCACATTGGTTTTGACTTCTAGTCTTCCTTGAGTCATGAGTCCTTGCTATCATAAATTGGAGCATTTGGATCATTGGGAATGACAACCTGTTTTAGGATTGGAATTGTCTAGCTTTTTTCTGTATGGCATAGAGTTTAAGTATCTTAAATCACTTCTCTAAAGTCAAGAAGTTGGAGAAGCTAAGAGTGGTAAAGCCAACATAGATTAATTGTTTGGTCCCTTGGGATTTTGTTTATAGGGAATCCCAAAGAGACATGAGCCTATGTGGAGTTGGAAGAGTCTTATGCACATTTGACCATCAATTCTTTGCTTTCATAGTGGGGTTGGGTCCTGGATCAAATAATCTCGTGGAGTTCAATGTGCTATGGATTTTGCTTAGGATAGCCAATGATCAAGGAATTAAAAAGTTGAATGTATACATAGAATCAATGCTAATGAAATCAGAAAAAATAATGTGTTATTGGAAGCGCGCTAGAGGAGATTCGTTTAATCAACACTACATTTGAATAAGTGAGTTATCAACATGCCATATAGAGAATTAAACATGGAGGCAGACACTTTAGTGAAGGAAGGGGTAAATATGTAGAAGGGAGAATGGTTAATTGTAAACAATGATGAAGGGGCAAAATCACCGGTCTTTCTTAGAGAGGGAGTGCTAGCTGGTGTAGTAGGAGAAGCTTAACATGCTTTGGGCCACTGTATGAAGCCAATCTACATGTTCTTTGTTTTGATGCAGAAAAGATCCCAGGGATTCTGATATGATTATGTTGTAAGATTTACCTTTTTATTATTCTTGATCTAGACACCAACTCTATGGCTTTGAATGTATAACTTGATATGACTATATATCTGTATGTTTTGAGGATCGATAGAGATAACTAGATCATGTTAGAAAAAAAACATTTGGTTTATGTGTGAGTTTTGAAAAACATCTTGGTAACCTAGCGCTATAAGATATTGTGGAAAATCTTAAAGATACAAATACAGTTTTAAAATGTGATGTAATTTTTTGTTTGTTTAAAGGACTAGGGAATGGTTCGTTTTCTATAGGGCTATAAAGCATTAAGACTATAATATTTATTAATATGAAAAATAATGAATTTTTTAATGAAAAAATATTATTATTTATAAAAAAATGTTTTCAAAATCAATCTCTTTCACATGTTCACTTGAGAAGGAAGTTTGGTTCTGCAAAATCAATCTCTTTCACATGTTTGCTTGAGAAGGAAGTTTGGATATGTAGTCAAAGATATGCACCAATAAAGATATTTTATTTATGGATTGGTTCCCTTAAATATTTTTTAATACACAATGTTAATAACAAACATTTAAAAATACCCATACCTCAATAAATAAAAAAGTCATGATTGGCCAGTTAGTGAGACTTAATCTAATGATGATTTTATGCTCTTTACATTATAAATTAAGCTACAACTACAGTCATTGGCATGTCTTTGGTTTGGGAGCAGCCTTGAAGGATGCCAAGTACCATGTCCTCCTTTATGTTATATATACTTACAAGGTATGTTGAGATTTGTGGCCATTGTTTCAAATCGAGTTGTCTAACTAAGAGACGATTTTTCTCATATTTTTGGCTGGTTTAGTCATTGGCATGTCTTTGGTTTTGGAGCACTCTGGAAGGATACCAAGTACTATGTCCTTCATGTTATACATACTTACAATCTATGTTGAGATTTGTGGCCATTGTTTCAAATCCAGTTGTCTAACTAAGGGACAATTTTTCTCCTATTTTCGGCTGGATTTTATTTCTTTTTTATTATGAATCTTTATGAAAATTTTAAAACTTGCAAAAAATATTGCTAGATTTTACAGAGTGTAGGTGTTTGGGGTTTTCATGTCACGTAATTTCATTTATGTACTTAAAATCGCCCAACAAACAACAAAAATTATGCACAGGATTCCTGTTAAAGTTGAAAAGTCCTAGTTAGACAACTTTGTTTCAAATTGGCTGAAAATTTTGCGTAGAGATTTACAGAAATTGGTGAGCAACATTCCATCTGATTGAGGCCTGAAGTGAGCTCTCAAACCCTTTGATAATGCAGAATCCTCCCATTTTTCCTTCTCCGTCCAGGTTGGTCCTCTCTATTCCCCATTCTCCTGCTGCGACAGTGCCCTCTGCGCCTTCTTCCTCCCAGAAAATAGCTGAGCGAAGTACCCCAATAATCAACTTACCTCCTTACATAAGGGCTCAGTTGCTTCTTCACGAGATGGTTGGACTCACTTCCAGGCACGTTTCCAGTAAGTATGTTATTCAACCCATCTTATGTTTTGGTACTTTTCATGGATTCATGTTCTGATTTTTTTTAGTATTTAGGGTCTTGATTCATAATAAAAGGGCATTGTATTTATGAATACATTTCAACCAGGTTATGATTGCTAGCGCTTTAATAAATTGAGGGTTTTACAGGGTTTTACTTTTATGTAAACAACAAGGCAGCATGGCTAACGACTTACTGGGGTTCGATTCTCACATTCCTTCAAGGATCTTGCATTCCTTCGAAAGCAGCCATGACCATAATGACGAAAGAGATCTTATCTATATTGGATTCGCACCAGAATCTCTTAGAAGATGCCATGTGAGCTTCAAGAGATTCAGAGGATAGAGCAAGGAAAGAAGGGGGTTGCTCAAGAGATTGTATCCAAGGATTCTACAATGCGCACCTTTGCAAGGAAAGTGCGTGATGCACAACAGGTGTTGGAGCAAACCCTAGAATATAACAAGGGTTACAGGATAGGTAAGTGCTCAAAATATTTGAAATCAAGTCCAGGTGATGCAGTAGGGCTCGGTTATTTGGAATTGAATGATATGTAGACCTATGCTCGCAGAATAAGCTACACGACATTTGCACCGCCCGACTTTGGCTCTAGGCAAGCGCCTCTCCGAGGTGCCATGCCCCCTGCTCCTTAGGAAGAGAAGTCGCAGAATAAGCTACACGACATCTAGGCAAGCGCCTCTCAGGGGTGCCATGCCCCCTGCTCCTTAGGAAGAGAAGACGAGAGCCTCCCAACTGTATCAATATGCAAACCTTGATGTTGGAATCCAGAAACAGGCAGCTACGGAGCCATTGCATGTTGCGATTGTGGAGCCTGAGCCGACGAAAGTTGTTCATCCGAAACTGGAGGTTGTTCTCGGCATGCCATCGGTGCCACCTGGATGGAGGCCAGAAATGCCGATCAAATTACCAGCGATGCCTCTGGGATGGAAGCCTAGGAATCTAGTTCCCTTGCCTCCAGCTATGGAAGCCCCTGCTGGTTGGAAGCCAGGAGATGCTGTGTTGCTTCCAAAGATAGAAGAGGCAGCGCAAGCTCCACCGCTAAGGCCAGTTTTTGAACCTATTCAAGTGCGATATGTGCAACTTGATATTAATCCTGATATGCAGGACGAGTATAGTAGTGGATACACTACTGAAGAAGGCAGCTTAAAAGAGGATGACGACTAATATCAGTGAGACATGAATGATTTTTTTGTTTAATTGTGTAAAAATGTTAGGAGCATATTTGAAACGGATGCATATCCAATAACTTTACCATAGAATATGTAGTTATAATTTACAATTACCACAAAATGACGAGTATTAGTGGCATTCTACTAAGCATTAAATTCGATATAATTAGATTTCTGTTTCGACTTGGGAGCCATAAACTAAGCTATTATTTATGAGTTTGAGATGATAGAAGCGTAGTCATCTATATCATCCAAATTGCTTGGTTTCATGTTCACAACTGCCTTCTACTCCTCGACAGGCTCAACGATCATCACCTTCTTCCCCAGAACGCTAGGTTTGAAAATTCAGAGCAGAAAGGAGAGATCTCGCAAAGAAGGCCACTCCAGTTTGGCTGGACACTTTCAACACTGCGGAAGGCCGGTCATTCTTAACAAACATGTACGTTCGTCCATCCAACCAACAACAAAGTTAATGGTTGACTTCGCTGTTGGTCCAATGGATGGACGAAACGTACATGTTTTTTTAAGCTCAGGCCCGCTGAAGAGGTTGGTCTCGCATATGATCGAGCTACCTACAGAATCCACAGATCTAGGGCTCTGCTTATCTGATTGAACGAACAATATGTTTTAAATGCAGTATTTACCTGATGAAGTCGTGAGCGTTGGAAACCTTTGCCACTTATATGATCTCTACCTCAGTTGCATTCTCTTTTCCATATAGAATGTTGTCCCAAACGCTTCCCGCAAATAGAGTGGGCTCTTGAACTACCGGAGCTATGTACTTTCTCAGACTCTTTAGATTGAACTTCCAGATGTCACTTCCATTTATTTTCACTTATCCCTTTAAGGGGTTGTAGAATCTTTCAATTAATCCAAAGATGGTCGATTTTCCAGATTCGGTTTGTCCTATCAGAGCCATGCTTTTGCCTGCTTTAATCCTTAAGAAGAAGTTCTTCGACATAATAACATCTGGACGAGATTTGATTGTCCCCAGGAAGATGACGTTGTTGAGAGATCAGCACTGTCTAGAGAAAGATGTTTCAAAGACCTGGGATTTTTAACCCATGAGAGATCATGACTTGCCAACATAGAAGGCTCCAAGGATTCAGGAAGTAAGATCGAGTACTATCAAGTTAGAAAGATTCCCGAGCTGCCACTGAACAGTGCCTGCAAATCCTGCTCTAGACAAGTTAAGGTATGCCAATTTTTTCAATAGGCCCAACTCTTGGCGGAGAATAAGTTGGCATGTAATATTATTGGAGCTAACATTCAAACTCTCCAAATCTCTTAAACTCAAAAATTTGTTCAGGACGGAAGGCACCACTCAAATTATGCAAATCCACCGAAACGACATGGCCAATATGTTTGTCGCAGTAGACACCTTTCCACTGGCAACAACATAATAAAGGATTCCAAGAATCCAAGCGTGCTTCTTGGAATCATGCAAAGTGCTCTTGGCTTTTTGTAATTCAAACAACCAAGAGAGATTGCATTTCGTAATTCAAACAATCAATTTCAGAAGAAACAGACTTCAATATTCCTGAAGAGGCGAACATTCCTATAAAACAGGGTTTGAATAATTTTTTTGGAGGGATGTTAAATGTAAGTGGTCGTTCTTGTTTTCGTCATCATAATCATTCGTTCCCATTATTATTGAATGAACAAATTGCTCATATTAAAACAATCCGCAAACACCGTGAACTTGCCCAGAATTTGATGTTCTACATAATTTTTTTTTCCAAAGAGTTCAAACAAGGATTTGACAAGTAATCATAAATTCAAAACTTAAAAAAATAGAGGAATAAAATTATGGACCATCAGTTTGACGTTGTAGCAATGCATGTTGCAGGAATGACCATTATGGAACATTGATGTTGTAGCAATGCAGTCATGACAAGTACAAGGGAAAGATAATGATGACCTAAACCAAATGCTATGAATCTTTTTTTCATTACATGTATGTTATACAATGATAGTAGATGCTTGCCAAACATTTAGTTGAATAATCTATAGTGTTATAGAAGGATGAGATGAAGAAACTTGAGATATCCTTATGAGGCTTTTGTTTGTCTATACCAATGATAGTAGATGCTTGCCTAACATTTAGTTGAATAATCTATAGTGTTATAGAAGGATGAGATGAAGAAACTTGAGATATCCTTATGAGGCTTTTGTTTGTCTATACTCTTTCTTAATTGAAAATGTAATTAGTAATTACTGAAATAAGATGAAATGAAGAAATTTGAAATATCACTTTCACATGTTACAAGGGGTTAGGCGTTATATTTGAACAACTAGAGAGGTTAGAGTTGAGAAATTGTGGCAAGGTGTTTCTTTACTAGAGAGGTTGCCAAATTCAAAAGCTTTAAAATCATCAACATGAAAAGATATGATTGACCTGTGGATACGGAGTTCTCAAAATCTAGGNGGCAAGTTGTTTCTTTACTAGAGAGGTTGCCAAATTCAAAAGCTTTAAAATCATCAACATGAAAAGATATGATTGACCTGTGGATACGGAGTTCTCAAAATCTAGGTGGATTTTGAAGGCTAGAAATCTTGGTTTTACAAGAGATGGAGGAGTTACAAAGTATGACACACTCATCATGTGAGGGAGATGTTTAAAGAAGGAACATTGTCCAGGCTCTATATTTTGAAAATTAAAGAGTGTCCATTATTGAAGAAATTGTATACATAGATGAAGAAGTTATCAAATTTAAAGCACTATATAGTTATAAAAGTTGGCTATTTGGAAAGATAATAATATAGGGAAATTTGTTTTGTTTATATAAAGAAATTTAAATAATTAAAAAAAATGTGCTATTTATGCTAGTAGAAGGTCTCAGGGTCAAATCCTTGGGTGGCTATGCCGAGGCCTCACTCGATGTCCCTATCTGGTTATGCCTTGTAGTNTATTTAAAGAAATTTAAACAATTAAAAAAAAATGTGCTATTTATGCTAGTAGAAGGTCTCAGGGTCAAATCCTTGGGTGGCTATGCCGAGGCCTCACTCGATGTCCCTATCTGGTTATGCCTTGTAGTTGGTTTACCTTGGGTACCATCCTAAAATAAATGGAGAAGTACCTGAGGGTTTCCAGAGCATTGTTTCATGAAATATATATATAACTCAAAAACATTATTTTTATTAATATAATTTTTTCTTGGTTCCTTGACAATTATGAGTGGAATCTCAATCTATATAAAAATAAATATTATTTTTCTATGGAAGCCAACAACCCAAATATTTCCAATGCAAATCAANAATATAAATTTTTCTTGGTTCCTTGACAATTATGAGTGGAATCTCAATCTATATAAAAATAAATATTATTTTTCTATGGAAGCCAACAACCCAAATATTTCCAATGCAAATCAAACTCAAGATAACAAAAAACAAATTTGTCCAAATATTTGCTACACACAAGTGGTGAATCTAATGTTATTGAAAACATAATGGTATTAAGAACTCCATTTACTCATAATGCTCAGAGAAGTTTTTCTAATAAATATCACTTCTTTGAGGGTCGTGGAGATCTCTGATACCCAAATAGAGTTAAGTATCAATATCTCCCTTTACCTTAGAGTTTCTCAAATGGAAGTTTACAAAATTGCAAGATACAATNTTAAGAGTCGTGGAGATCTCTGATACCCAAATAGAGTTAAGTATCAATATCTCCCTTTACCTTAGAGTTTCTCAAATGGAAGTTTACAAAATTGCAAGATACAATAATCTTTTCAATTTTTAATTAAAATATATTTCATTGTCAATATTAACATTATTACTAAAGAGATATCTCAACTTACTTTATTAAAAAAATTCCTTAAATTAAGGTTTATGAAATTGCAAGAGATACACGTAATCTTTTCAATTTTTACTTACAAATATATTTACGTGTCTACATTAACATGATTACCAAAAATATATCTCAACTCACTTTATTGAAAATTATGCATTTGTATATAGGTATGTAAAGATCTTAAGAATCCTATGTAATGGCCCTATGGGT
>LPNX010162833.1:8413-97266 GCA_001517045.1 Pseudotsuga menziesii
AAATAATATAAAAAACAATTGATAGTTATAAATGGATAACGGGTAGAATGTCAGTGATAACATGTATCTAGGCATGGACAACTCAAAGTTGAATCAGTTTAACTAGAATAATATGAGGAATAAAAAAAAAATCAAACTATGTCTCAACCATTTGATCCCTATCGATGCGATCCAGCCACAAACTATGTGGGTGTGCTAGTTATGTCGATAAACGTTTTTATTTGAGATTTGGGGTGGACTATGACCTATGCTTTTTCATCTACTGGCGAGGATGAGACAAGTGTATTGTCGAGATTGATTCTATGGTAGTCATTCAAAATTCAAAATAAACAATTATAAAACTAGCACACCCACATACTTTGTGGTTGGATCACAACAATAGGGATCAAATGGTTGAGAGATAGCGATGGGATGGAAGACTGTTTGGAAATTGTTTTTTATTCTTCATATTCTCTAGTTAAACGGGTTCAACTCTGAGTTATTTATGCCTAGCTACATGTTATCACCGACACTTTTCTTGTTATCCATTTATCAACTATTAGTTAATTTTTATATATATATTTTTTTAATCTCACATTCTTCTAGTTATCTGCCACGAACTGTTGGTTATCCATTCATCAGCTATGAGTTCCCCATGCATCACTACCAGTTATCCATTCATCGGCTACCATTTATTTCTTATATTCTTTTTTTCAAAATTTTTATTTTAGATTTTGAATGACTGAATAAAATCAATCTCAACAGTACACTTGTCTCATCCTCAATCGTAGATGAAAAAGCATAGGTCGTTGTTCACCCCAAATCTCAAATAAAAATGCTCATCGGTGTAAAAATGAATATAAAAAATAAATTGGTAGCTAGCTAACGAATGGATAACTAGTAGTAATGCATGGATAACTCATAGTTGATGAATGGATAACCAACATTTCATGGTAGATAACTAGAAGAATGTGAGATAAAAAGAAAAAAATAAAAAAAATAACTAATAGTTGATAAATGGATAACAAGAAGAATGTCAGTGATAACATGTATCCAGGAATGGATAACTCATAGTTGAACCTGTTTTACTAGAAGAATATGAGGAATAAAAAAGATCCAAACTATCTTACATTCCATAACTATCTCTCAACCATTTGATCTCTATCAACGTGATCCAACAACAAACTTTGTAAGTGTGCTAGTTACTAATTATTAATAGATAATACATATTCTTCCTCAGAATGTTATATATATATATATATATATATAATTCTATTTTGTTATGCACTAGTTGTCTCTCCTTGTTAGGTAAACTTGACTTGGTCATGTTTTTCTGGGCCCATGGTAATGGCCAATTGTATTGCTTGTAAAAAACACATTTAAATGTTCCTACGATAAACCTTTTTGTCATTATGTGTGTGTTTGGTTTAATCATTATGTTTATTATGTTTTTTTTTTGTTTATTATAATATTGTAAACTTTTTTAATTTTGTATTATATGAGGCAAGATATAAGATTTCAATGTTTCATATAGTTAATATGAATATTATTTCAAAAAAATCAAATATTATTATGACGGGTAAAATTAAGATTTAAAAGTCAAATGAAAAGCAGTGTTAAAATTAAAAATGTCTAATAGAGATTTTTTTGAGGTGAAATGTAAGATGTCAAATTTCAACCTTGATTTCAAGTAGCTCTTTTAAAGAGTGGTGGCTTGATGGACAAGGGGAAGCCAACCATACGGAGAATTGAAGCTTAGGAAGTTGAAGTTTGGGAAGAAGAAGGGCATTGAGAGAGAAGAGGGCTCAAAGAGGCAACCTTCTTAAATATCGATGGGCGAAGAAGTTATTGTGCCTTTCCATGCATGAGCAGAAGGTTTTTTGAGCCATGGCACCTGCAATATTGATAGTGAGTAACAATGCATCAAAATCTCGTTTGAGAGTGCATAGATCACCCTTGTTATAAATTCCAAAGCAATTATAAATCCCCATGAATGTTGGCTTTTCCCATTTAGGTTTCCATGGTAAAATCTTAGTGTATGTTATGTTGCATCTATACCCAACGCACATTCAGGTGGACCCTAGGGAGAGAGGGACAATTTTTTCGACCAAGAGGGGTGTTATTGAGCAATGGTGGTCATGGTTGGGCCCTTTGATCCTCCTTTAGGGGTACTATGGCTTAATGACACTATTGACTGCCCTTTATAGGGGTTTTTAACCTTAGGGTTGGTGTATGGGGCCCTCAAGGGTTGACCACTGGGTCACATGGCTCCATATCCTGTTTACGTGCTTTGGTGGCCTCTTCTTCAACTACGCGTCACTTGTCTTCATTCACAACCACTTTGGATACCCTACTGGCCCTTCTGTCAGTGGGTCCCTGCTCTCCTTGGCCTTATTTCCTCAGAGGAAATGCACCTTCCATGCCACACCTTTTCATGCTTTGAGGAGGGCGTTGAGGGATTTTACAACATTCTAGGGGTTATATGGGGTATAACACCCCCCCTCTAGCTCACTCCAACCTTTAGTTCCGAGTAATTTGCTTATTTGAACGTATTTTTGCACCCGGGGGTACAAATACCCCTAGTAGGCTACCTTGAGCCTACCTTAGGCCATATTTTATTATTATTTTCTTTTAATTTTGAGTTGACAGTTTATAATTTCAAATTGACATGTTTTAAGGCATGTAGGCCTAGATATTTTAAAAAGTGAGTGTGAGCTCATATAAATAGATCTCCTCACTTTCATTTTAAAGACAAAACTTATGGGATAATACATTATGCACTTGTTTTACCCCTGCTAGGGCTGTTTGGATGGATGTGCTCCTTTTGAGAAAGTTTTTCTGGGTTAATGCAAGCTTTTTCTGGTAATTCTCTGGTGAAGTTCTTTTCTTGGTGATGTTTTGATTTTTTGGATGAACACGAGCACAAAAAGGTCAGGCTTCTCATCTTTTTGTTTGAATGTTGGTGGATGTGCATGCTCAAGTCTTAGTGGTAGTGTCATGTCCTCTCCCGTCCACTAGAGAGAGAACGCGGCCAAAGTGCTACCTAATTGATGCAGGAGCATCCAGCTCGAAGTTCACCCTATTCAAGTCTGTGCATAAATTCTCTAACTTCCTAATAGCAGAGAAATTGATCATGTCAGTGATCAATTCGACGATCTACGAAGAAAGATCTTAGAGGAGATCGAACGACGGAGAAAGATCACGATGGAAATTGATGGTCACAATTTGTTCCACATCTGGAAATAGATCAACGACTGAGAATCAACCCGCAAGAATCTATGGTGCATAAATCTTGAGTTTGCAGAATCGAGGAAATATGAAAATTGCAATCTTGCATCCCACATCCCGCATCCCGCATGCTGAATAGACCATTGCGAAAATAATTAGTTGCGGAAATAGAGATTGTGAAGCCGCATCCTGCATCCCGCAAGTTGTGGAAAGGAGAGTTGCAGAAGGAAATTTGCGGGGAATAGAATTTACAGCAGGACTTTTCCCCATACCGCATCCCGCATCCCGTGAGTTGCAGAAATAAGATTTCTGTCAGGAAATTCAACGTGTTAGCAGAAGTCTTGGATAGATTTGGTCATTCAGACCATCACCAATCTGGGCAATCTAAGCCCCATAACGTAATTTAAAAATGCATTGAAAGAAAACATACACAGATGCATACAATTTCAATCATACAGTGGAAGCAATTCATCAATTCAACACATTAGGCATGTTCATCATATTTCATTAAGCAAATACAAATGCAGAGATAAAATACACAAGAATACTCATCTTGAAAGAAGCTTGTATCGTAACCAACTATGTCATTGCAACATTCCACCCAACAATAGGCCATTGTGCTCCTTACTCTCTCAGCATCACTGCCACCCCCGAGTTGGGCATGATTTCCACAAGGAATTAGGGGACACAGACTTACACACAGCAATGCCAAACACCCACAGTCAATCCAATAACCACATCCAAACACAATCAAACCAACCTACAATTGGGTTTCTTGGACTGCTAAGGTGACATGCTACACAACCTTCACTCTGTAACACAGAGAAAATCGAGTCTCATACCCCTCGATGGTTCATGACAACACTATAATCCCACAACCAAGGTTCAACAAGTGAAAGTACTTGTAGAAAACATATAGCAACGCTCTGCTAGCTCAGGACGTTGTAACACAACAAACAGGGTTTCACACATTCTGTCACATAGAGAAAGATAGGGTTTACGTGCATATCACAATGTCACTCCAGATAGTGAATAACACAGACTCACGTTGCACTACATTGAACCCGATCCTAAATGGATCGTCAATGCTCAATAAGTGAGTGAATAATGAACAACCATGAACATAGAACATGACTCCCTCTAACCGGCTCTACCAAGTTCCAACAACACGAATGAACCCAATGTTTAGCGTGACTCAGGGATGAGGGAATGGGAACGCATTCCCAAATAGGTTTACTTGCTGCAGAAGCAAGAACACAACCTACCAAGATGCAGACTTGCAGGATTGCTCAGTCAAGCCATCAGACTGCCATGCCTTGCTCTGCCTAAGGCATTAACTGCCTCAACCAACTTCTAGAAGAAATTAATGATTAAGGACAGAGGACAAAAGGTAGTTGGGGATTCATGGGTTTCCCCATTGACATTTGGTCACACCCTTTTGGCTTAGGAGTTTGACTAACTCCCCTCCCTATCCCTTGTCCTTAAGAAATCATGCCCCCATCTCATTATTGTTGCATTGACATATCTGGTTGTGGGTATTTCATTAATTGCATATTTACATGATGTAGAAAATTATATTGTGCCATTAGCTAGCACGACGAACATCGGCATCGATTTTAATTGCCGAAATGTGTAAGACGAAATCCATGGCAGGGCCTTTGCCTTGAGCTCCACACCATGATTTTTTAACGTTATTTACATCCTTTATAATTTAATGCAATTGGGGTTGAAACCGGGGTATTACAATCCCCTCCCCCTTCAACAGCACTGTCCTAAGTGCTCTTCAAAATTGAACAAAATGATACCCTGGCACTACCTTAGTGCTTTACAAATTTGAAAAAAAAAGGGTGTGCCAATCGCATGGAATCCTCTAGCTCCCATGTAGCCTCATCAGGATCGTGGTGCTCCTTCTGCATATTTCACTTGTCCAATGGTACGATCTAGAACTCCTCCTTGGTCCCACTACACAGTTTTCTTGCGTACGGACTCCTCCAAGTCCTTGATTGCATGCATCAGTGCACATCACTGAATCTTTTTTCAGTCCCGGAGAACCCTTCTCTGCAACTTGGAACATTTCCAATGTCTTTGGCAAGCCAACAATACCTATGCTCAAGCCCCAAGCAATGAGTCAATTCCCACGTCACATTTACAAGGTTTTTCAAAAACTATGGATGAATCACATGCAAATGTATATCGACATAACATCCATAAGAAGTTGTGAAGTGAACCAAATACTTATCTTGCATAAGTATCTTCTTTTGGTTCCACAGGTGTTCGACTGGGCTTAATACAATCATGGCACTCACAACCCTGCCCCACCTCACACCTGGGTGTGCATTAAAGGGTAGCCAAATTTCAGCAAGCCTCGGATCACCCGAAAATATCTTTCAGTCAAGATCTGACAGCTCTGCTTCAGAGCCTAAAACTCCTTCTAGGTTCTCACCAAGCTCGGCGCCTCCTTTCCAGACACCACAACAATTAATTCACAAGTCAGATTCATTCATATAAGGTGCAATCTATAACAAGATTTTCAAAACCATGGTTGCATCATATGCCCATGTATATTTACAGGAATCAACAACAACAACAGTTTGATAAGTAAACCAAATACTTATCTGTATAACATATCTCAACCGAGATCTAGTAGCCCCGCGTTAGAGCCTAACACCTCTCTGGGTGCTTAATGGAAGCTCTGCTTAAGGCTCAACACTTCCTCTCAGTGCTTACCAATGCTCCGACATTATCTGTGTAGCATCTCTCGACCGAGATGGGTAGCTCTACTCGAGAGCCTAACACCTCTTTGGGTGCTTAATGGCATCTATGGATTAAGGGCCTAACATCTCCTCCAAGTGCTTACCAAGCTCAGGGACTTCCTTTCTAGACAACAAAATGAATCAACTCACTGGCCAGATTCATTTCTATAATATGCAACCTTTAACAAAAGTTTTCGAAAATCCAGACCACATCATATGCATATGAATAATCACAGAAATCAACAAGGATTTTCCAAGTAATCAAATACTTATCTACTTAGAATCTCTCAACCAAGAGCTAGTTAGCCCTGCTTTAGAGCCTAACACCTCCTTGGGTGCTTAATGACAACTCTTGGCTTAAGGGCCTAGCACCTCCTCCAAGTGCTTACCAATGCTCAGGCACTTCCCTTTTGGACATCATAATACCTAGGGGTTATTCTCTTCACGGATCCCCCACTCTCGTGACAGTCCCCTTACAGCGTGAATGTGTGCGGAGAGAAGTGTAACCGGATGTTTTACACCCTGGGTGTGCCTAGTGATGCATACCAGTGCCTAGCTGGCAGGGGGGGTGAAGCTATGTACTCTCGTACATCCTTCCAGAGGAGTCATCTTTCTCAATGTATCCTCCCGAGAATCTATGTACTCCAAGGGCGGTCCACCATCATCTCACATGTGTTACTTACATATAAGCATGAAGTTCATATGAGATGTCATCATAAAAGAAATTCAATCATAGATTTTCAAATCTATTCCAAACACATCCCTCTGGGAAGCTATGTATCCAAGTACATCCTTCCGAGGATCCATGTACACCCAATACATATTTTCATCATCTCACCTGTGTTACATACAAGCATGCAATTCATATGAGATGTCATCATAAAAATTTAATCATAGATTTTGAAATCTATTTCATGCTTGGATAAATTTCCAATTATCAAATGATTAATAACATTGATAGTCAAATCCAAAATTTGAATTCACAATTCTGTTTCCCACAGAAAATCAGATTTTGTAACCATGAGATCATCCTCATATTGTTTGGCTTTTGCAAGTGGGGAGTACTCATCCCTAACTTACACATGCTGCCCAAAACCTGGACATTCACCTACAACATGTCTTCTTGACACCATTTAGATCAACCAAATAGATAATATTCGATTAACAACAAAATTTAAAATCTAAAGTTCAAAATCTATTATGTTCAAAAGTTAGATTTCAATCATGATATCCTTCTCATGGCACATGGTAGTCCCTACCTTGGTTGCAGTGGGTACAACCAGACTGCTCTGCTCCGGTCATTCTACCTGCAGTCTTCAGGAATGGCCATTTCCTCATGGAACTACAAGTTCACATGCATGCTTCCTTAGCCTATACATAGACTCAGCTTTACCTGCAGAATATCCTTTAGTGAACCTCCTGCAGTATCCTTCAAGTCCCACAAAACTATTGTAGATTTGTTAACTTTCTTGGAGCAGACCAACTCATCATGGCCTCAATATTTTTAGGGTCTACAGATATTCCTTTATCTGAGATAATGTTACCCAAATAATGAATTCCATCTTCGTAGAAGTCATAGTTGCTCAACTTTGCATACAATTGATGCTTCCTGAGCAATTTCAAAATTAGCCTCAACTGTTCCACATGTTTTTCCTCATCCTTTGAATAAGTAAGAATGTCATCAAGGAAAACAAGAACAAACTTTCCCAAGTACCTGCTGAAAATATTATTCATGAGGCATATAAACGTAGCTGGTGCATTTGTGAACCCAAATGGTACCACTACAAACTCATAAGATTCATACCTTGCTCCGAAGGTCGTCTTATGAACATCTTCATCCTTGTTCCTTACCTGCTAGTCACCATACCTCAAGTCGATCCTGGAAAACACCTTCGCTCCTCTCATTTGATCAAAGAGGTCATCAATTCTAGGCAAAGGATACTTGTCCTTCACCATGACTTTGTTCAACTTCCCATAATCAATACACAACCAGAATGTACAATCTTTCTTTTTCACAAACAGAAATGGTGTTCCCCAAGGAGACACACTTGGTCTGAGGTACTTCTTTTCCAATAACTATTGTAGCTACATGTTCAACTCTAGCAGTTCTAGTTTATTCATCCTACAGGATGTCCGGGACACTGGT
Source organism: Pseudotsuga menziesii (assembly GCA_001517045.1). Taxonomy (NCBI): domain Eukaryota; kingdom Viridiplantae; phylum Streptophyta; class Pinopsida; order Pinales; family Pinaceae; genus Pseudotsuga; species Pseudotsuga menziesii. Next base: position 16,520 of record LPNX010162833.1, read on the forward strand.
GCTGCTCTAGGCACAAGCTAAAAGGTAAAATTAGTGTCACTCCTTGGAGGAAGCCTTGGAATTTCATCAGGAAGAACATTCCCGAATTCCTATAGCATATGAAATCCCTCCAACGTAGGAGTATCATACTCTGTAGCCTCCAAAACATGAGTTGTATACACTCTGCAACCTTTCCCATAGAACTTCTTCAGCTGCATTGCTGAAGACTTCCTTCCAGAGATCACTTTTGGAATTCCTTTCACAACCCTTAGGTTTCCTTCTTCATCCAAGCACTCAAAAGTCTTGTTGTAATAATCAACCTTTGCTATATGTGCTTCCAACCAACCCATTCCAATGAGGACATCATATGATCCAAGTGGTAGAACATTCAGATCTGCACATGTGAGTAACCCATTCGTGACCAATGGACATTTCATTACCACCTCACTGACATCCTTCTGGATTCTAGTGGCTAGTTGGACTAACCATGATCTTCTATGCTTTGATTTCTTCAAAGTGCACATCTCAATAAGTATAGGGGTGATATAGTTGTGATTCGATCCAGGGTCGATAAAAAAAGAAACAATCTATTCAACAATCTCACCCTCAACTTACACCACAGTTGAGTTATGACCTTCCTGGTGGTCTTCTAACACTGCACAAATTTTAGTAATGATCCCTTCTTCCTGACCCACAGTTTCAGCCTACTAGGTGCTAGGGACTGGACCCTCATTCCTATTCTCAAGTGGACAATACCTGCACAGATGGGGTCCTTCACATCCCCAACATTTGAGAGGTTCATTTGGATTTCTCCTCATCAATCTGGTCAGATCAATCACATCTTGTGATGGCTTCCTTTGTTGCTTCGGAAGGTGAGGAGGTTTGAAACCTTTCTTCCTCGGCTTAAGCTTCTCATTCTTCTCATGGGAACTTCTCCTACTCCCTTCTACCTCTGTTAATGGATGCCCAAAGTTTATCTGCCTTTGGAGATCTGCCAAACTCTGTAGCATGGCAGTAATCAACTGGTTTTGCTCTACCAGAGCCTTGACCAACCTTTTATTTTCTTCTTTGCAATATTGAAACTCTACTCGCAGGCTTCTTATGGTAGCTGCAACATCTGGGGAACTCTCCTATTCCTGCTTCTCAACAGCTTCAGTTCCATGACCTTGGATATTGTAAGCTAGCCTTACACATCCTTCCCCACGTGGACAAATCCAGCGCAAATGGTGTCCTCCACATCTCCAGCATTGGAGTGAATTTCTGCTCTCTTCTGTATCTCTTGGCGTTTCCCCCATAGCATCTTCCCTGCACCACTGTAGGGCGGGTCGAGGGAAACACCCTGGTTTTTTTGTAATCCTTTGATTTCATGAAATCTGGCACATAAATTCATTGCCATTTTTCCAACTTTCTAGCCCTTGCAATCCCTGCTGAAAACCCGCTGAATTTATCCGAACACAGAGGTGGATTTCTCATGGCCCCTTTGAGGCACAAAGCTACAACATGAGCTCTGATACCACACTGTCGCATCCCCTCCCATCCACCAGAGAGGGAACGTGATCATTACCGCTATTTGACTGATGCAGAAGCATCCAGCTCGAAGTTTACTCTATTCAAGTATGTGCATAAATTATCTAACTTCCCAATAGCAGAGAAATTGATCCTGTCATGGATCAAACCGACAATGTACGAAGAAAGATCTCAGAGGAGATCAAACGACAGAGAAGGATCGCGACAAAAATCAAAGGTCACAATCTGTTCCGCATTTGGAAACAATTCAATGGTTGAGAATCAACCCACAAGAATCAACGGTGCAGAAAGCTTGAGTTTGCGGAATCGGGGGAATATGGAAATTGTGATCCCGCATCCCATATCCCACATGCAGAATAGACCGTTGTGGAAATAATTAGTTGTGAAAATAGAGATTCTAAAGCCGCATCTCGCATCCCACAAGTTGCGGAAGGAGATCTATGGGGAATCTAATTTACAGCAGGATGTTTCCGCATCCCGCATCCCACAAGTTGCAGAGAGAAGATTTCTATCATGAAATTCAACCTATTAGCAAAAGTCTTGGATAGGTTTGGTCATTCATGCCATCACCAATCTAGGCAATCTAAGCCCCATAACGTAATTTAAAAATGCATTGAAAGAAAACATACACAGATGCATACAATTTCAATCATACATCGGAAGCAATTCATCAATTCAACACATTAGGCATGTTCATCATATTTCATTAAGCAAATACAAATGCAGAGATAAAATACATAAGAATACTTATCTTGAAAGAAGCTTGTCTTGCAACCAGCTATGTCGCTGCAACGTTCCACCGAACCATAGGCCAATGTGCTCCTTACATTCTCAACATCACTGCTACCCCCAAGCTGGGCATGATTTCCACGTGGAACTAGGGGACACAGACTTACACACAACCAGGCCAAACACCCACAGTCAAGCCAATAACCACATCCAAACATAGTCAAACCAACCTACAGTTCGGCTTCTCGGACTGCTAAGCTGACAAGCTACACAACCTTCACTTTGTAACACATAGAAAATCAGGCCTCATTCCCCTCTATGGTTCAGGATAACACTATAATCCCACAACCAAGGTTCAGTAAGGGAAAGTACTTGCAGAAAACGCATAGCAATGCTCTGCTAGCTCAGGACATTGTAACACAACAAACAGGGTTTCACACACTCTGTCACACAGAGAAAGATAAGGTTTACGCACATAACACAATGTCACGCAGACACACACTACGGAACCATACTTCCGCCACTCCAAATAGTGAATAACACAGACTCACGCTGCACCACAGTGAACCCGCTCTTGAATGGATCATGAATGCTCAATACGTGAGTGAATAATGAACAACCACGAAAAGAGAGCACGACTCCCTCCAGCCGGCTCTACAAAGTTCCAACAACGCGAATGAACCCAACGTTCAGCGCGACTCAGGGGTGAGGGAACGAGCACACATTCCCACATAGGTTTACTTGCTGTAGAAGCAAGAATGCGGCCTCCCAGACTGCAGACCTGTAGACTTGCAGGCTTGCTCAGTCAAGCCATCAAACTGCCATGCCTTGCTCTTCCCAAGGCATTAACTGTGTCAACCAACTTCTGAAAGAAATTAATGATTGAGGATAGAGGACAAAAGGTAGTTGAGGATTCATGGGTTTCCCCATTGACATCTGGTCACACCCTATTGGCTCAGGAGTTTGACTAACTCCCCTCCCTATCCCTTGTCCTTAGGAAATCATGCCCCCGTCTCATTATTGTTGCATTGATATAGCTGGTTGTGGATATTTTATTAATTGTATATTTATATGATGTAGAAAATTATATTGTGCCATTGGCTAGCATGATGACCATCGGCATCGATTTTAATTGCCGAAACATAGATGACTAAATCCATGGCGGGGCCTTTGCCTTGAGCTCCACGCCATGATTTATTAATGCTATTTACATCCTTTATAATTTCATAGAATTGGGGTTAAAACCGGGGTATTACAGGTATCCCTATTGCTGCACTTTTCCTTGGATAGGCCATTACCTTTCATTCTTGTCACCTTAGCAAACTTAGGCACGTATCCTTGTGAGGGTGCCCTAGGGTTTCTCCTTAGTTTTTCTAGGCTAGTTGCTTGACCGAGGAACTCTTCCTCTCTAGGTTGTCCATCCCCCCTAGATGCCCTAGGTTGTGGTAGGGATTTTTGCTAGGCTTAGTTCCCTTGGTTTTCTCTTCTAAAAAAACCTACTTCTACGGTTAGTTTAGGATTAGTTTTAGGTTAAATTTAGGTCTACAATTTTAAGTTAGAAACCCTAATTTTTTTTTTTTGCACTTTTAGGCCTCCCTAAAATTTTGGACACCTTCCTTGCAAATTTGGCCAAGCCTCTAAAGCCCTAAAAACCCTAAAGCATAATTATAGGGAACCCTAAAAATACAAAAATTACAAAAATTACAAAAATCTCAAAATAAGCCCTAAAATAATCCTAAAATCATACCTAACTATCCTAGCAACCATCCTCCCCTACGGTTTGACCCCTTAAGCCCTTTCTTTAGCCTTTCCATCACCCCTCAATCTTGTTTTAAAGTAAGCCCTATGACTGCTTTTCTTCCTTCCCTCTAGCTACTGTAGCAACCACTTCCTTACCCTCCACTATCACCCTGTGTGGTAGCCTTCTCCTATCTACAGGGAAACCCTTTACAATGGCAGCCCTCCCATACATGCAGCCTGCACACAAACAAATACAAATTTTGTTAGTTAATGTTTTTAAGATTCCATATGCTTAGCTAGATATCATTAGTGTTTAATCGAATTTCACATCAAAAGCATATGCAGAATCACTGAAAGAGACACAATCACAAGATAGACACATATTTATCCTGGGAAACCCTCAAGGGGAAGAAAACCCAACAAAACTTCCTCTATATAGATGTATAATATAAAACCCCAAAATAGGTACTCATTCTCCTTGTTGATCTCTCTCTCTCTCTCTCTCTCTCTCTCTCTCTCCTATGAGCTATACACAAGTGAGAGTGTGTGTTATAATGAGGAACACAACTCCTCTAATTATATTGTTTCTGTCACTTGAATTTTACCCTAATAAGTCGGCCCCAACAAAATTTTTGGGCCGACTTCACCTAGGAAGACACAAAACAATATTATATTATATTCAAGAGGGTACTATTGACCCGACTTACAATGGAGGTTGTACCTCATGACTCTTTGATTACCAAATACAATAGTAACATCCTAACGAAGGAATAAGACATCTCCCTTGGGTTACATCAGTAAAATACATTTAGAATATTCTTTGAATTTACAATATGTAAACACTCCCCCTTAACAAGAAGGTTATTCTACTGACAACAACATCATCAACTATAGGAGCAAGGAGAGAGAGCATCTTCAGTAGTATCAAGGTAATACATCTATAGGTCATAGGATGTTTTCAACGATCATCAACAACTGGAACTGTTACTGAAACATCTTTAGTATTGGAACATCATCTTCTACAACACTGAGTCTTCATCTTTTGTAGTATTCAATCACTCTATCTTTTGCTACAATACTATGATCTTCATCTTCTTTCCGCACTCGATCACTCGATCCTTTGTAACAACACTTTTATCTTCATCTTGTTGATGTATTTGTAACTTCGAAATGTATTCACTTGTATATCTTAGGTATTGTACCCCGATGTTTATTCCAGGAAGTATCTATAATATAATTGAGTCATGTCATGCCCCGATGTTCCGATCGGGAGATTCAATAATGTAACAAGTCATGTAAAGTCATTGAGGTTAACCCTCCATTGTAAGCCGAGGCAATAGTCCCCACAGTTGTGTCAAGGTTAACCCTCCTTGTTGATCGGAGGGCAAAGTCCCCATAGTTGTGGGGCACTAGGGTTATTAGACTCTCATAGAGATGTCAGCTCTAGTAAGTAATTGTTAAGTGGAACCGACATGTTAAAGTGGACATCAAGTGAATGAAAGAATATAAATAGAGAGTGAGCCTCTCTATTTATCACACACACACTCACTCATTGGGGTGCATGAGTGAGAGAGGAGAAGCTTTCTCAATGTGAGAGAGAGAACAAGCTGTGGAGATCATCTTTTCTGTTTTTGGGTTTTACTGCTGCCATTGGTGCTCATTCTATCTCTGAGGAAGTTGCGGGGTTTTCTCCTTTATGGTTTCCTCGAGGAAAATTCTCTGTCTCTTGTCTTTTGTGTTTATTGCTGTGCATGTTATTCTCTCAGATAAGATCCTAACATAATGCTAGCTTGAAAAAAATGTAACACATCTTCTTGTTGTATTCGATCACTTGATCCTCTGTAGTACTCGATCCTTTGCAGCACTTGACCACTCAATCCTTTGCAGCACTCAATCACTCGATCCTTTGCAGCACTCAATCACTCGATCCTTTGCAGCATTCAATCACTTGATCATTTGTTCAATACTTTCATCGTCTGTATCCATGCTTGATATGTCTATCGATATCATCGTCATAAGCTTCATAACCCGCATCACACATGATCTCTTTGTGGGATGATCAATCCCTATCACTTTAGGACACAAGTCTAAGGATGGTGCAATCCTCATCATCCTACTCCTCCTTGACAAGGAGGGTCCACATCATCTACAAATGATGTAGATGTCGTCCGCAAATGAATGCAGGAACACATCATCTATAAATGAATGTAGATCTCATCCACAAATGAATGCATATCTCATCCGCAAATGAATGCAAGACCACATCGCCTACAAATGAATATAGATCTCATCCGCAAATGAATACAGGACCACATCATCTACAAATGAATGTAAATCTCGTTCGCAAATGAATGCAGGACCACATCGTCAACAAATGAATGCAGGACTCATCGTAGAGGATACTTTCGTCTACAAGTAAATGTTGGACCTTGTTAGCATTTGCAGGTGCACTTGGCCTTTTATGTACTGGAGCATCACTACCATCTCATTCGCAGTGATAGTCTCATCATCACTCCCCCTTTCCAAGGAGGGTCCATATCATCAACCTGCTCCCCCTTTCTGAGGAGGGTTCATATCATCATCGTTACTTCTTGTAAGGAAAGTATGTAATATCATCATCATTGTTCCTCCCTACAAGGAAAGTCTATATCATCATCATTGTCCCTCCTTGCGAGGAAAATCTTCAGCATCATCATCATTGTTCCTCCCTATGAGGAAATTCTATATCATCATCGTTGTTCCTCCATGCGAGGAAAGTCTATATCATCATCATTGTTCCTCCTTGCGAGTAAATTCTTTTCGGACTATACTAGGCTTGCCACAGAAGTATTCAAACTTTACTCAAGACAAAGGTTTGGTCAATACATCAACAACTTGCTCATCGATACTCACATACTTGAGTTGTATATCTCTCTTTTGTACCATATCCGTTATGTAAAAAAATTGGATTTTTATGTGCTTTGATTTATCATGGAACACGAGATTCTATGTCATCTTTATACAACTTTGGTTGTCACATAGAATCATCGTGGTGTCCAACTCCAATTCAAATAGACCTGACAACAATTTTCGAAGCCATATCGTTTCATGGCTAGCAGAACATGCTGCTATGTACTCTGCTTCAACCACGCTGAGAGAAAAAATGGATTATTTATTACTAAACCATGAGATCATGGCAGATCCCAAACAATAACATCCACCTGAGGTGCTCTTCCTGTCTACGGCACTTCCTACCCAATCTAAATCCGTATATCCATACAATCTGTAGTCACGATCTCTATCATAGTATAGTCCAAAGTCTATCGTACCCTTTAGGTACCTCATCACATCCTTTACAGCTATCAGGTGAACCAATCTAGGTTTAACTAGATACTGACTCAGGGTGTTCATAGCAAAGCATATATATGGTCTGGTATTCGTCAGATACATCAACGACCCAATAATTTGTCTGTACTGAGTCACATCTACTAACTCTGATGATTCATCAGATAGCAACTTCAGGTTGGTATCCATGGGTGTGGCCATGGCTTTACAATCCAACATATAAAATCTTTTTAAGATTTCCACTGCATACTCTCCCTGGTTCAGAAAGATTCCTTTTGGGCTTTGCCACATTTCCAGGCCGAGAAAATAGTGCATCCATCCAAGATCTTTCATCTTGAATTCTTCAGCAAGATTCTTCTTGCAGTTTATAATCTATTTTTTATTTCTTTTCATGAATAAGTCATCCACATATAGCAATAGTATGATAGGTTCATCATCCATAACCTTTAGGTAAAGTCTAGGATAGGATTTACTCTTGGTAAATCCCAAGCTTGTCAAGAAGCTATCTATTCTTCCATACCAAGCTCTAGGAGCTTGCTTCGGTCCATACAAATCCTTTTTCAACTTACATACGCGAGTCCCTCTATCTTCGAATTCAAATCCTTGTGGTTGTTGGATGTATACTTCTTCCTTAATCACACCATTTAGGAAGGTTCTCTTTACATCCATTTATTGTAGGTTCCACTTCATCATGGATGCAAGTGCCATGATGGTTCTGATGGAAATGTACCTTGCTATTGGAGCAAATGTCTCTTCATAATCAATCCCGTATTTATGAGAGAATCCTCTAGCCACAAATATTGCCTTGTATTTTTCAATACTTCCATCAGCTTCATGTTTTTATCTTGTAGAACAACTTGGAAGATACCGCACTCTTGTTTTGTAGTTTGGGTACTATATCCCAAACACCATTCTTCATTATTGACTGGTATTCTCCCATCATTACTTTTACCCTTTCTTTCTTTTGTACAGCTTCCTCGTAACTAGTAGGTTCTTGATCTACAATATCACACATCAAGGCCACATAGCTGGAGAATGGATTTGATCTCTTGCTTGTTCTTGTGGAGCGATCTGGAGCTCCATACTTTTCTGCTTCTTGTATGATTTATCTTACCCAAGAAGGTTTTCTCTTTCAAGATATGTCCATAGTAGAGGGTTCCTGAGGTTATAGCATATCATGATCTTCTGATGCTTCTATTTCAGGAGAGGGTGCAACTTCTACTTTTCTGGGAGATACATCTTATTCATGTACTTCCTCAAGCTGATGCTTTCTATATTTCTTAATAGTCGTTTCTTCGTCAGATGTTACATCCCCACTAATCTCTATGTGATGGAATCCTGAAATGTATATCGTGAAGGCTCTGGAGTCTTCACAGTATCCAACAAATATTCCCTTCTTTCCGGAAGGGCCCAACTTGGTTCTCTTTTATTTTGGAATGTGAACATATGCTGGACATCCAAATATCTTGAGACGACTCACTTCAGGATTCTTTCCTGTGTACATTTCTTCTGGAGTCTTGAAATCAAGGGATCTGTGGGATAATCTATTTTTCACATAGACATTTGTTCTTACTGCTTCATCCCATAGATGCATAGGAAGATCTTGATCATGTATCATTGTCTTCATTGCTTCCATAATGGTTCTATTCTTTCTTTCTGCAACCCCATTCTGTTGGGGATTGTAGGGAGTGGTTAGTTCCCTCTTGATTCCAGCCTCTTTACAAAAGGCTTCAAACTCTTTTAAAGTATATTCTCCACCATTATCTATTATGAGTGTCTTTATTCTTCTATTTGAATGGTTCTATATCAAGGCTTTGAATTCCTTGAATTCCCCGAATACTTAATTCTTTGTTTTCAAGAATTATATCCATGTCATTCTTGAATAATCATCAATAAATGTAACATAATATTCATATCCACTTAAATATGTGGAGGGCATTGGACCACATACATCAGAATAAATTAATTCCAATGTACCTTTAGCCTTTGTCTCACTCTTCGGAAATGGATTCTTGATATTCTTTCCTCCTTCACATCCTTCGCAAGTTCCTTGATGATCCATCTTCAAATTTGGTAAACGAGTTACTACTTTGCTCACATAGGGTAATGCTTTGTAGTTGATGTGAGCAAGACTTCTATGCCATAGTTCACTTGAGCTAGTGATCTCATGGACAAAGGTTGTTTCCGAATGTCCTTTGAGTTTATATAATCCTCCTTCTTCTTCACCAATGACAATTGCATCTTCAATTGATTTCCTTTGGTCCACATGAGTACTTATCCATCTATAAAATCAACTCTATACCCTTTCTTATATAATGCTGAGATGGAAAGTAAATTCTTCTTCAAACCTGGTACATATAGTACTTCCTTCATCTTCATAGGAATTCCATAGTCAAACTTGTAGCTTGCTTCACCAATACCTTTGATGGGATATTGATAGTCATATCCTATTTATACTTGATGAGGAGAGTTCTTCTCTTCAGAGTTTTATTTTGTCCTGTCATGTGCTTTGAGGCACCACTCTCAATAAGCTAGGTATTATAGACCTAGAGAGTGCATAAAATAGTATAGATTCTTATACATATTCTTATTTTGCTTGTTTCTTTAGAGGTCTTTCTTCTTCTTCATCCCCATCTTCAGCTAGATGTGCATGATGTCTTTTGTTGTTGTTCTTATTCAATGGACACTCTTTGGCAAGGTGTCCTATCTTATTACAGTTATAGCATTGATATTGGGAGTAGTCTTTCTTCTAACTGTTTTCTATTTTCTTTTGAAACCTCCTGGGAGGATGATACTCCTTGTGACTATCCTTATTGAAGCTTGATTGTCTTCTTCCTCTTTTGGTATGGGTGGCCAGGGCTTGATCATCTTCTTTGAGTAGAGATTCTCTGTGAGCTACTCTAGATTCCTCTTGGATGCAGTCTTCCCATACAATGTCAAATTTCATACTTTCTTTTTTGGCACACATAGTGTGCATGAATGAATCCCAAGGTCTAGTGAGACCATTGAGAGCAGTCATAACTAGTTCATATTCATCAATGTATTCTCCAATGGCTTCTATTTGCTCCTTGAACTGGGAGACCATTGTGAAGTAGTATTGAATGGATTCTCCTTTTCTCATCTTGGTACTCTTCAATTGAGCTCTCAAATTCATCCTCCTGTTGATGTTATTTCCTTCATACATTATGGAAAGGGCATAATACATTTTCTTTGGTGTCTCTTTGGATAACACTTGAGGGATCAAGTGATCCTTAATAGAATCAACAATGATCCTCATTGCCTTGATTAGGTCCTTCTGGTGCTTTTCCTTAGCTGCATCTTCTTCTGGTTGTACAACTTATTCTATGATATATTTCTCAAGATCATTCTCTCTCAGAGTGAGACCAATCCTATACTTCCATGCTCGGAAGTTTTCTATGCCTTCTAGCTTGTCCTCAAGCTTAGTGCTTGGGACCATCTTATCTAGGAGGTCACTAAAAAATGAAATTTCTCAAAATGAAACATTGACCTTACCAGGATATGCGATTGATTGAGGCGAGTTGGTTGGTCCACTTGGTTTATGGAGATTCCAAATATTCACCCTTCAAAACTTGCTTGCGAGATTTCAATTTCAGCAGATTTTTGGTTCTGGTTTTCTGTAATTTTATGGTTCAAGGCCAAACTAGGGTTTGGATTTCCTGAAGATCCACTCACTCGAAAAATTCGATCTAGGGATCATTAGATGCACTCTAGGGAGGCATATCAGATTTCCAAAATTCCAATTTTGACAGAAACCCTAGTTTCTTGTCGGAGGGAGAGGAGAGAGAGTTTCACCTTGTGAAAGTTGTTCTATTCATGCTAGCCCTAATACCATGTTAATATTTCATATGATTATCTAGATATCACTAGTGTTTAATCCAATTTCACATCAAAAGCATATGCAGAATCACTGAAAGAAACACAATCACAAGATATACACAAATTTATCCTGGGAAACCCTCAAGGGAAAGAAAACCCAACAAAACTTCCTCTATATAGATGTATAAGATAAAACCCAAAATAGGTACTCCTTCTCCTTGATGATCTCTCTCTCTCTCTCTCTCTCTCTCTCCCTCCTATGCGCTATACATAAGTGAGAGTGTGTGTTCTAATGAGGAACACAACTCCTATATTTATACTTTTTCTATCACTTGACTTTTACCATAACAAGTCGACCCCGACAAACTTACTGGGCCGAATTCACCTAGGAAGACACAAAACAATATTATATTATATTCAAGAGGGTACTATTGACTCGACTTACAATGGAGGTTGTACCTCATGACTCTTTAATGACCAAATACAATAGTAACATCTCGACGGAGGAATATGACATCTCCCTTGGGTTACATCAGTAAAATACATTTAGAATATTATTCGAAGTTACAATATTTCAACAAATGTTACAAAGTTGCATTGAACAATCATGCTTATAACTAACCCTGTCATACTGATCTAAATGCTGTTATAATTTTGACTGTGGAAAGTGATTGAATATACTTTGTTGTACATTGCCATTCCACACATGAAAGTCATGTTTTGATTCGCAACAAATGGTTATTATTGCGTGAATATGGTAATGCATATTGTTGTTCATATTTTTTCTTCATTAAAGTCTAAAATTGATGTTTCCATGCTAGAAATAATGATGACGATTTATTGTACCATATGATTATACTGATATTGTTTCTTATAACGCCAACTCCTTAGTGTTGTACTGAGACTACCACCACCATAGATATCTACTATACCGAATACACATTGCTGGTACATATAATACTTTTACAATTTTAGACCTCATAATGATGCATTATTGGATATTTCCACAATTATAGACACACAACTGATATATTGTTTATGTCCTTTATTTATTTCAAGTGCTCAATGTTGTTATAAGTATTTGAGTTAATGCATACATGTTGTATTAATTAGCTAATCAATGCTTGTCGCATACACTCGCGTACTTATGTTTTTGGGAAATATTATATGCTTGTACTTGATCAATAATCATACATGAATTTTGTTGTTTCCATTGTGGAAGAATACCGATCCTTGGGTTGGTATACTGCTGCAATAATACTAGTACACTCCATATACACCCATATCACAACTCATTTTCTAGACTCCATAAGGAAGTGATCCACTAACATCCCCGAAAGAGAACATTTTTGGTGTTTTAGTATCTTTGCATAGTCAAATAGGGATCTCCCCTAGGAGGCTTAGGCTTCTGAAGCAGTTGGGAGAAGTTGACTAAGGTTACAATGGTCACTTCCTCTCCACATGCTTACCGATGATTTGGGCTGCCATTTCATCTGGTAACAATTTCAATGTCTTTCTTTCAGCTATTTTTGTCATTACATTGCATTGATGTTCAATACTATTGTGGTTTAATAATGTGCACACCATACTTTGTTTAATTGTTGTTATTAAATAGTGGTGACATATGAATGTACCACTTGGAAAAATTAACTTCATGTTTGGTGAAATCCATCTCTTCTAGGATGAATTTATATTGCGTAGAGAAAATTTGTAGTACCCAAGGTGTTTATTTCATTGTTCGGGGTGAATTTGCAATGCCTAGGGTATTTTTTTCATTGCTTAGGGTGAAATTACATTGCCCGAGGCAAAATTGCAATGCCTAGGGTATGCGAATTTACAAGAGTAGGGGTGAATTTATAGATGCGTTGGAATTTTTAATCAGTGGTGGACACATTCATCTTGTTATGGGGTGCATATTAAACAACTCAAAGATGAATCAAATGTTTTTTGTGCATAATAAATAACCTAGAGATGAATAAAACATTTTATGTTCATATTAAACAGTTCAAAGATGAATAAAAACATTTTTATGGTAAATTAGTTTACTATGTTTTTCATTGACTTATCAACCATTTCCACAAAAGTATATGTGTTGGTAAGAATGTCAGGTTATGATCCTACAATTGACGGATCACATTGTATGAGTCTGGGATAATTTTAAGAACACCCCCAAAATTTATATGTATAATAAATGGGTGAATATCCCTAATATATAGGAAAATTTGAAGGCTATTTTTATCTCACACACACACACACACACACACACACATATATATATGGCTAATCTTTCATTTTATTATAGAATCTTGTAAAATCTTGGCGAATATTTCACTAAATAATAAGATATTGTCAAATATTTCATTGAATTATAAAATATTGTAAAAAAGTGGCGAATCTTTCATCAAATTATAAAACCTTGTAATGTATCGGTGAATCTTTTGCTAGGAAGACTCATCTTTTGATTTTGAGGATTACTAAGGTAGTGCAATAGAACATCATATACCAAAGCTTGAGTCTCTCGACTCCTAGATCCTCAAATGAGCAAATGCGTGAATGAGGAAAGGATGGATCTATTTATACATTTCATAAGTAGTATTCAGGAAAACCTAGGGACTCCACTTTTAATCTCATCCCTTAATGGTTCAACGGACATGTGGGGACCCAAATATTGGCACACCGACAAACTGATAGAATTGAACACTTTACACTATGGAGTGATTATGGCACCCATGAACCATTATTACAATGTGGAGTATTATCGAGACCCACAACCTTAATATAGTGTATGAATTCCCAATTAGCTTATTTTCAAAAGCTCTCATTTTTAAGCTACCCTCTAAGAGAAAATAACATGCTTATATGTTTATAGATAAGAATGCCACTTTTTCCTTTCTTTTGTTGACAATAAAAATATGAATTATGTCATTTGATTTAGAATTTTTAGAGTTAGTTAGAAACTTACAATGGTTATTAGAAATAAGAACATACACTAACAAGAATAGAAAGCACATTAATTCATCATCACACATATCATTAGAACTAAGGACTACTTTTTGTCAGATAAACTGAGGAGGTGTTTGTATCCATGTCCTTGAAATTTTTGAAAGCATGCAAAATGTGGTAAAATTGTTTTAAGACCCCTATTGAATGAAAAATACTATCCATCAAATAGCACAATGTCTACATCTCATATCAAATATGCCCTGTACATATTATATACAGTCATGATGGAAATCAAGTATCGTATTCCAACTAAATCATATATTTATCATACATAACTAGATCCATTTCTAGATGATGATAGAAATTACACTTAAAAAAATCACCAAAAAACATTTTACTTATGAACAACCCTTACAAAAAACAAAATATTGTAAAACAAGTACCGAACCCAACAAATTTAGGTCACAAATAAAATTGACTAACTTGGTAATATGAACAAAAAAATATTCCATTCACGAACTTCTTAATACAAACAAAGGAATTTACCATAATGCTTTGGAAAACTCTATAACAAAGCTAAAATAATGACCATTCTACTGTAGCCCCACCATTATAATTAGTGTGCATTCATTTATATTACAGATATCCTAAACATCAACAATAACATACATAAAATATGAACATATACACTCATTAACTCAGATCCAATAATATTTGCAGAGCAAGATCCTAATAAAATCACATTTTAAACAACTAGGTCAAATTCAGTTTGAATATATATAAACCATGTGGCGTCTCTCCATCAAGAGTAGCATCCACTAACAACATATAAATGTCAGTTGATAGTTTAAACATGACAAGGCATAAAATAAATCATAGGTTTGATCTCTATACCACTTTCACGGAACCAATACTTGTAAGATGAAATAAAACCCTAATAACATCGAGTGAGCCCTAAGCATAAAAAATTCCCTAGAATTCAACAAGCCTAAAAAAGAATCCATGATAAAAAGCATTATAAAGGGTAAATTTTCAACATGATAATCTATTGTAACTGTGGATTAAAAGCATAAAAAGCATGATAAAAAGCATACCATGTTAACTATTGGATAAAAAGCGTGATGCAATTCTCTGATAACTTGCATGTGTGAGATTCCCCTTCAAGGTTCGGGATTTCAGTAATGGAGATTTCATGCGAAGATTAAAATGTTTAGAAAACTAAGAATACTAGAAATCGAGGGGTCAAATAAGGTATCACATGAAATTGACTAAAAATACAACCGGATGCAACCATATGCTTGAAGTTCAAGGAAAATGGAGGGCGAAATAACCCTTGGGATCCTCCATTACTAAATATTGGGGGAAAAGGACCGATTTCACTAGAATTTGTCTATAAATTGGGGGCTAAAGATAGATTGGAGGGAGATTTTGCTAGGGCGAAAATAGTTTTTTTTTTTAATTTTTTAATTTTCCTCATTAATATATGGGAGGCTATTCATTTTGGATTTATTTTATTTCTAATAAATATTGGGCGAATATATTTTAGCTAAAAAAAACCTTTCCATATAAGAAAATAACCCACTAAATTCTTCTAACCTCCTTAATATAGCCCATGGAATATATATAGTCCCTAAAATTATCCATCTACTAATATGAGAGTTGGTTGAATCCTAGAGTTGTAGCACTTTAAGGAGGAATAAAAGATGGGATTGCAATGACATTAGAGGACTATCCAAAGATTGAAGAGGTGAAGAGTTGGCCACTATTCACCCATGGTCCTGAAGACAGTTCCATAAGTATTGCAAACTATCCAAAAGACTACAATATGTGAGTGAAGACACTTGGGAAGAAGTGTAGCCCATGCCTGTCAATCCTTCTTGGATTGAAGTGCCAATAATCCATTTTAGAGTGTGTTGGAAAATAACACACCATGCACATCTCTAAAGATTGAAGATTGCTCAAACCTAAGAGTCAATGAGAATTTTTTTGCATTATGGGAACATGCGAGCCAAAATCAAAGCCAAAGCAAGAGTCAAAGCTATAGCCAAAGCCATGAGCCAAAGCCAAAGCAAGAGTCAAAGCTATAGCCATGAGCCAAAGTCAAAGCCATGTTCTAGGTAAGAAGATAGAAAATATATTGATCCAGAATAGTCTCCTTGAGCTTTTAGGGACCAAAAGCTTGTGAAAGGGGAGGTGTGATCTAAAACGAATCCTATTAAAATTTTGCAATCAAAATTTAATTTTTTGAAAAATATATTAGCCTTGAGTGTAAAACCCCTAAAATTTCATAAAAATTTAAAATTTTTCTTTCGACAATTAATGTTTACAAATCGTCGCTTAAGATAGTAACTTAACTGCTAACAGTTAACATTATAAAAGGTCTAATCTAGATACTAAAACAGTTTCATTTATTAATTTCTATAGTACTTTCTTCACTAACTGCCTTCAAAATTTAGTAATGAAGATCGAGCTAGAATGTAATTGTTCTGAAGTAGCAAGTATTGAAATCAATTGTTTGTTTAATTTTGAGTGCAAGGTACTACAGTTTGTTTCTTGTTTACTGAAGGGACTTTCTGGTTGTGCTGAGGCTTACTTAGCTTATTGAAGCTAATGCAGTGAAATGATGATTCTTGTACATGTCCTTTTTTTTACATGTAAAACGTTTGTTCCCAGTTTCAGGATCGAGATTAATTATCTCAACTTGCAAAAGTAAAATGCTAGAATATTTATTTAATTTAAGGCTTGGAGTAATGAAGGTATTGTCAAACCTATTTCCTTTCCTAATCTTGAAATTGTTATGTTGTTGCAAAACGTTTGAGGTCTATATTTTTAACCTTCTTATTCTTGGTTTAAGGACATAATGTTTGCCTGTATTTTATTTATTTAAAGGCATAAGTACTTAGAAATACAAGCAAAAATAAAAATATATGTTTTTAGCCTAACTATGAATATAACTTGTACATCTTATATTTATCCTTTCGTTATTATATTAGATCCTAATCCTACATGCAACTCTATAGAATGATAAACTCTATAAACTAAATCTTGCAATACATTTATTACTTTTACCAAAGTATATCAATGCAATTGTATTAACGTATACTCGAATGTTAACATAAACAAGTATTAACATAAGCCTAGGTGTTGTCATAAGGTTAAAGAATGAACATTTGTATATGTGAAAATAACGATTTATGCAGAGTATAGTTTTGATATTTTCCTAGGTATTTACCGTGTGTATGTGCAGAAGTATACAACATAATAATATTAGCATAGTATTAGCTCTTAACATTTGTTTGTAACGTAGGTTTCACGAAGCCATACGGGACTATAGAGAAAACTCAAATCAAAACCCATACGATTTTTTCCTTAGTGGATTCCACGTGTGATGAGTTTACTGGCTAAGGTTCTAACAGTGTACCCCTAGTTATATAATCATCTAAAACCTAAAATCACGCTTATTCTCCATCTTTTTCGTTGTTTGAGGGCAAAGCCGACAGGCTCCCGGCTTGTTCAACCTCCAAAGAAACCACTGAGTCCTTTTTATTTCACAGCAAGAGTTCCATAAACTAGAACTATAAGTTCCTTGCTGCCGTGGTCTATACTGTGGAGTTTTTAGGTTATATAATCGAGATTTCTGTCATGGTTTCTTGGCTTTTGTAGTGGTGAAGACCATTCTCCTTTACTCTCCATCGCACAACGATCTCAGGCTGATAGCTGCCTCCAAAATGGTGGTTTGATATTAAAGTTGCGGCTGTGAGTGATATACTCTAGGTAAAAAATAATTTTACCTCTCCCCTCTACTCTTTTCATATTTACATTACCGATTTTTAAAAGCTTTTAAGGAAGAAGAGTATTGACTGTGTTTGAATCTTCCCTGCAGGTGATAAGTTGTCGTGACAAGGTTAAAGAAGAGTGCAAGAAGAACGGTTCGCTGCTGGATATAACACCTACACCTTGCAAGCAACCGGGTAAGCCTCGGTTTACCCTGAGGTCCCCTTCTGCGATTGTGTATGAACTAAGGTGTGGTTCGGTGGGAGTGACTCTGGTGTAGTTGGGGTTTACGTCGTGACTATATTTAGGTTAAACTTTGTTGTTTTGTAAAGGTCGTAAGGCCGTATATATAATATGTTAGGTTTTAAAGGATTAGGGTGAGGATTATTTCCAAGTTTGAAGAAGGAAAAAAATGTAGGGTTTTAAGAATAAACTTCTTGGCCCGAATGGTTGACAACAAGGTAGAAAAAAAGATTTTGGTTTTGATAAATTACTTGCGATTCTAAATTGAAAATGCATTTGGCATAGAATGATTTTTATTGGAAAAATCTTTGGTGAGGATGCAATAGTGGAAAAGGAACTGGATTTTATTACATACTTTCTTATAAAGACATTTTTTGTAAAATTTATTTACATTTGGCTTGCAAGTTTAGTCGATTTAAAAAAAAATTTATACTACTGTTTGAAAAATGAGTTAGTTAGGAATAACTTGTTTTTCTTGACACGTTTTCTTATTTAGGGTTTAGATCCAAGAAAATTTATAGTATTTTCATTTTTATTTATACTTTCCATTGTTTTGTTGTGTGTACTATTTATTATTTGATATCTGATATTTTATTCACAGTATTACTGGAATTACGTATTTGGTATTTGTAAACCTAAATTATTACTATAATTTTGTTATACTGTTTATATAATCTATAGTTGCTCCATTTAAATTATTTTTCTGTTCTGTATTATTTAATAATTATATGTATATATAATAGGTTAAGCCTTAAAGTTAGTTATTTTTACTGTGCTAAAAAGAACACAGTTACACAAACGGTGTACTGGTTTTTAGTAAACATTCTTGTAAGATACTTTATGGTTATAAAATAAACAGTTGTATTTAACTAATGCAACTTCTGAAATAGAGGAATCTTTCTTTTAAATATTTCTGTAAAGATTAACAGTAGAAAGTAAATACTTAGATTCCTACACATCTTGATTTGATTTATTTATCAAACTTAATTTCACCTACTGTACTAGAGTACTACCTTCTCGAAGGTGTGGAAAAATACAGTCAGGTAATTCATTCACCAGTAAATTTAAACTAACCCCAAATCATTTATTCTAATACATATTTAACCAGAATTTATCTATCTTTGAATAGTAAAATATTTCACTAACTAATTTTAATAAACAAATGAAGCAGTCATATAAATATATTAACTCCTAAATTCATACAGTCTAGTTCCTATGCTTGCATAGAGAAAATTAAATAACATTTAGAACCTGGTAATATAGACGAGGAGACAACAACCTAAGGAGCTCGTTCCACCCAACCAATTCCTGAAGATAACTGAGCTGCAAATATTAGGACCCCCGATCCTGTCTTCTGGTCCACCTGGTTGAAAGCACTAGGTGAGAAAATAGGTTAAGAAACCCTCGCAACTCCATAGAGTAATCAGCAGTAATACTTCTTCCTGTAGCAGTAAGAACTTAGCCAAAAAAACTGCACTAGTTCAGTAAATCAGCACTTTCCCACTCAAACACTTCTGCCTATCCCCTCCATCGAACCTCTTGTGCACAAATTTCACTCAAAAATTTCATAAGTAAATATTGAACTGCCTCAGCTGAATTAGATGGGTAGTTTTATCAGCATGCCTAGGTCTTTTGGGTCAGTTTTTCACTTAATGAGCCACTTGCTCTTGTTACACTTTCTTGGGGAACATGACCACAAAAATAGGGAAGTTGCCTACTACAACAACTAGAAGTAGTTAGAGGATCCTACCAAGTGTCAATCTGCTCTCAACCCAGCCTACTCCACCAAGTGGCCAGTAGACACTAATTTAACAGCCTCCTTAAGCTGTTTATTTATTAATTAATAAAATATTCAATACTTAAATACAATTATCCTTGACCCCACTTGGTCAATAATTACAAACTTTATAATAAAATGAAAGCATAATGTCTTCTCAAACATAAAATGTTTTTTACAAATCTGGGGTATGTGACATAGAGCTTGAGGATAGAAGGACAAAAGGCCTCAAGAAGGTAAAAAAAATTCACCTTAATGGTTGGCATTCTACACAACTCTATTAAAGAGTGATGGTCTCATGAAAAAGAGGAAGCCAATCAAAGGATAATTGAAGCTTGGGAAGAAGAAGGGCATTGGAATAGAAGAGGGATCAAAGAGGAATCCTGCTTAAAAATCGATGGACGAAGGAGTTATTATGCCTTTCCACTCATGAGAAAAAGGTTTCCTGGTCCATGGCACCTGCAATATATTTTTTTTGACAAAAACATATATGTTATAGATTAAAACTCGACGATGGAACCACTGAAAAAATTACAAATCTGGTTTATGCAAACCGGAACAACAAATGCCTGCATATTCCACTTCATCCATGCTCGACAAGCTCTCTAGTTAAAACAGAACCATGCCTTTTAGGGTGGGAAGAATAAACATAAGTGCAGATTTACAGATAGTTCATTTCTACCTAAAGTCATTGATTTATTAGCGGTTTGATCCACCATATCATTTATCTCACGAAGGATATGAAAGAATTCTATCTGTCGTAACGTCTTAGAGATGGATTTAATTCTTTTGAGCAACCTGTCTAACCTTAGATTTCTGCATTGGCTTGCCCCATTCATTGCTTGGATTATTAACCAGGAGTCTCCAAAGACCATGGTTTCATTCACTCCTTTATCTTTCAGCTGCTTGATTCCTTGTCATAACCTATACGCCTCGACCATATTATTGGAATACTCCCCTATATTTGTTGGTTGTGGAGCCTGATATTCCAGATCCAGAGATATTATTCAACTGTGTTTGTAGCCCAGGTTTACTGTACACTCATTCCCCACCCTTGGGGTTCTAGGGCGGAGCCCATGAGAAGTTTTTTTGGGATGTTTGTTGGCCAACAATTTTGCGGACCCATGGTATTGGGTTAACTATAGTATTTTCCCTTGGTATTTCCCCTATAAAAGAAAAGCATTGTAATATGGTTGTGTGGTATTGTATTGTATTGTAGCATTGTAAACAATCTATGTGATTGTGTGAGAGAGACTGTGAGAGTGTGAAGAGGAAGTGCAATGATATTGCTATAGGTTGTATCCCTTCATCTTTCTGGACGGTAATAAAAGGACTGGCAATTTCTGTGTGGACGTAGCCCATCTTTTGGGTGAACCACGTTATATCTGTGTCTCTCTGTAATGTGTTTAATATGTTTTGCATATTGTTTAATGATTTAACTGTATATTTGTTATTGCTCTACGGTCCTATTTTCTAACAATTGGTATCAGAGCCAAAAGGTCTATTTGGCTGGTAAACTTGCAGGAAAGAAGGGTTCCTGGTTTGAGTGGGAGAAATTGTGAAAGAGGGACAGTTTAGGGTCGAGAAATTTAATGGCCAAACTATAAGTTATGGAAGATGCAAATGGAGGACTATCTGTACAAAAAGGATCTGTACCTGCAATTGGGCGGAAAAGCAAAACAACCGATGACTATGAAGGATGAAGAATGGGAGGTTCTTGATAGAAAGGCATTGGGAACAATACGACTGTGCTTGGCTTCGTCGGTGGCTTTCAATATTTTGAAAGAAAAAACAACAGAGGGTGTGATGAGCGCTTTGAGTAAGGCATTGGGTAAGCTCTACGAAAAAACCTCTTCCAACAAGGTATTTTTAATGAAGCGTTTATTTAATATGAAGATGTTGGAAGGTGGATCTGTTACCGATCATTTAAATGAGTTTAATACACTTACCAGTCAGTTAAAATATGCAAAAGTGAACTTTGATGACGAGGTTAGGGCTCTTATAATCTTGTGTTCATTGCCAGAAAGTTGGAATAGCTTGGTCATGGTTGTAAGTAACTCTGTCCCTAGTTCAAACACTCTTAAGTTTGATGATGTTGTTGGTGTTATTCTTAGTGAGGAAATGCAAAGAAAAAGCATAGGTGAGACATCAGATAATGCGTTGACCATGGAGAGCAGAGGGAGACAAAAGGAGAGAGGAAAGAGCCTAGGAAATTGTGACAAGTCTGGAAAGGGCAGATCCAAGTCCAGATTCGAAAAAATAGAGTGTTGGAACTTTGGTAAGAAAGGACATCTAAAGAAAGACTGCAAAGCTCCAAAGAAGAAAGGAGATAGGCAACAAGAGACTACTCAGGAAGCGAATGTAGCAGGTGATGTGTTACAAGATGCATTGATTCTTGCATTAGATAATACTAGCGATTAATGGGTAGTAGATTTAGGGGATTCATGTCATGCCACACCCCATAGGAAATTCTTTCATGATTATGTTTAAGGTGATTTTGGAAATGTTTTATTGGAGGACGATGAACCATGTAAAATTGTTGGAAATGATAAAGTACACATTAAGTTAAATAATGGAAGTGAATGGCTGCTAAAAGATGTAAGGCACACTCCTGCTATGAAAAGAAATCTGATCTCAACAAGGCAGTTGGGAGATAGCGGTTGTTTGTCTACGTTTGGAAAAACATGGAGGAAGATCACTAAAGGATCACTGGTAATATAAAAAGGAGATAGGGTAGGTACGTTATATATATGTCCTCATAATACTGATTATTCTATCTCTGTATATTCCACAAAAATAGGTGCGGTGTTGTGGCATCATAGGCTTGGCTACATGAGTGAGAAGGGGATACAAATTCTCCACTCAAGGAAACTACTTCCAGATCTGAAGTAGGTAAGTTTGGAATTATGTGAGAACTGTGTTTATGGAAAACATAAGAGAGTTAGATTTCTCAGGGTTGGGAAAGAAAAGAAGAGTGAAAAGTTAGAGCTTGTCCATACATATGTATGGGGACCAGCTTATGTACAATCTCTTGGTGTCTCTCATTATTATGTTACTTTTATTGATGATGCAACTAGAAAAAAATGGGTTTATTGCATTAGACAGAAATCTGATGTGTTTGATACTTTTAAAAATTGGAAAGCTTTGGCTGAGAATGAGATAGGAAAAAGGTTGAAATGTCTCAGATATGATCATGGAGGTGAGCACTACAGCAAGGAGTTTGACAGTTACTGTTCACACAATGGGATGCGCAGAGAGAAGGCAGTACCTGGAACACCACAATAAAATGGTGTGTTAGAAAGGATGAACAGAACGATCATGGGGCGCGCAAGGTGTATGAGATTGCATGCAGGGCCATGCTTATAGTTTTGGGCTGATGTTGTAAACACTGTTGTTTATTTAATAAACAAAGGGCCTTAAAGCGCTTTGGATGGTGGGATTCCAGAGGAGGCATGGATAGGTAAACAAGTAAAATACTCATTTATGAGAACTTTTGGTTGTGAAGCATTTGTCCACATTGATAAAGATGACAGAACAAAGCTTGAAGCTAAATCCAAGAAATGTACCTTTATCGGATACAAGGTTGATAATTTTGGTTATCGCTTATGGGATTTTGAAAATCACAAAATCATTAGGAGTAAATATGTAGTATTCAATGAAAAGGTTATGTACAAAGATCAGTTGCAGGGAAATAAAGTGGAAAAGGAAAACACAAAGTACACAGTGCTTGATGAAATCAAAGAAAATGAAGTTCCTAAGGCACCAAAAAATCAAGAGCAGCAATAGGTACCTGAAACTCCTGCAAATGTAATAAAATATACCAGGATACATAGACCCATTGAACGATTCTCTCCTTCACTATATTATTTATTGATAACTGATTCTCATGAACCAGAATGTTATAAAGAGGCAATGCAGGCAGAAAATAGAAAGAAGTGGGAGCAACGCATGAATGAGGAGATGGACTCATTGGTAACAAACCATACTTATGATTTGGTTCAGTTTCCTGCAGAAAAAAGGGCATTGCAGAATAAATGGGTTTACAGGTTGAAGGAAGAAGATGGAGGCAAGAAGCGGTACAAGGCTATACTTGTTGTAAAGGGGTTTGCACAAAAGAGAGGTATAGACTTTGATGAAATATTTTTTCCTGTTGTTAAAATGACTTCAATTAGAACTATTTTAAGTCTAGCAGCAGTAGAAGATTTGCATCTTGACCAATTAGATGTAAAAACAACCTTTCTCCATGGGGATTTGGAGGAAGAGATTTATATGCAGCAGCCATAGGGGTATGAGGTCAAAGGGAAGGAGAACTTGGTTTGTAGGTTGAAGAAGAGATTGTATGTCCTGAAGAAAACTCCAAGGCAACGGTATTTAAAATTTGATAAGGTTATGACAGAACAAGGTTATGATAGATTTCATTCTGACCACTGTGTTTATTTCAAGGGGATAGATAACAAAATATATATTATCTTGTTATTGTATGTGGATGACATGCTTGTTGCAAGGTCTAACATACATGATATAAATGTGCTCAAAATAAAACTAGATAAATCATTTGTGATGAAGGATTTGGGTGCTACAAAGCAAATCCTTTGTACGAGAATAACAAGAGACAGGAAAAATCACAAGTTGACGTTGTCTCAAGGTGAGTACATAGAAAAGGTGTTGCATAGGTTTAGAATACATAACGCAAAATCAGTTAGTACACCATTTTCCAGCCATTTCAAACTAAGTAAGGATATGTGTCCAGAGACACAAGAAGAGATAGATTACATGTCTAGGATTCCCTATTCATCGGCGGTTGGAAGCTTGATGTATGGCATGGTGTGCACAAGACTAGATATTGCACATGTAGTGGGAGTTGTGAGAAGGTATATGAATAATCCAGGTAAAGAGTATTGGAAAGCAGTACAGTGGATTCTCAGGTATTTGAGAGGTACCACTTCTCATGCATTATGTTTTGGAGGTTCAGACACTGTTCTACAGGGATATGTTGATGCAGATATGGCTGGTGATAAAGACAACAGGAGGAGCACCACAGGGTATGTGTTTACTATGGGTGGCACAACAATAAGTTGGATTTCAAAACTGCAACAGGTTGTTGCACTTTCAACAATGGAAGTAGAGTATGTTGCTGCTACAGAGGCTAGTAAGGAGATGATTTGGTTGTAGAGGTTCATGGAGGAATTGGGTAAGAAGCAGGATAATAACAGGCTGTACAGTGATAGCCAGAGTGCCATTCATCTTGCAAAGAACTCAACCTTTCATTCAAAGACTAATCATATACAGCTCAAGTACCACTTCATAAGATCTGTTCTAGATGAATAACTATTAAAATTGGAAATGATACATACTGGCTAGAATCTTGTAGACATGTTGATAAAGGGAGTAACCAGAGAGAAACTGAGTTTCTGCTCGGTTTCTGTTGGCCTTCAAGCATGAAGGTGGAAATAAGAAATTTTCCAAGTCCAAGGTCCAAAGCATAGTCCAGCAAGTGCAACAGCGGTGGAGTTGCTGTGATCAGTCTCCAAGTGGGAGATTGTTGGTTGTGGAGCTTGATATTCCAGATCCAGAGAGATTATTTAGCTGTGTTTGTACCCTAGGTTTATTTTACACTCGTTCCCCACCCTCGGGATTCGAGGGCGGAGCCCCCGAGAATTTTTTTTGGGATGTTTGTTGGCCAATAGTTTTGCAGACCCATGGTATTGGGTTAACCGTAGTATTTTCCCATGGTATTTCCCCTATAAAAGAAAAAGCATTGTAATATGGTTGTGTGTGGTATTGTATTGTATTGTAGCATTGTAAACAATCTCTGTGATTGTGTGAGAGATACTGTGAGAGCATGAAGAGGAAGTGCAACGATATTGCTGTAGGTTGTATCCCTTCATATTTATGGACGGTAATAAAAGGACTGGCAATTTATGTGTGGACGTAGCCCATCATTTGGGTGAACCACGTTATATCTGCGTCTCTCTGTAATGTGTTTAATGTGTTTTGCATATTGTTTAATGATTTACTTATATATCTATTATTGCTCTGTGGTCCTGTTTTCTAACAATATTCCAGTAGTATTCAGTTTCAGTTTTCCCTTCCGGGCAAATGATGACCCCTCCCCCTCCTGCCATCCCTGGATTCCCCTTTGAAGCTCCGTAAAAAAACAATTTAAAAATCTTCCTCTCTTTCAGCCAATTCTCAAATTGAGATTTATCAAATCTTATTTCCCAATTTTCTAAATGTTTTTTGGCCAAATCTGTATCAGCAGAGAAATTGAAGTTTTACAACCAATTAATTTCGTTATCAATCAGTTTGGTTTTGTTTCTGGGGATCACCATGACACTTACTATTTCTCCCATTAAAGCTTGCACCTTAGTTACTATTTTCCACGTAGGTTGAGCTTTATCCTGGAAAATTATGATGTTATGTTCAATCCAAATGCATCAGCAAATGATTTTCGGCAACTTCAGCCAACATTCTTTAAATCCTTTTTTTTATTATCGAGGTCTCCATTGTACGCCTTCTCCCAATTGATGAAGCACTACTGAATGTTGCCCGAGAATTGAATCACGTCCACCCAAGGACTCGTCATTTGTTTCCACACGATGCTGGCATAGAGGCATTCAAAAAGCAGGTGTTGAATGGTCTCGCTGGCTTTAGAGCACAATAGGCACTGAAAGAGACCCACAAAACCTCTCCTCTCAAGTTTTTCTCTAGTGAGAATTCCCCCATGCACCATCGTCCATGAAAATAAATTGATCTTGGGCAATGTTTTTCTATCCCACAACCTTTTCCAAATCGTTGGATTGCATGGCACTGTTGGAAACACAGAGAACTTCTTAAAACCTTCAATCGTCGTGTATTTTCCAGAGTTGCATCCCCATCCACAATGGTCTCTCCATCCCCTGGCCACTAGCACTAAACCTGACAGATGTTCAAGCAACTGTTTGTTTTCTTCTCCAATATTTGTTAGGCAATCCGGCAGGGACCATCCAACCCAGCTATTTGGTGGATCGACATCCCAAACTAAGATATCCCACTACATGTTGATTTCCTACATGTCCATCCAGTTTTTAATTCTTGGGAGATAGGGAGGTGGCTTCCCAAGAATTGTATCCTTCCAAAATTTTATAAGCTTACCATTTCCTAGGATCCAATGGAGCTCCTCTTTAAACCTGGGTAGCGCCTTCTTGCATAGGGAAAATATGGGAGAGCCTTACTTGTTCTCTAGCTCAATGTCAAGACACAAGAGTCTCGAACCTGAGAAGTATTTGTGCTTAATCACCTGACTGTTCCAGGAGGGCTTTGTATCTACCATATTCCAAAGTAGTTTAGCTCCCATTTCCAGATTTTGGATCTTCAAATCTCTAATCTGCAGTCCTCCTTCCATCCGAGGCATTTTAATTTTCTTCCAATTGATAAGAGCAATTTTTTTCCCTCCACCATTTTTCCCTCCTTGACAGAGTAAGGATCTCAGCAGGCCTTCAATTGTTGCAAGCGTTTTGGAGGATCTAGTAGTAATGAGCACTGGTAGAGAGGATAGGTGTTCAAAACTGCTTTAATCAATACCAGTTTCCCTAACCAAGCTGCTCCCCAACCTAGAATTTTTATTTTTATTTTTTCTATTAGTGGATTCCAGTCCAAGATTTTGGGTTTAGCTTTGAATATTGGGACCCCCAGACACTTAAAAGAATCCCATCTAGTCACTCCTTCAATTTAGAGGATACAGGAGATTCCTGACATCTCCCTTGGATTAATATTCTATTTATAGATCAAGCTCTTCCTAAGATTAATCTTACTTCCTGAAGCTTGGCAATAGCAATCCATTTCATTCTTGAATCTTCTTGCAATGATCTAGTTGGCGCCATCGAGAAAATTGTATCATCAACAAATTGCAAATGATTAATATATTTCGTTCCCCGATCCATCCTGATGCCAGAGAACTCTTGATCCCTACTAGCTTGCTCAAGCTGAAGACTAAGTACCGAAGCTTGGATTGCATAGAGCAGTGGTGAAAGCAGGAATCCTTGCCTCAATCCTCACGAAGCTTGAAAGAAGGTTGCCACCCTTCCATTAATAAGTGAGGCAATCCAAGGTTTACTAATGCAAGCTTTGACCCATCTGATGAAGCTTGGATCAAATCCAAATCTTAGCATTACTTGATAGAGAAAGGAATGAAATACTCTATCAAAGGCACTGGCTAAGTCTATTTTCACCACCATTCCTTTTTCACCATTCTTCAGGCTGGAATGGATTGCCTCTTGGACCAAAATGATATTGTCCCAGATTCTTCTGCCTTTAATGAAGCCTCCTTGGTTCTCAGGTATGGTATATAACATAATGTTTTTTAATCTTCCGGCCATAATTTTAGTGATTATATTATATCCAATGTTGCATAAATAAATGGGCTAGAACCTGTCAAAAGAAGTGGCATCCTTCTCTTTGGGAATAAGTGCTAGAAATGTCGAATTTGTGCTACCACCAATTTTACTGCACCTATGAGATTTTATCACTATTTTAAATAAGTCTTTTTGAACAATTACCCAACACACCTTAATAAAATTTACATTGATCCCATCCGGGCCTGGTACCTTTTCATCCTCCATGTCATCTACAACATATTTTATTTCCTCCATCGTGACCCTTTGGATCAATCTTTCATTGTCTTTTCTTTTGCCTATTCGAGGGACTAACTCCATAAGATCGTTTTCAGAATCGGTGACTGGCTCTGCTGTGTAGATTTCACTGAAGTGTCTGGTTGATTCCACTTTGATGTCCCCAAAGTCTTGGATAACATGATTTTGGACATGAATCTCATGCACAGTTTTAAAATTCTTCCTTGCTTCAACCTGTTTATGAAAGAAACCAGTGTTCCGGTCCCCAACTTTGAGCCAGCAACACCTAGCTTTCTGTCTCCACATTTCTGCCTCCTACCTACAGGAAACTTGAAGATCATTTTGCATTCTTATTTCCTTTTTTAGATCCTTCTTAGAAATCTATTTGGTTTCCATTTCGATCTGGTGAGACTCAAGCATTGACACTGCTTTAACTTTATTTTGGTTTGGTGTTTCAACCGATTTTTCCAAAGCCTTGAGCACCTTCTTTGCTCTTCTTAATTCTTCTTCCCAGACAAAAAATGAGGAGCTCGTGACCGGGGATGACCATGCATCTGCAACATTTCCCAAGAAATCCTTGTGGGCGACCCACAACAGGCTGAATCTAAAGGGAATTGGGCCGAGATTCTGGTCATTCCTCATCTCGAGCATAATTGGTTTGTGATCTAATCCCCCAAATGGAAAGATTTTGGAAGAAGAATTCAGTCCCAGAAGGAGGAAGGACTCTTGGACCAAAAATTTATCCATCCTGACGGCTATATGCCCTGGCCCCAGTCTCTTATTATTCCAGGTGTATTTTCCTCTAGAGGGAATGACATCTGATAGATACCAATCCATAATGATCTCATCAACATGCTCCCTTATGGGATCTCTAACCAAATACCCTCCTGTTTTTCCAACTTGACTAAGAATGATATTAAGGTCTTTGGCTAGAATGGCGTTTCCCTGCAGATTGCTCCTTTCAGCTCGGAGGATATTCCAACAAACTTCTTTTTCAGCATAAGAGGCAAGAGAATAAATATCAAAGAGTCTTACTTGGATTTTAGTTTCTTTCTGCAGCAGCGTAGTGAGAATCCAGTGAGATCTATGATTTATATCAGCTACTTCAAATTTCTAATCATCCCATAGCGATCCAATGTTTGTAGCATCCCTTTTTACTGATTGCTGTTCCTCCTCCTTTCTTCCAGAATTTTGCACTAACCTGGAGAAATGCATCTTTCTCCATCTTGGTCTCCTGGATCAATAAGATGTTTGGTTGGACTAAAGAAATTAATTCTTTCATAGCTTCTTCCTTGAATTTACTTCCTAGAACTCTACAGTTCCAGGAGAGGACCCTCATTACTTACTTTTGGTAGACAAGGGCATCCCTTTCTAGAATTTCCCTTGTTGACGAGTGTTTCTAGTATTTCACAATAGCTTTTCCAGAGTTGACTGGGAGCCTTGCAGTTTGTCCCTGTAAGTGGCTTGCTCCCTCACTAATTTTGTCAAATTCCCTGCTCTTACCTTCTTCTTTCTTGGCGTAGCCATGTCAATTTCCCCCTCCTCCTCTTCCTCTTCCTCCATGTCAGATTCTTCATCTAATTTTCCCCGACTTCCTCCTTCTTTTACCATCTATGTTCCTGAATCTATCTGGATCAGAGAGGCAAAATATTTCTCGGACTAATCTAATAAAGTTGCTTCTTTTTCTAGTTCCTTGTTCTCTCCATTGCTGGATTTATTTTTTGTAACTTTAGTTTCATCCCTCATCTCATTCACCTTTTGTTTTTCCTGACTTCCTTCCGGAGAGGTTTTCCTTGATGCATTTTCCCCCTTCTTTCCTTTGCGCTTCTTCGCATTTTGGTTTTGTCTTGGTCGTCTTCACTGTTTTCCATCCTTCTCCTTGTCTTGTTGTATCTTGTGCTTTTGTGGGCAGTTGCCAAAGAAGTGGTCGTATTCATGGCATCCTCTGCATTTGAATGGCAACTGCTCGTAGTCTAGTTTTTTAAAATGGTACTAGTTCCCAACTGTTAGTTTTATTGCTTCCAGTAATACAACTCCTAGATCCACCTCCACATAGATGAGAGCACATGCATATTGATCTTTTGGGCTTGCCATGTCGATGTACTTCCCCAGGGCGTTCCTAATTGCTTAGAGTGATTTTGGAATCCAGTACTACATAGGTAGGTTTGGAAGCCTAACCCACACTAGGGCTGCTTTGGGGGTATTTGCCTCGGGGTCAAAGTCTGACATCCAACCATTTAGGTAAAGGCCTTGAGGCCCCATGAAGTAGGGTCCATTTCAGAATATTAGGTCCTTGTCATCCTTGGATTGAAATTCAAATAAGAAATAGCCTCGGCCTACTGAATACGAAGCAACATTTTTTGAAATCATAGGTCTCCAGTTCCTTTGAACCCAGCTCTCGGTGGTTTAGACAATGGTCAGAGTCTGGTGAATTTCCTTATCAATGCTCAATCTTCCAGCGAGAGAGCCACACGAATAGCGTACTCCGGCAATAGAGAAACTACCGGTACATCCTCGATTCGTTTGACGAATTTTGGAGGGGCTTCCTTAGCAACCCTGTTGCTTTGAGCAGAGACTAGCTTCTCAAAGACATCTGATAATGGGGAAGGGGGAGACTCTCCACCCACCTCAACCACCATTGGAACCACACATGCCTCTCAATCCCAGGCCAAGACCCTATGCAAGTCGGATCCAATTGGATCTACCATAGCAGAGTTCAAAGATGGAACAAATCTGCAAGGTTATGGATTCCTTGATGGCCACACCACCAGCATGGATGCATAGGATGTCAGATTCCTTTCAGAATCAATTCGATAAAAAAAAAACCATGGCACCTGCAATATTGCTAGTGAGTAACAATGCATCAAAATCTTGTCTGATAGTGCATAGTTCACCCTTGTAATAAATTCCCAAGCAATTATAAATCTCCATGAATGTTGGTTTTCTCATTTGGGTTTCCAAGGTAAAACCTCAGTGTCGATGCCTTTGTTTCCGTCATTTTTGTCATTACATAACATTGTCGTTCAATACTATGGTGGTTTAATCATGCACGCACCATTCTTTGTTTAATTGTTGTTATTAAATCATAATAACATCTAAATGTACCACTCAAAAAAAATAACTTCATATTTGGTGAATCCCATCTCTACCATGACAAATTTACATTGCCTCGGGAGAATTTGTAGTACCCAAGTTGTTTATTTCATTGCATGGGGTGAATTTACATTGTCTGGGGCAAATTTGCAATGCCTATGGTATTTATTTATTGCCTAGGGAGAATTTACAAGTGTTGGGGTGAATATATAGATGTCTCAATGTTTTTAGTAAGTGTCATAAACATTCATCTTGTTATGGGGTCCATATTAAATAACTCATGGATGAATAAAATGTTTTATGTGCATGTTAAACAACCCAAAGATGAATAAAATGTTTTTTGTTCAAATTAAACAACTCGGAGATGAATAAAAATGTATTTATGGTAAATTAGTTGATGGTGGTTTTCATTAACTTATCAGCCTATTTTTTTATGCAAAGAAAATATTTATTTTATTTCTGAAAAACTATCCATGTTGGTAAGAATGTCAAGCTATGAGCCTACATTTTACAAATCATTTATTAACATTAAATTTGTTGTTCTTTTGGTAGTTGGTTTTAGGGTGCAAGTTCTTGTGTTAATGTAAAAACATCTATTTTTCATTTAAAGTTATAATTCAATTTTATAACAAACTTTTTTATAATGATTCGAGTTCCTAGAATCTAGTGATAAACAAAGTTAGAGATCCCATCAATCCAAAACTTGGATTTTTTTATAATATAGATTGATTCAAAGTTGGGAAAAACCACCAAGGACATTGTTCCACCATGCACAAACCTTGAATCATGGTAAAACTCTACGCATGCCTAGAATTTATGCCGAGTTCTTATCGAATTTGTGACAAAAAGATGATTTATTTATTACACGATTAGCTTACTGCTCACTTTGATACTAATATAACTAACGATTTCAGTATTCAGGCCTTGTGATGCATCTTTGACTTATGGTTTCTTATCCCTAGGTTGGGATTTGTTTCATGTTAATACACATTTTCAAATTTTAATCCCCCACCGAGGCGTAATGGGTCATAGTCTAACAACACATCGATGAGAGTTTGTTATAACTAGCCTATGTATGATTTTCAATACATTCATGTTGGGGATTTCTTTTCAACACATTAATGCTACTTTTTAAATTTTTTTTTTTTTGGACTAAAACATAGGGGTAGAATATATTGAGTCCAGTAAAATAGCTACCGTAGGCTTTACAAAATTACAATGGATTATAGCTGAGCAAGAATCTTAATGATTCAGGGAATCCAAAGCAACCCAACGGGTAGATTTCAGTAATGTAAAGAGGCAAAGAATACTAAAAGGATTAAGAGTAGGTCGCAGGTAGATTCAAGGAGACTTCTGAGTGCCAGAGGAGAGATCATCACTTGTCCAATTTGACTTCAGGTGAAGGAGGAGCGCTCGCCAATATGACAGAGGACCCTTGGCCGTGTAGCGATGGCTTCCCCTTTGCTCTTCAGCGGAACTTCAATGTTCTGGTGCTTCAACAAGTCTGTTGTAGCGAAGGAGGAGAAACGACTTGAATGAATAACCAGTTGGAAGAGAATCAGTGTCATGAGAGTAATGTGACCGGCAGCAGTTTGCAAAGATTTTTTGGCAGAGCTCGGTAGTAGAGAAGATGCATGGCACACTGGAGTTTTGCTGGGCGAATGGAGTCGCTGGTTGAGGATCCAGAATCTACTAGACATCACATCAGCTTTCCTCTCCATCCTTAATCAAGATGCCTCTGTCCAAACATACCCCACGATTTGCTTTTGCGTCTGCCAGTGAGTTTAGCTCCCTTAGCACATGGTAGAAATTGATGGAGTGGAAGTGTTTGCTTAGAGTTTGAATTTTGTGGTAGATTTGAGCCAATTTAATATGGCCTGGATGCTTCCTCCTTGTTAGAGCATGAATCAACAGTCGAGAATCACCAAATACCGTCAATTTGGCCATTCCTTTGGATATAGCAATTTTTAAACCTTGAAGAAGTCCACATAATTCTGCTATATTGTTTGATTCCGTGCCCAAGCCCCAGGCGTAACTGCTTAGCACATATCCATTAGCTGACATGATCACTCCTCCGCAGCCAGCTAATCCAGGATTTCCCTTTGAGGCACCATCAAAGAAGAGGCAAAGATCTTTCAGAGACTTTCTCCAGTTGATGAAGTCAAAATCAACGAGCCTAATTTCCTACTGAGCAGTTTGAGTATGTTTTGGAGAGAAGCGATTTTGATGGTTGGGAACAATCAAGCTAAGCCATTGTGATTCATAAGGCAGAAGCTGGAGAGTGTCTTTCAGTTTCTGGTTATGGTCAAGAGCTTCCCCTAGAATTGCTCTTGCCTGCATTGCAATTTTAGATGGGTGACTTTCCTGTTCTCTAAAGATGCGATTCTTCCTCTCAATCCATATTTTCCAGTAGATGGATTTTGGAATCCAATTCCAGGCAGTTTGGAGCAGCTTTTTCTTGGCCATTTGAAATGGAGAGAGATTCATCCAGCTTGAGAGGAGTTCTTGGATAGAGTCTGGAAGTTTGATGCCTGGATTTAGTCTCAAAGCTTCTTTCCAGACTGCTTTGGAGAATTGACATCCAAGGATGAGGTGATCCGAGGTTTCTTCCTCTATTTTGCAGAGAGGACATCTAGTTGGGCCTTCCATACCTCTTCTCTTTAGATTTTCTCCTGAAAGAACGCTGTTGTGGGCCAACGTCCAACAAAATATG
This sequence comes from Pseudotsuga menziesii, assembly GCA_001517045.1. Taxonomy (NCBI): domain Eukaryota; kingdom Viridiplantae; phylum Streptophyta; class Pinopsida; order Pinales; family Pinaceae; genus Pseudotsuga; species Pseudotsuga menziesii. The sequence continues at coordinate 50,808 of LPNX010162833.1, forward strand.
TCAATTTTCGGGATGAAGACATTTGACCATAGAAATTTCCAAACCACCGGATTGGGGGCAGCGTAGGGGATTGCTTGGATGTTCTTATAGCCTTCTCCAGTTGAATAATTTCTAGAACTGTTTCCCCACCCTCTTCTATCTCTGATTCCTTCTTTAATATGGGATTTTCCGTGAAGGAGATTTGTGAGGATTTCAGCTTCATCTGCTAGATCAGGGGGGAAGTCACCTAGATCCCAGCCTGTCCAGGTATTGTCTTCCCAAGCTGACAGGTCCCAAAGCGAGGTGGCTCCTTTGTCCAAAAGCCATTGCTTGATGTTATTCACCTCCGTGCTTAACCCAATTGGTGTTTCTCCTGGGATGGATTCTTCCCATACTCGGATTGTTCTCCCATTTCCAGGGATCCAGTATAGATTTTTTCTGAATGGTTCAAGCGCTTTAAGAAATAATTTATAGACCGGGGAACTGTTTCTGAGAGAAGGATGGTTGTCCAGACATATTTTCCTTGTGCCAGGGAAGTATTTTTTGTGAAGGACTTCCTTGCTCCATCTTTTTTTCCCAGTGATCAGCTGCCATAGAAACTTAGCTCCCAAGGCCAGATTTTGGGTGTTTAAATTCCGCACTTGAAGACCTCCTTCATCACGAGGTGGAATTTCTTTTCATTCCCTTTGCCCCCTTCCCAAATAATTTTTTTGAGCAGACCTTCTATTTTGCGAATTACCGATCAAGGTGCGAGAAGTATTGAAGATTGATAGATTGGCATGCTATTAAGAACTGATTTTATCAGTACAGTTTTCCCTGCTAAGTTGAGCCAGTTGGCACTCCACCTTTGGATTTTGACTTTAATTTTGTCTAAAATTGTCTCCCAATTTGATGTCTTGATTTTAGTTTTGCAGATGGGGATGCCTAGATATATGAAACTATCCTAGTCCATCGTGCCCTCCATCCCAAGCGCTCCGGCTATATCCCTTAACTCTTTGGCTGAGCACTTCCAGCTGTATATTTTGCTTTTTTGGAAGTTTATTTTACTTCCGGACACCTTTTTGTAAACATCAAGCTCATGTTTAAATTGCTTGGCAGAATGGCTGTTTGCTCCACCTAACAACAGGGTGTCATCTACAAATTGGGCATGATTTATGTCCCGAAAATTGTTTACAATTCTAAGTCCTGGGAGCATATGGATTTCTTGACAGAGACTAAGCTAAAAGCTGAGAACAGAAGCTTGAATGGCATAGAGAAGAGGATACAGAGGGCAACCCTGCCTTAGCCCTCTAGAAGCTTTGAAGAAGCCAGCAGGCCTTCCATTAACAAGAGGGGTTATCGACGGATCACAAACACAGCCTTTAACCCAGCTTATAAAGGCGGTTGAGAAGCCAAAATTTGCCATAACAACAAACATAAATTCATGCCTAAAATGGTCAAAAGCATAGCTAAATCAAGTTTAATGACCATACCTTTCTCATTGCGTTGATAGCTTGAAAGAATTGCTTCTTGGATGAGAATGATGTTATCAAGGATTTTCCTTCCTTTGATGAATCCTCCTTGATTTTTCAGGATAATCCTGGGCATAATTCTTTTAAGCCTATAGGCTATAATCTTGGCAATTATCTTGTACCCTGTGTTGCATAATGAGATCGGTCTGAAACGGTTGAAGGTGGTGGCACCTTTTTCTTTCGGGATCAGAGCAAGGAAGGAGGAATGAGTGCTGCCTCCCAGTTTGTTGACCATCTAAGAGTACCATATCATTTTTAAGAGGTCGATCTTGATTATTGACCAGCAGCAGGTGAAGAATCTGGTTGTGAAGCCGTCCGGACCCGAGGCGCTATCAGGTTCCATAATCGAGAGAACTTCTTTAAGTTCATTCATTGTAACTGGGGCTGTAAGGTAGTTGTTTTCCTCAGGATTGATAAGGGAAGGAATGAGATCAAGGGGATGGGAGGCGGTGTCCAGCGGATCCTCTATGGGAGCTGAGAAAATCTCTTTGAAAGAAGCCATGGCTGCCTACTTGATGCCCTCAGAATATTTGATCAGATCGCCTTGAAAATTTATTTCAGAAATTGCTTTGAAGTTCTTTCGAGCTTCTGCCTGCTTGTGGAAGTACTTAGTGTTTTTGTCCCCACTTAAGAGCCAGAGACTTTTGGATTTTTGTCTCCAGAATTCTTCTTCCATCCTGCATGCCGAGAAGAAGGTTTTTTGAAGTTCCTCTTCCTTTTGAAGCAGGCAATCTGAAATGGGAGAGGCCTCCATAAGGAATTGGTGAGTGTCCAGATCGACTTGGGATTCTTTCCTTCTTGAAATGGGAGAGGTAGTGAGTCTAGCCCAGGATTTCAGGTCAAGTTTAAGCCTCTTTAATTTTGCTTCCCAGATGTAGGACGACGATCCTCTTATTTGGGTTTGCCAGGAGTCAGAAACTATTTGCAAGAAGTCTTCATGTTGGATCCAGAGAGGGATAAAGCGGAAGGGAATCGGGCCAAGGTCTTGATCTAGAGCCAACTCTAGAAGTATGGGCTTATGATCGGAGGTGCAATGGGGGAGGATTTTGGAGGATGCTAAGAGGCCCAAGGCGAGAAAGGAGGAGTGAACAAGGAACCTGTCAAGCTGTGCAGCCACATGGCCAGGTCCCATTCTTTTATTTGTCCAAGTAAACTTTCCTTTGGTAGGTTTAATATCAATTAGATCCCACCCAAGGATGATATCTTCAACCAACTCCCTCGATGGATCTCTGACCGGTGTGCCCCCTTTTTTCTCATTTGTTGCAAGGGTGACATTCAGATCGCCTGCTACTATGATGTTTTCTAGTCTTTGCACGTTTAGAAAGGACTCTAACAAAGACCAACAATTTTTTTTATTTTTTTCCTCCCTGAAAGTAAGACGGGGACATAGAGGTTGAAAAGACTTACCATTCTTCCAGAAGGCTTGTGGATGAGTTTAGTGAAGACCCAATGCAGCGCACGCTCTTCAGCTTCGAGGTCATAAAGAGTGGAGTCCAAAAAGGTGGCAATGCCTCCAGAAGCCCCTCTGGAGTTGTTGGCAATCCCAGGGCCTTTTTTCTAGAACTTTTTCCCAGCTTGGAGGATAGCAGTTTCCTCCATTTTTGTCTCCTGGACTAGCAGGATCTCAGGATTATGGACTCGGATTAGGTCTTTCAATGCTTCTTCCTTTAGAGTAGATCTTAAGCCTCTGTAGTTCCAGGAGATGTAACGCATTAAGTACTATAGGAGGAGGGGTTGGCCCCTTTGGAGGCCGTTGCTGCTCCTTTTTTAGATCTGGTGTGCATAATGCCTTTTAGAGTTTTTTGCGAGCCTTCAAGGACAGCTAGATATGTAGCTTCCTCTCTTTTCTTCTTTTTTGACTTCCTTCCTCTTGGATTTTTGATGGGGGCCGCATGCAGACTACTTAATGAGGCACCATCGTCCGACTCTTCACATGGATCTGTTTCTAGAAGCAAGGAGTCCTCGATTGTCTCTTTGGCAGGCCCTGGGGGTTCAACAACCATCGAGGAGTCTGGTTCGTGATGGATTTCCCCAGTTTCTAGCTGATCTGTAATTTGGGTCTCTACCTCTTTACTACTGGGCTGATCTCTGGTGTGATTTCCTTCAGTGCTTATTGAATAAGGGTCTTTTCCAACCGGATCTATGATCTTCTGTGGTTCCTCAGCATCTTGAATAATGATTGGTGTTGCGATTGTGGCTTCCTGGCTAGGTTTATTTGAGCTTGCGGGTTGGCTCTGGATGTCTCCTGCTGCCTTTTTTTCCTGACTTTTGGTGTTTGCTTTCCATTTCTTAACTTTTTTCCAACCTTCTCCTTCTTCAGGGGTCTGTATTTTGGGGCAGTTTCTTTGAAAATGTCCATGCTCGTGACAGTGATGACATTTGAACGGAAGCTGCTCATAATCTAGCTTTTGGTAATGATGCCAATCTCCAACTTTTAGTTTAACCGCCTCAGGAAGCCCTGCTTCAAGATCGACTTCTACACAGATTCTGGCACAGGAGTATTGCCCTTTGTTCTCTGCTTTGTCAATGTATCTTCCAAGGGCGTTTCCAACTTTTTCCAGGGTTTGAATATTCCAGCAGTGAACTGAGAGATTTGGCAGTCTCACCCACACTGGCACTTCCTTTGGGACATCGACTTCCGCATTAAAATCGGGGGTCCATCTATTGAGATACAGTCCTTGGGTACCCATGAAGTATGGGCCGCTTCTAAAGATAAGATCTCGGTCTTCTTTGGATATGAATTCAAAAATGAAGAACCCTCATCCAACAGGGTAGCAGGTAACACTATTTTTGAGCTGGGGCCTCCAATTCCTCTGGATCTAGTCGTCTGTGGTTCTTGTTGATGGCCATAGCCCCATGAATTGGCCTACCAATCCGCGCTTAGCTAGGGCCAGAGCAATTTTGATAGGTTGTTCAGTAGGGAGGTCAATTTCTGGCACAACATCAAGCTTCTTGATGAATTTGGGATGGAAAGGGCCATCGGTTTGAGGCCAAGAGACGATAATAGCATTCTGAAAGATTCTTCTGCAGAAGGGGGGATAGAGGGAGGGGAGAGCCCTCCCCCAGGCGTAGCCATGGGGGCGGCCTAAAGCAGCTCTGAGCTCGAGCAAATCCCCAGTGATGGCAGGCGACGACAGCTAGGGCAGCACGTAGATCTATCCTCAGATGGGATTCTACTTTTTAAATTATTATCCTCAACTAAAAGGTAATTATTTTTAATATGGAAGTACATCGACGAGACTCATTGTAAAACGTATGTTTACATTTTTCAATGCATTGGTGTGGAACTTGTGTTTCACATTAATACTCATTTTTAAATGGTAGTCCTTGTGAGTCGTAGTATGAGATAGATCAATTAGGTTTGCTATAACTAGCTTAAGTGTGAATTTCAATGCATTTTTGTACATTTTTACTTAGGAGTCCCTAAAGAAACACATCTTAAGAGTTCTACTTCTACTTCTACTTGAGAAAAAAATTAAAATGTTAATCAATCATTTGTAGGTTGTGTGGTGATTTACTAATACTTCTCTTTATATGGAAATCCTTAATTAAGAGGCTACTCAATAATTTGTAGATTAGGTCATGGCCTAGCGGTAGATGAGAGTTTATTATAACTATCCCATGTAGAAATCCCAAGGTTGCATCCCCATGGCCTGCTTGAAAGAAATAACATCTTCATGTAGTGAGCTAGAAATAGGTGATTCAACATCCTTTGAATAAGAGTCGCAGTGGGGAGGCATTGTTGTTTAAATGTGTGAAGATCAAGCTATAAACAATGGCACCCAAAAGTAGAGGAGCACGCCTCAAAAGGAGACTAGTGTTGGAATAGAATCTGGTTGGGCCATTTTTCAATGCATTCATGTGTGTGTTTTATTTACGAATACACAAAAAAAAAGAGGTGGCTTAATAATTTATAGGTTGGGTGCTAATATAGGACACATTAATGGAGTTTATTACAAGTAGACCATGTAGCTTTCGTATATGTGTTTTACTTAGTAACCATCGAAGCAACACATTTTAGGAGTTTCAATTCTACTTCAATAAAAAATTAAGAGGTCACTCAATTAGTGATAGGTTGGGTTGCAATTAAGTTGTATATCAAAGTACATACACTACAACTACCCTATCTACGATCTTTAATTTGTTTCTAAATAGGTTTGACATAAGAATCCACAAAGCAACAAATATAATTAGGAGTTTCATTCCTACTTCAATTTAAATTAAAAGGCCACTCAATAGTTTGTAGGTTAAGGCATGGTCTAGCAGCGGATTGGTGGGTGTTTATGACAATTAGTCCATCTACTATTTACAGTGAATCATTGGATGGGTTGTACTTGGGTATCCACAACAGACACATCTAAGGGGTTTCAATCCTAATTCAACCAAAAATTAAGAAGTTACTCAATAATTCATAGGTTAGGTCAAGGTTTAGCGATAGATCAATGGACGTTGACTACAACTAGAATTTATGTGATTTTTCAAGGCATCTTTGTATGGATTTTACTTATCAATCCACAAAACAACACATCTTAGGATTGCTAGTGCTACTCCAACCAAAACATTGAAAAGCCACTCAATATAAAGGCTGAGTTATGGCTTAATGGTAAATCAATAGAAGTTTACTACAACTAATCCATGTATATTTTTCAATACATTATTGTATTATTTTTACTTAAAATTCCACATCGCATTATATTCTAAAAGTTTCAATCTTACTTTGGCCAAAAAGTGACTCAATAATGTGTTGATCAAGTCATAGTCCACCTCTAAATTGATACACATTTACTCTAATTAATTTGCATATAATTGTTAATTCATTTGTATAATTTTATTTAAAAATCTATGAAGGACTTCAAGTTAAGAGTTTCAATTTTGGTTTTATTAAAAAAATAGTTTTAAAAAAAATACAACATAAACAAGATAGTAAAGGCACTTTTGAGTCTTTTTGAATTGGACATGACATTTTTTTACAACAAAGAAATATCAAAAGAAAAGATGAAAGTCAATAATATAAATCACATTTTATACATAGAAGAGGGCTCGAAGAGGCAGCCTGCTCGAAAATTGATGGATGAAGGAGTTATTATGTCTTTCCACTTATGAGAAGAAGGTTGTCTGAGCCATAGCACCTGCAATATTGCTAGTGACTAACAATGCATCAAAATCTTATTCGAGAGTGCTTAGCTCACCCTTGTAATAAATTCCCAAGCAATTATAAATCCCCATGAATGTTGGTTTTCTCATTTGGGTTTCCAAGGTAAAACCTCAATGTCGATGACTTTGTTTCCACGATTTTTGTCATTACATTGCATTGTTGTCCAATACTACGGTGGTTTAATCATGGACACACCATACTTTGTTAAATTTTTGTTATTAAATCATGGTAGCATCTAAATGTACCACTTGACAAAACTAACTTCATATTTGGTGAAACCCATATTTGCCATGACAAATTTACATTGCATAGGATGAATTTGTAGTACCCAAGTTGTTTATTTCATTACCTAGAGCGAATTTACATTTTCTTGGGAAAATTTGCAATGCCTGGGGTATTTATTTATTTCCTAGGGAAAATTTACATTGCCTAGAGAGAATTTGCAATGCTTGGGGTAGTTATTTCATTTCCTAGGGCAAATTTACAAGTGGTGGGGCGAATTTATAGATGCATGATCATTTGTAATCAGTGTCAGACACATTCATATTGTTATGGGGTGCATATTAAACAACTCATAGATGAATAAAATGTTTTATGTACATATTAAACAACCCAAATATGAATAAAATGTCTTTTCTTTAAATTAAAGAACTCGAAGATGAATAAAAATGTGTTTATGGTAAATTAGTTGATTGTGGTTTCATTAACTTATCAGCCTAATTTTGATTGCAAAGAAAATATTTAATTTTATTTCTATATAAGTATCCATGTTGGTAAGACTGTTAGACTATGAGCCTAAATTTTACATATCATTTATTAACATTAAATTTGTTGTTCATTTGATAGTTGGTTTTAGGGTGCAAGGTCTTTTTTTAATGTAAAAACATATGATTTTCATGTAAAGTTATTGTTCAATTTTATAACAATTTTCTTTTTATTTATTTCAGTTCCTAGAATCTAATGATAAACAAAGTTAGAGATGCCATCAATCCAAAACTTGGAATTTTTTATAATATAGATCGATTCAAATCAAAGTTGGGCAAAGCCATTGAGGACATTGTTCCACCATGCACGAACCTTGAATCATGGTAAAACTCTACGCATGCCTAGAATTTATGTTGAGTTCATATCGAATTTGTGACAAAAAAGATGGCTTATTTATTACAGGATTAGCTTATTCCTCACTTTCATACTAATATAACTAACGGTTTCAGTATTCATGCCTTGCGACGCATCTTTGACTTATGGTTTCTTATACCTGGGTTGGGATTTGTTTAACATTGATACTCCTTTTTAAATTTGAATCCCCCATTAAGACATGATGGGTCATAGTCTAACAACACATCAATGAGACTTTGTTATAGCTAGTATATCTATGTTTTTCAAAGCATTCATGTTGGGGATTTATTTCCAACACATTAATGCTACTTTTTAAATGACTGTCTTCAACTAAAACTTTAATGGTTTGTAATTTGGGAGTAAATCGACGAGAGTAATTGTAAACAATATGCTTACATTCTCCAATGCATCAGTGTAGAACTTGTGTTTCACATTAATACTCATTTTTAAATGGTAATCCTTGTGATTTGTAGTCTAACATGGATCAATTAGGTTTGCTATAACTATATTAAGTAACTTTCGATGCATTTTTGTACATTTTTACTTAGGAATCCCCAAAGAAACACATCCTAAGAGTTCTACTTCTAATTCTACTTGACCAAAAATTAAAAAGTTAATCAATAATTTGTATGTTGTGTGGCGATTTACTGATACTTCTCTTTATATGGTAGTCCTTAATTAAAAGGCTACTCAATAATTTGTAGATTAGGCCATGGCCTAGCAATAGATGAAAATTTATTGTAACTAACCCATGTAGGAATCCAGATTGCATCCCCATGGACTCCTTGAAAGAAACACATCTTCATGTAGTGAACTAGAAATAGGTGATTCAATATCCTTTGAAGAAGAGTTACAGTGGGGAAGCATTGTTGTTTAAATGTGTGAAGACTAAATTATAAAAAATGACACCCAAAGGTAGAGGAGCAAGCCTCAAAAGGAGCCCATTGTCGGAATAGAATATGGTTGGGCCAATTTTCAATGAATTCATGTATGCATTTTATTTATGAATACACAAAAAAAACAAGAGGTCACTTAATAATTTATATGGTCATAATAGAGGACACATGGAATTTATTACAAGTAGACCATGTAGCTTTCTTATATGGGTTTTACTTAGTAACCCTAGAAGCAACGCATTCTAGGAGTTTCAATTCTACTTCAATAAAAAATTAAGAGGCCACTCAATTAGTGATAGGTTGGGTTGCGATTAAGTTGTATATCAATCGACATACACTACAACTACCCTATCTACGATTTTTAATTTGTTTTTGTATAGGTTTTACTTAGGACTCCACAAAGCAATATATAATATGAGTTACAGTCCTACTTTAATTAAAATTAAAAGACCACTCAATAGTTTGTAGTTTAAGACATGGTCTAGTAGTGGATTGGTGGGTGTTTATGACAATTGGTTCATCTACTATTTACAGTGAATTGTTGGATGGGTTGTACTTGGGAATCCACAATAGACACATCTAAGGGGTTTCAATCCTAATCCAACCAAAAATTAAGAAAATACTCAATAATTCATAGGTGAGGTCATGGTTTAGCGATAGATCAATGAACGTTTACTACAACTAACATTTAAGTGATTTTTCAAGGCATTTTTGTATGGATTTTACTTACCAATCCACAAAACAACACATCTTAGGAGTGTTAGTGCTACTCCAACCAAAACATTGAAAAAACACTCAATATAAAAGTTGAGTTGTGGTTTAAAGGTAAATCAATAGAAGTTACTATTATTTTCAAGTATTATTTTCAATACATTCTTGTAATATTTTTTACTTAAAATTCCACATCCCTTATATTCTAAACGTTTCAATCTTACTTCGTCCAAAAAGTGACTCAATAATGGGTTGATTAGGTCATTGTCTACCCCTAAATTGATACACGTTTACTCTAATTAATTTACATATAATTGTTAATTCATTTGTATCATTTTATTTAAAAATCTATGAAAGAATACACGTTAAGATTTTCAATTTTAGTTTTATTAAAATAAATAGTTTTAAAAAAATCCAACATAAACAGGATACTAAAAACACTTTTGAGTCCTTTTGAATTGGACATCACATTTTTATAAAATCACTAAATATCAAAAAAGAAAACCAACAATATAAAAGAAATTGTAAACCTAAAATTTACATTTTCAAATGCTCTAAATCATTAACGAGCATTATTCATTAATCAACACATTATTAATTTCATTATTAATTGTCTAAATAAACTTAAAACATTAACTTTAAAATAATTCATATCCAATAATGTATATTACACCACCCACGTACTATTTAATATTTAGTTGTTCAATAATCTTTTTTTTGTATGTTCGAGTACCCTGTGACTTGTTGGGCGAACCTTTGGTCTGAGAAACCACGAGTCAGGGGCATCTAACCCGTCAAAATCACCCGGGATAGCACTCGACCTGGACCGCACCAACCCTTGGTTGGATTTAAATGTCGCCTCCTAAAAGCAGCGGGTTTTGATCTTGGGCCGTCAAGTAAACGAAACCCCTCTCGATCGTTTGCTCTACCAAAATTTGACTAGTTGCTCAATAAACTTAAAAAAAATAACTTTAAAATAATTCATATCCAATAATGTATATAACACCACCCATGTACTATTTAATATTTAGTTGCTCAATGATTAGTAATTCCCCTGCATACCTCCTTTCTCTCAATACTAAAACAACTTTTAAATAAAAATCAAAGCCTACAATGCCCTCTCTTAAAGGTGCACTTATATGAGTTATGGGTGTGTAATATGCATCCTTTAACGCGCGAGGAAAGTAAGAATGTGACACTGTGTTAGTGGGAATTAAATGCATAAATGAGTCGCATATTCGTCTTTTAAATCTGCACATTGGAAGCACATAATAATAATAATATGTCTTGACATAAAGGAATACGTGACATACTTGGTGTGTTAGGGTAAGTTTAGAATCGAAGGCAAAAGGGAAGGCGAAAAATACACTACATGTTATTGGGCATTAAATGTGACGGCCGTTGTACTATGCGCTGTCGGATCTTTTCTAGAGTAAGATCCAACGGCGCACAGTGCGACGGCCGTCGCATTTAATGTCCAATAACATGTAATATGTTTTTCGCTAAAAGGGAAAGCATGGTCTTTTGTATTTTCAGTATAGCAATTGAGATACATTGTTGTGGGAACAAACCAAGAACAATTATACAGATGGGAAAGCTCTAATCATATAATATTCTAATAAAGTTGATGGCATGGTCCCCATATATGGATTTATTTATATCTAGAAGGGAAAGCTCTAATCATATAATATTCTATTCTAATAAAGTTGATGGCATGGTCCCCATATATGGATTTATTTATATCTAGAAGGGAAAGCTCTAATCATATAATATTCTAATAAAGTTGATGGCATGGTCCATATATGGATTTATTTAGAGATGATGTATGCATGAAAAAGTTTTCTCTTTTAGAGAATATTAGTTTGTCATGGGAAGAACGTAACAATGATGTACAAATTCAAGGAAGGCAAAAGAGAATCATTGATTTAAGGACAATTTAAGAGTATTTTGGCAACGGTGGGGAAGAGGGAGAGATTTTTATAATGCGGAGAGTTGTAATTATTGTAATTGTCATTTGGATATGAAAGTGTTATGTAATGTTTATGTGTTGATTGTTAAAAGGTGTTGATTTTTTTTCAGGGTTTTTATAAGGCGTTTGTATTTTTTTTATTATAAACCAAGGTAATACAATATTTTGGTATTGTTTTTGTTGATCATTGGTTGGTCATAATCTTGTTACTTTCATGGCTCAATTAAGACCCGTGATTTTTTTTTTTATGTAGAGAGGCCCCATATTCCCTTTGCAACACAAATACACAACAACATATAACTAACTTCCATTTGTATCTTCAAATTCACGATAACAATTTTTTTTCGATAACTCTCTTGACATTTTCATAATCAATAAACCGATATTTAAGAGTTAGTTTATAAGCCATTCATACAAGGATCTAAAGATGACAAATTGTTTAATACTCTTAAGTATTATACAATTTTGTGATGTGTGGGGGTTTTTGACAATGCAACTAGGGTTAGTTTATAAGCCATTCATACAAGGATCTAAAGATGACAAATTGTTTAATACTCTTAAGTATTATACAATTTTGTGATGTGTGGGGGTTTTTGACAATGCAACTAGGGTTTCATTGTATTCAGGCGAAATTGTGACCTTTCTGGAAGTTGAAGTGGTATGATGACATTCCAATGGAAGACATAGTACAACTCATTGCATTAGAATGACTTGTTATATGAAGACTTGATATTTGTACGTTCTCCAAAGGTCTGGTCACTTGGTTTGTGTTTCAAAATGAGGTGGTTAAAATTTCTTTTGGAGATTGTGGTAAACATGAGGGCATGTCTGTCAACCCTAAACTATGTAGTTGCGCCAAACATGATCTACATTTAGTTGGCTTGACACCTAGGGTTTTGAATTTGGACCATAGGAAGTCAGGTGGAGTTAATGCTGATGGGATTTCTGTTGGTAGATTCAACCGTAGGGACATGTCTACAACCTATCTATCCTTAACTACAGGGAGGGTGAATCCTGTTGACAGAATATATGCAATAATGAACAATTTCTTGAAATTTCTACACTTTTTCAAAGGAGAGAGAGAGAGAGAGAGAGAGAGAGAGAGAGAGAGAGAGAGAGAGGAGGTTACCTCTTACAGCGTGCCATTTGGTGAAGATCCTTTTGCTCTAGCCTCCAAGCCTCCATGGCCTTTAGGCCTCCATTAGCAGCAGCTAGATAGTTCCTTACCTCTAGATCTTAAAAAACTTCAAAAAGGAATGAAATCTATCTACTAAATGTTGCAAAAATACATAAAACAAACATGGATTGAAACACAATATTTAGAGGAAATTTGAATTGCATCATATTAAACTGAGAGGAAAGTGATTACAACCCAATAATGGGTGAATCCTTTTCTCCCTTGCTCTAAACTACCCCTCTCCATCAATGCCAATGATCAAAGAAACTATGATGTGCAAGAAAGGTTCTATCTATCTTCTCATTCCTCCAGCATGCCTTTGCTCTCTAATTTGTCCTCATTCCTTCAACTCATATGCCTTTCTTATATAGCATTGGGATTTGTGTTTCCAATCACTCACCATGAATGTGGGTTTAATATTTTTGAAGCTCTTTTGATTCTTTCCTTAATAAAACTCACTTTCCTTAGTTTTTGGGAATTTTACTTGAATTTCTAGGTTTTTAGGACAACTAATACACATTGCATGTATTCTTTCCACTCCAGGAGTTGTGGTGACTAGGTTTTGATCCTTAAGTAGTCTTGGTATTGAATTCTTTAGAGAAACCTTTGTCTTCACATACTTCTTCCTTTGCGGAAGCAGTGGTTTGATGAGAGATCAAAGCTCTCAATTTGTTCCAAATTTTGGTCTTCATGTTGCGGGCAAAAAGAAGATATGTTTTCAGACCATCATCTTCGAGGGTGTTAATTTTATTGTTAACAGATGCCGCCTAATGTGTGAGGTCCGAAGCTATGCTGAGGGCCGAAATATATTGAATTTTCTTTTATTTTGATACTCTTTGGACTGATACTCTTTAATGATCAAGGCATGATGGAAAAGGGTAGTTTATGAACGTAGGTGTCGAAGAAACACCTGCAAGTCAAACAAAGAAATTTACCAAATATATGATATCTTCCTGAGGCGGGTATACGCATGCTCAACAGTAAACAAGCATGTCCATGAACAATACACAGTGGATCCATATCAAAAGTAAATTCTGTAAAAACCTATAAGTGCACATTTGAATTTTGGTCTTCATGTTGCGAGCGAAAAGAAGATATGTTTTCAGACCATAATCTTCGAGTGTGTTAATTTTATTGTTAACAGATGTCGCCTAATGTGTGAGGTCTGAAGCTATGCTGAGGGCCGAAATATATTGAATTTTCTTTTATTTTGATACTCTTTGGACTGATACTCTTTAATGATCAAGGCATGATGGAAAAGGGTAGTTTATGAACGTAGGTGTCGGAGAAACACCTGCAAGTCAAACAAAGAAATTTACCAAATATATGATATCTTTCTGAGGCAGGTATACCCATGCTCAACAGTAAACAAGGATGCCCATGAATAATACACAGTGGATCCATGTCAAAAGTAAATTCTGTAAAAAACTATAAGTGCACATTTGATGAGTGAAACATATCTAGGTCTTCATGGTACTTTGACATGGTATTTTAATCTTGCGCAACTCGGGCAGTGCATCGATGAGTGATACAACTGTCTTTCCCAAGGTCTTCAAACAAACCAACGATAATATGAGTTTATATCATGAGAATAAATGAGCTAATGTCGAGCATAATTAAACACCATCTGATTATCGGTCATTGATGTATATCGTTAACAGATATGAGGAGGCCCACCGATAATGATGATGGAGTCCAAGGTACTTTAGTACAAAATAACAAGTGTGAATAGATGTTTTGATGTCGAACACTTGTAGAATCAAACAATCAGGGGTCATTGATGTATACCCACTGTCATTTGCGAGGAATCCTGCCACTAATGACTGCAAGATCCAAGGTAGTCACTGGGGTTCCTAGATCCATTTCCTAGATGATGATTTGGCGTCGATAGGAACAAATCTGTCAGAAGGAGGGAATCAATGCATCTGACATCAACTGAAATGAAACTGAGATCAATAGGCTGATATAATTTGGTAGAGCTACAAGATCCAGCATTGTATACTGACACAAGGAAGGTCGACATGATTGGTCAAGAATATTTGAGGAATGGCCGACACTGGTTTGACTTCCCTTGAACACACAACACGACGCAAAATGGACACTTGGAAACATAAGACTTGAGTAACCAACCATTGTGAAATTCTTCAACTCTAGATGATTCAACGAAAGCTCCATAGATGACAGGAAGGATAACCTATCGGTGGAGATCTGTTCAAATTACTGGTATAGCTTCCTGAGGAAAATGTGAATGGTGTACTGACACCGAATACAAAATTATGTGCCATGTTCAAAGGCGACTATTACTGACTGTTGCCTTTATCTCAAAGATTCAATATGACAGGATTCAATTTTTCCCTTTTTTTTGGATTTTTGTGTTTTTTTAATTTTTAGTAGTTTTTTCATTTATTAGCTTGAAAAAAGAATAAAGAATGCTATGGTACATGGGAGGGAACAAGTGTTGCATGGGCGTACTATATTTTTCAAGAGCACGGGTCAAGCCAATGCAAAGATACATATTGCAAACAAGGGCTGAGCTAGTTGTGCACACTCTTACGGATGTTCCCTCCATCGGTTGGCTATCTAAAGCAAGATTATATGTGGATAGACGGTGAAATAGAACCAAGTAACTGCGATTATCCAATTTGATACGATGAACAAGTAGGAAGGGGGAAATGTGGTATACTTCATGCAAATTATTGCGAAAAACACCAAAATCATAAATCATAATGAATCATGGTCCATCAACTACCTGAATCAAATAGTTCTCACATGCATAGGTCAACTGAAATAAAAACAATGGTTTATAAACATTTTGAGCAAAAAGTGATTGCAAAGGCATATACACAACATCAACAATAAGCACTGAAGCAATAAGCACAAATGTTCATGTAGATATTTTAACACATGCTTATGTAAACTAACAAAAAATAGGGAGCCCATCAGGAAATGGTCAGAATTGTATGGAAGAGAAGTATGCGGTCTCAAACTCCAGGTCATGATGGGACTAATTCAGCTCCCAATCCTATGAGAATAACTCAGCCTGGGCACCAAAATGGCAATGGGGTGCTGACTAGGGTGTCCCATGTTTGGTAGGCTCTTCTGTCAGAATGGTGGAAAATATAGATATGATGGGCTGACCCACCAATTTCCAACAGGTTTGACCCTATGGAAATTTTGGGTTGCAAAAGGTTCAAAGGCATCTTCACAGAGGGATAACCTAAACCTATATGCATGCTTCCAAATATACCTGATAATATCGAGGAACATACAAAGGATGCTCCTGTACTTTGGTGGATTTAAACCAAATATGCTCCCAGTGACCCCACAAAATATGTCCTCGGATGGGTGCAATCAAATGTTTATGACTTCAAGGATTGCTTCATCTGATGATAAATTTTGTCTAAGAAATCAGGTGAGCTGGGAGATCTCACAACCAAAATGGGCCAAGTAACTGGATCATATTCCTCCATCAAGGGAAGATTTTGATCGAAATTTGCTAAAGCCATTTCAATAGCTTGGTATGGTGCTTCTATAGCAGATAAGGGTTGCAGGATCACAAAATTTCCCATGAGGGAATCATTTTTTAACGATCCTACCCTAATGTCTTGAAATTCCTTTAGAGCATCCCTAATGAAAGGAACATTAGATTGGATACAAGTTTCAAGCATGTAGTAATCTAATTGGTTGATCATGACAATATTCCCCCAATGAGGGAGCTGAATCACTCAGGACACTAAAGACACTTTAGCCATCATCGCATGTATCCAACTACATCCTAATAGAAAATTGTAATTTATAGGTGCATCTACTACCTCAACATCCACTGTGACTATTTTTCCACCCCAATCAATAGGGAAGGATGCAATGAGTCCATGAGGAGAGAACGAATTCCCATCAAATGCTTTCCGCATAGTATGGGATTGAACTAAGGTGGGTGATCCTAATGCTTGTCGACATTTAAATGACATGACATAGGTTGAGGTCCCTTCATGAATTATGGTTTGAAAGATATTCTTTCCATGAGATGTTACTTTAATCTAAAAAGCAACTTTTGAAGGAATCCTATAGGTTGATTGGTCTAAGTCTAATGTGATCAATGTTGCATTGGATGGATCAACAAATCTAATTGAAGACAATAGTTCCTTTCTTTGTGCAAGACAATATTGCAATACCTCCATGGCAGACATGACACATGGTGCTTGAGCTATTTTCTCAACAACATTTTCATTATGAGCAGCTCATGCATTAGGATTATATACTGTTCCACATAGATCACCTTTGGAAGGGTGTGGTACTATGTATATGGTTGGTTTCTCAATGGTGAGAGAACCATTTGGCTGTGATTTCAATTTATCCAATGTCCTAGGAGGGACATCATAAGAATGAGATCTCGTTTTAATGTTCACTTCATGATCACAGATGAAGACATTGGCATTGGGATAATTTCCCTCTTGCTGGGATTTTGAATGGTTGCCTCCTGGCGGAGGTTCCGACGTTGTAGCAACCATTTGACAATGGTGTTGCAAAAAGGGTTGCATTAATACAACATATTATTTTTCCCACTGTCTTAAGCTGGATTCAGTGCATCTTCTTTTCCAAACTTAGCATTCTTCTTACTATTGTATTTTTTCTTATTTCCTCTAAGTTCCATGGATTGAACTATGGGATTTTTAGGAGTTTTGGAAATATCTACATTGTTCTCACCCTTGTACTTCTTCTTCTTCCTGAGGTCCATGGATTGAACTTTAAGGATTTAAGAAGTCGGGGAAGGCTTAACATGTTGCTGCATATCCTGACCAGTTGTCGGTTCTGAGGTTTGAACATACATTTGTCTTGTTTGCTGGGGTTATCTGCTCA
Organism: Pseudotsuga menziesii; assembly: GCA_001517045.1. Lineage (NCBI taxonomy): Eukaryota > Viridiplantae > Streptophyta > Pinopsida > Pinales > Pinaceae > Pseudotsuga > Pseudotsuga menziesii. Next base: position 68,182 of record LPNX010162833.1, read on the forward strand.
AGGTTGTTGACAGAACCAATCATACCATTGGCATGATTTGATCCATGTGGCGGCCTAGCTAGATCAAATAGAGGTTTTGCAGGATGGTTCCAAAAAGATTGGTTACTTTCTGGAACCTCACCACTCCATTGTGGAATGGGATTCATGGGTGGATTTCCCCCTTGCAGGGTTAGACTCCAAGGATATTAGATATTTCCTGGTATCTGACCACACCATTGATGAATGGGTGGATTTCCCCCTTGCGGGGTTAGACTCCAGCGAGATTGGATATTTCCTAGGATCTGACCACACCATTTAGGTGGTCCCTAGATTTGACTAGTATTCCAAGGTGGGTTGCCCCTTGCGAAGGATTCCCCCAAGAAGATTGGGTACTTCTTGGAATATGATCAATGGGTGGATTGTCTCCTAATGGAGTTAGGTCCCAAGAAGATTGGTTACTTCCTACAACTTGACTAGTGGATGGTTGCCTCCTGATGGAGTTGGGTCCCAAGAAGATTGGTTACTTGTTATAACCCAACCATTCCATTGATTCTGTCCTTGGTTTTGATTGGAATTCCAAGGTATGTTTCTTCCTTGCTGAGGTTGGATCCAAAAATATTGGTTACTTTCTAAAACATGGCCACTCCATTATGGAATGGGGTTGATAGGTGGATTGCCCCTAGTAAGCGTGCTAGGATAAATCAGAGGATAACCCTCTGGGGAATTTCCTCCCATTGACGAAGGATAATTCCAATTGGCATTTATGTTCCAAGATGCATTATTTCCGCTAGGAATATTAACATTCTATTGTAAAGGGTTGCCCCCAGAAGTAGAACCTAGACAACTATTGTGTGTGCCAAGAGGATTTTGATAACCTCCCGCAGGCATTTGAGGCTACATTGATATGGTTCCTTCAACTCCTGACGAGGTGTTGAGGCCTGGATATTCGAAGCCAACAACAGTAAGGGATTCTCCCCAATCAACGTTCCCAACTAGCCCGTTGACTGTTTGGAATAGGGAATCCATCCGGTTTGCGGTCCGCCGGCTACTGTAGGTCAAGTAACAAACAAAAGGGTTTATCGGTTGCGGCCCGGTCCACCGAGTTTTTTTTTGTATTTTGTCTTAAGAAATGAAATACAAGTGCCTAACTAAATGCAGGGTGATCAAGATGTAGGGAGCGGTCACAATGTGATGCGCAGGTTCTTACCTCTCGTCTTAGACTCGCAAGCAACCAAATCACATACAATAAGAAATAAACTAACTATCTAATCTATCCCTAGGGAGCAAGGTTATCATTTGGGTGAGTAATACATTTTGCACACGCACTATGAAGAGTTACAGATAGCTGATACTTCTTTCAAACACATGAACAATTACAGATATTTAAACAATCAGATAGCCAATTGCTTTATGAACCACATTTATTACTCAGAGCAGAAAACATCACAAAAATATACTGAAAGACATTCAACAAGAACATAGGTTCAAGAACTAGAACAATCTCACAGTCAATGAGACACAGCTGAAAACGAAATAGTTCCTCTTCAACATTGCTCATTTAATTACATTTGATGCCTTCCATGTTGCACTCTCTCCAACAGGAAAAATTGCAGTTTCCTTTGTAAAACGAAGTAGTTCCTCTTACAAGCAAACATTTACAAAATTTTCTAGGGAAAAAGCCTTTTACTCAGTTCCACTTTCAAATATTTAAACTACAATTACAGAGCATTTCGTTTTCCCCCAGATGCATGGTCTTTCCGTTTCTCAAACGCTTCGCATTCCTATATCTTGTTTGTATGCAATCATGAGCCACTTGGTAACTGATCAGTTTTGGGTTCGCGCCTTTACGGCCCCGGATTTCGTCCTCCACTCCCCTGGTTTCAGTCACACTTCCGCTGAACGGGTCCGTCTTTCTCTGCACCCCGGTATATTGACCGCTTTCCTCAAAACCGCTTGCCATCAATCGACAAGCATCATTCAAAACAATAAATATTAACAATTAAAAAACGACTATTCCACAAGGAAATGGCAAGGCGCACCACCTGCAGGTTTGACAAACCTAGCCTATGATGGTCAACAGGAAACTCACTGGCGGGAAAACTTAAAGTCGGCAATCGGAAGGAAATAAGATCGGAGGCCACAAGGTTTTCCCAGCCGCAACGCCGGGCGAGGCATAAGTTGTGGACAAGTGAAACGCGGGCAAGAGGGGCTTTAAATCGTAAGTCAGACGGTTTTTCGTTTCGGGGTGGAAACACTTTTCTGCCGCAACGACGGAAAGGTAGAGGCTTCAGGCACGCAACAGAAAGGAGGGAAAAGTAAATCGAAAATCGGACGGCTTTGACATCGGACGCAAAACCGCTTTCCCAACCGCAACGGCGGAAGAGAATAGGTTTTGGACACATGGCCAAGCAGGTCAATATGTATCGGCCATCGAGGCGATTCGGACTTTGGACGAATAAACGATTTCGGAGCCGCAACGGTGGAGGGGCTGAAACTTCACAGTTTCTGATCTAACATAAAATTTACGCTCGATCACAGAAAAACTAAGTGTTTAAGAGCTCAACACAGTAGCGACCAGACTAAAATATCTCAGAGACAACGGTTTACTTAAAAGGCAACTGATCTGACTAAAATCTAGCTATCAAAACCACATTCAACTCTGCGATCCACAATAAAATCTTAACACAACGTGGTCTGGAGAGACAGGCTGCAAATCAATCATTAGAAACGACCAAAGCTAAGGCTAGACCAGACCTTCATGGATCACATGAAATCAAAACAACTTTAAGTGATAAGGAGGGGCCCCAAAATTTAAGAAATTAGGGGAAAAAAGTTGCAGCTGCAACAACTGGCGATTACCTGGTGAACCTAGATCTCTGGGAGATTATTCTTTGAGTGACAGGCTGCTTAACAACAAGTGCATCTGTTAAATTCTTCCAACCATCTGGATTTCTCAAATTACAGAAGTGTGTCTTTTAATCATTGATGATAGTCCAATTTTGGAAAAGTGGAAACCAAGATCTTCAAGTCCAGATAACTCTTCTGAGGCCAGAGGATGAATTTCGTTATTATCTTTGTCTTTAGGCGGCTAATAGCTTTGGACACCACAGGATTGTAGCAGGTGGTGAACAGAAATGTTCGTTTGCTCTGCATTCCCATGCCATTTTGGCACTTTTTGTGCTTTCGGACTTTGTCCCTTTTCATGCGAGTCTTCCTATGTGCCTTTCTTACTGAATTTTAATTCAGGATCCTCTATCCCATAGTGCCCTTTTGTGTGAGCGGTATGCTTAATGTTTCAACTCACGGACGGAGAGGATCTTTGGCAATGTAGTACTTATGATTCATCCTTTGTTTTGATGTATGATGCTTTCATAGGAGTTTCGACTCTTTTCTACCTTTTGGCATTTACTTATTGGCATGGGATCATTTGTATTTAACATACTGTTCACCTTGCTCTTTTCCATGGGTCCTCTGTTATCGCCCCTTAGAACATTTTAAGTGTGAAGTGGATGGAGCCTCAACATAGTATTCTGGACTCTGTGAATCCGGCTTATTTCATAGGGATTAAGCAGGACTTCAATGCACACAGAAACATTCAAGAAAATAGCTAGACTGGAAGTAGTTCAATCAGCAACACACAGGCTGATACTCAACATATTTGCTATTCCCAAAAAGATCTTAATGTCCTCCAGACAACCGCAAGTTCGTTCCCTTTATTGAAAATCAATAAACTCAAATTTAAACCAAATGAAAGCATGACTCAAAAAACAATTACACGGCTTATTTATATACAAGATAGAAAAGCTCAAAGAAAACTCAAGAAAAAAACGGCTTGAGAACCAAACCATTAACTGGCAAGTTCTCCTCCAAACCTTGTAAATCTTGCAGCTTATACGTAGCAGGGCCAAGTTTTGTTGTGATTTGAAACGGGCCTACCCACAACTGCTGGAACTTAGTATGCTTTCCCTTCTCATCATGGGGATGGTCCCACTTGAGAACTAGGTCTCCCACTTCCAAGTCCTTTTTTCCAGCTTTATGTTTGTCAAACCATCTTTTTACTACCTCCTGCTGTTGCTTAAAACGTTCTCTGGCCTTGGATCTGGCCTCCTCTGCTTTCAGGAGATTATATATTCTTATTTGTAAAACTTCACTCTCCGACCCACTAGACTCCTGAGCTAAAATAGAAGATGGTAGCATGATATTGGGAGGCAGGATGGCTTCCTTACCGTACACAAGGGTATAGGGTGACACTCCTATCGCAGACTTGGGGGTGACTCTGTCAGCCCAGAGGGCGTTGGGTAAGGCTGAGTGCCAACTTCTCTAGTTTTCTATTACAGTCTTCTTCAGAATTCTAATGAGGTTTTTATTAGAGGATTCAGCCAGGCCATTCCCTTGCGGATAGTAGTTAGCAGAATAATGTAATTTTATCCCTTTATCATGAGCAAATGCAGTCAATTTAATTGATGAAAATTATTTAGAATTATAAAAAACTAACGAAATTGGAACTCCAAACCTGGTCATGATATGATCTTGTAGGAAGCTAATGACTTCGTCTTCGTTTATCTTGCGCAGTGGGATAGCTTCGACCCAGCAAGTGAAATAATCAGTCGCAGTAAGAATGTACTTGTGCAGCAGGGAAGAATTCGGTTTTATTTCTCCAATAATGTCCAGCCCCCATTGCTCAAATGGTTGATCATCACAGGATTTAGGGGCGCTGCTGCTTTAGGCTGTCTTCCACCACACCTTTGACAAATATCACATTTCCTGACATGTGCATGTGCATCCTTGAAGAGTGTAGGCCAATAGTAACCGGCTCTAAGGATTTTATGGGCTGTAGTGTCGCCTGAATAATGTCCCCCAGCCGGACCGTCATGTAATTCTGCCATTACTTTCTTTGCGTCTTCCTTTTCTAAACATCTGAGGAGAACCCCATCATAATTCTTTCTAAATAATACTCCTTCAACAAGTTGATAGGAGGCCAATTTAAGACGCAGAGCTCTTCTTTGTTTGGAATTCCAATGTTCTGGCAACAGCCCTGACTGCAAGTAATGCACAAGGTCTCTATACCAAGACTCAGGAGCTGTAAACAAAGGATATACATCCATTGCATGCAATTCGGCTTCATCTTCCCATGCTTGTTCTTCGTTGTTTCTGCTTTCTGTCATCAATTTACATAACCCTTGACCTTTCACTATAGAGGTTGGCTTGAATTCAAGGTCGTATTCTTGAAGAGCTATTACCCAGTTGCCCCTTCTTTCTCCTAACTCTTTCTGTATGAGAAGGGATCTTACAGCTGGGTAAGGGACTATTACCTTGGTTCGATTTTTTAATATATAAGGCCTAAATTACTTCACTGCCTTAAATACTGCGTAAGCTTGCTTATCAATGGCTGGGTAGTTTAATTCAGCCCCTTGTAGCCCAGTGCTCATAAAAGAGATTGGGAATTCATCACCCCCATCCTCCTTTTGCGTAAGCACAGCTGCTAATGAATCATCGGATGCAAATGTATACATAATAAAGTCTTTATCAAAGTCTGGACTTTTCAGGGAGGGCGCATGTGCAACAGCAGTCTTGATTTTACTGAAAGCATTCTTTTCAATTTCAGTCCACTTAAATTGTGCATTTTGCTTGACCATCTGCTGCAGTGGCTTAACAGTCTGGGCAAAATCAGGCACAAACCTACGTACGAAATTTATGGTTCCCATGAAGGATTGCATTCCCTTTTTATTATGGGGCATAGGGATTTGTTCAATGGCCTTAATTCTTTCTGGGTCTATAGATATACCTCTCTTTGAAACTATATGCCCCAGTAACTTGAAACTATATACGCACTTCTTAGGATTGAGGGAGATGCCATATTTCCGACAGCGTTCAAAAATTTGCTTTAGGTGGAACGCGTGCTCCCCTCTTTTCTTCGAGAATATTGTAATGTCATCAAGGTAAACTACATCACTTTGTCCAATCAATCTGCGGAAATCTATGTCCATAGCTCTCTGAAATGTCGCTCCAGTATTAATCAGTCCAAAGGGCATCCTTCTATAGGCAAAAGTTCCCCATTTGGTCCTGAACGTTGTCTTTAATCTGTCTTCTTCGGCTACCAATACTTGATTGTAGCCAGAGAACCCGTCCAATAATGAAAACAGTTCAGAACCTGAAACCATTTGTAACAGCTGCTCCATGGGTGGCACAGGATAGTTATCTTTATCCGTTGCACGGTTTAAGTTTCTGAAGTCCACACACAGTCTGATTTCTCCCGACTTCTTTCTAATGGGCACCAGATTTGATACCCACTCAGAGTGTCTAACTTTGAAAATGATTCTAGCATCTAATAATTTTTTTACCTCACTCTGAATCAGCGGTTCCAGCTTTGGATGCATTTTCCTCAAGGGCTGCTGATATGGCTTGACTCCGACCTTGATGGGAACAACGTGTTTGATGATGCTGGTATCGTATGTTTTTAAATCTCGGTACATCCAGGCAAAGACATCTTTGTACTGTTTAAACAAACTGACGAGCTTATCTCTTTCCGCTGGTGAACAACATTTGCCGAGGTTCACAAACTTAGGATCCGTCTCATTCCCTAAGTTTATTAGCTCGAACTATAGAGTTGATCTGTGCGTCTTCACGTTAGCGGGTCTTCTGAACTTTTCATTCAAGTCAAACATCTTCTCTAACGTTCTGACCCCTTTAGGGACGAAATTGTTAAATTTCATCTCGGCCTGGTGTTCTTCATCATCAATAATCGCTCCTTTGAATACCTCGTCATTTGTTAAACATTCTATAATTTGCTGGTCATCATCGAACACCCGCAGGTTGGCGATCATATCAGGTACTGAAGGCCTGAAAAGCAATTCAACAGTACATCGATTATTTGAGGGTACAAGCCTAGCAGCCGAAGTGGCTAATAAGTCAGCTGCTGCGTTTCTAATTCTTGGGATTGAAGTAATATTGAATGCATTAAAATATTTAAGCAAATCCCATACCTCATTCTGGTAAGCTTTCAGGTGAGGAGAAACACAATGTATTTGATTTCTGATTTGCTTCACAATAATTTCAGAACCCCAAAAACTTTTAAATTACTTACCTTCAATTCAATCGCTTTCTTGAGTCCCTGCACCAGTGCTTCATACTTGGCCATATTATTAGTACACTCAAACTCTAATCTACATGACAGGAAATGTTTATTTTTCTGTGGATCAATAAGGACGCAGCCAGCCCCTGATCCTTCTAATGTCTTCGAGCCATCAAAAAATAAAGTCCACAAATCACTAACAACTGAATGTAAATCTATTCCTACTGCTAAGTCTACTATTTTACAATCAATCTCATCAGCCTGCAAGAATCGAAGGAGATCAGGCTGGGTGTCAGATGGGTTGCTGGCTTCTTCCGCTTGATAATTCCCTAGTTCCAACTCAAGAAAATAGTTTCCCAATACAGAATCCATAGGTATATTCTTCTCATCCAGTTGGGTAACATTGTAATTCATGTGGGGTTCTCTTAGAACCTTGATCTGGTTTGGACTCCCTTTGTATGGCAACCACAGATGTGACCAATCTGAGGCGAAATATCCATTTAATTTGGCTGACCAATCTTTGCTCAGGACAAGGCCTTAAGCGTCTGGTATATCAGCCACCACGATGTTAATAACTTGGCATACTTTGTCATTGGATGTCCGACGAATTAGGATGTCTTCCATCTCACCAATTACCTTAACGTCTGTCCTATCCAACTGAACCACCCTCCATGTGGTAGGCTTAGGATGCCCATTTATCTTCTTACATACTGATATGGACATGACATTGATGGACGCTCCTGAGTCTACCAGACAATTGTGCACGTTATGATTAAAAATTTCAAACGTCAAGAGGAAAGGTGGATGTTTAGCTTTAGACTTACTTCCAACGTTGGTTTCTCCAACTTCTTCTTCATCCTGAGGTTGATTGTCGTCGAGAAGCTTGTCATCTGATGCTTCAAGTGCTTTTAGCAATCTCTCTTTTTGATGCGGCACCTTACACATTTCGAATAATGGAACATTCGCTTTTACCTTTTTTTTTAAAATCGCCCACAACGTCATAATTCATCGGCCGTCCAATGGGATGGGGTTTATCAGCATTTTCTTCCCTTGACTTGGCTGTTGTATCGCACTGTCTAGGATTTTGGCTGGTAATCGTGAATTCCGGAATCTTATCAGTCGAGGCTTTATTTTGAAACTTCTTCTTAACATTTCTCTGAAGCCTTCTGATCTTTAGGAGAATAAGACTATCTTCCTTGACCGTTCCTTTGCTCCTTGTGGCCACGTTGGTGTCCATAACGCCCTTGTATCCCTGAGTCTCTCCTTCTTCAGTGTCAAATAATGAGACAGAATTCCATAAAGCCAGGGTTTCCTCCTCCTGCTCTTTATTAGATGTAGGGGCAGAATTCTCTTTTCTTTCTTCATCATCTTCTTCTGTTAATTTCGAATCCAACAGTTGATTCATCACCAGCGTCATAGAGTTTATCCATTGCGGACAATTGTTTTCAGAGTGTGGCTGTTGGTGGAAAGTGCAGAAATTATCCATGCCGACCTCTGTTAGATTCATGGATGCAGCGTTATGAGGAGGAGGATGAGAATGATCCTTATCCTCTCTTTTCTTATAATATGGCTTATAAAACTTTTGTGCCTCCTTTTCTTTCTCCATATCTATGATCTTGTTGGAAAGCTTCTGCATCATCTTGGCCATATTCTCCAGGTCTGGCGACTTTTCTTCCTTAGGCTTAGTGAACAATAAGGTTTTCCTTCCCGCACCTTTCTCTCCTGATTGCTTTGGATAGTCTTCAATACTTTCTCTTTCCGCTTCCAACACTTCTGCCTCTTCATAGGTCTCTGTTAAAGTAGGCTTGGCCCTACCTTTTGCAAACATGGCCAAATCAAGGCCTAAAGCTGAAGTATAGTACTCAATCAGTACTTTGTCCGAAGGCTTATCTGTTTCAGAGAAATTCTTAAGATATGCTGCAAACCTTTGTGTGAAACTGTGCACTTTTTCCTTTTTTTCTTTCTTCAAAGCACATAGTCCTTTCATAAGGGCAGCGTGAGTCTTTTGGACTGCATACTTACTTTTGAACATTCTTTCGAAGGTATCCCAGTCTGGGATAGAGTTAGCGGGCAATCCAAAATACCATGAGGCTGCAACTCCTTTGAGGGTATGCGGGAATAGTCTACAGACCACATCTTCATGCTCCCCCGCCCTTAATCCTTCTATAGCCAAATAAAAACTCTGCAAATGATCATCTACTAATATCTTCTCATTGGCTTCAAATTTAGGCAACAACTTTTCAAAGACTTGAGGTAGGTCATGCAAAGGCGGGGTCAGATTTAGAGGTGATCTGGCTCTCCATGCAGGTGGTGGATTTGGTGGGTTGGGTGGCTGGTTGGCGTTAACTCCTGCCATAAGTAAAGGTGGAGAGTGAGGAGGTGAACCAACAGGGGTGTGAACAGGAGAACTGTAAGGGGTATCTGGGCCTACTTGGTTCAAAGGTAATTCAACCTCATGCAGAGCTGTCTCTACAAGTTCTTCCCAGTCTCCAACCAACACTGAATCTTCTACTACAGGACGGTCTTTCTTCTTGTATTCTCTTCTAGGAAATTCAGGGATAATTGGCAATCCTCCAATCTTCTTTACATAAGCACGGGTGTGTCTTCTCAGGTCATTAACAATTTCGTTGCGAACATGATATAGATGTTCTCTCTCTTCTGGAATTGGGTTCTGAAATCCACTACTTTCAGAGCTGTTACCAGTGGAATAATCTCTGGAAAATGAGTTTCCTCGGCCAGCCATGCACTGGCGGCCCTCCTTCTAGCGCCAAAACTGTTGAGGCTTGGATATTCGCAGGAAGCAACAGTAAGGGATTCTCCCCAATCAACGTTCCCAACTAGCCCGTTGACTATTTGGAATAGGGAATCCGTCCGGTTTGTGGTCCGGCTACCGTAGGTCAAGTAACAAACAAAAGGGTTTACCGGTTGCGGCCCGGTCCACCGAGTTTTTTTTTTTTTTTGTATTTTGTCTTAAGAAATGAAATGCAAGTGCCTAACTAAATGCAGGGTGATCAAGATGCAGGGAGCGGTTACAATGTGATGCGTAGGTTCTTACCTCTCGTCTTAGACTCGCAAGCAACCAAATCACATACAATAAGAAATAAACTAACTATCTAATCTATCCCTAGGGAGCAAGGTTATCATTTGGGTGAGTAATACATTTTGCACATGCACTATGAAGAGTTACAGATAGCTGATACTTCTTTCAAACACATGAAGAATTACAGATATTTAAACAATCAGATAGCCAATTGCTTTATGAACCACATTTATTACTCAGAGCAGAAAACATCACAAAAATATACTGAAAGACATTCAACAAGAACATAGGTTCAAGAACTAGAACAATCTCACAGTCAATGAGACATAGCTGAAAACGAAATAGTTCCTCTTCAACATTACTCATTTAATTACATTTGATGCCTTCCATGTTGCACTCTCTCCAACAGGCAAAATTGCAGTTTCCTTTGTAAAACGAAGTAGTTCCTCTTACAAGCAAACATTTACAAAATTTTCCAGGGAAAAATCCCTTTACTCAGTTCCACTTTCAAATATTTAAACTACAATTACAGAGCGTTTCGTTTTCCCCCAGACGCATGGTCTTTCCGTCTCTCAAACGCTTCACATTCCTATATCTTGTTTGCATGCAATCATGAGCCACTTGGTAACTGATCAGTTTTGGGTTTGCGCCTTTACGGCTCCAGATTTCGTCCTCCACTCCCCTGGTTTCAGTCACACTTCCACCGAACGGGTCCGTCTTTCTCTGCACCCCAGTAGATTGACCGCTTTCCTCAAAACCACCGGCCATCAATCGACAAGCATCATTCAAAACAACAAATATTAACTATTAAAAAACGACTATTCCACAAGGAAATGGCAAGGCGCACCACCTGCGGGTTTGACAAACCTAGCCTACGATGGTCAACAGGAAACTCACTGGCGGGAAAAATTAAAGTCGACAATCGGAAGGAAATAAGATCGGAGGCCACAAGGTTTTCCCAGCCGCAACCCCGGGAGAGGCATAAGTTGTGGACAAGCGAAACGCGGGCAAGAGGGGCTTTAAATCGGAAGTCGGACGGTTTTTCGTTTCGGGGTGGAAACACTTTTCCCGCCGCAATGGCGGAAAGGTAGAGGCTTCAGGCACGCGACGGAAAGGCGGGAAAAGTAAATCGAAAATCGAACGGCTTTGACATCGGACGCAAAACCGCTTTCCCAGCCGCAACGGCAGAAGAGAATAGGTTTTGGACACATGGCCAAGCAGGTCAATACGTATCGGCCATCGGACGAATAAACGATTTTGGAGCCGCAACGGCGGAGGGGCTGAAACTTCACAGTTTCCGATCTAACATAAAATTTACGCCCGATCACAGAAAAACTAAGTGTTTAAGAGCTCAACACAGCAGCGACCAGACTAAAATATCTCAGAGACAACGGTTTACTTAAAAGGAAACTGATCTGACTAAACTCTGGCTATCAAAACCACATTCAACTCTGCGATCCACAATAAAATCTTAACACAACGTGCTCTAGAGAGACAGGCTGCAAATCAATCATTAGAAACGACCAAAGCTAAGGCTAGACCAGACCTTCATGGATCACACGAAATCAAAACAACTCTAAGTGATAAGAAGGGGCCCCAAAATTTAAGAAATTAGGGGGAAAAAGTTGCGGCTGCAACACGAGGCCAAAGGGTCAAGTGTAATGTTCTACATATTATCACAACTTTCAAAAAGACTAACTAGTGACTCACTTTCCATAAGTATGATTGAGTTTAAAGGATGTGCTAAGGGTGGATTTATGTGAGAAAATGTGTGATATTTTATTTTTTCAATCTCAACTAAAGTAAGATCATCAACTCTATCTATGTTTCGTCCATGATGTGACAAATTTTTATAATTGATTTGACATTGTTCTCCTCTAGTAATATTTGATTAGGTTTATAAGTAGTTCAGTTTCAAAGTCACAATGACGTGGTTCATGTATATGCCTCCACAATGTAGCAAGGCCCTCAAACTTGGGTAATTTTCCTCGCTGCCACCTTGACAGGTGGATCGGGATATTTAATCACTCTAAAGTTAATAAAAGGATTTGTTTATTAGAGTATATCGAAATACAGTCAAACAATCCTAAAGGAAACTAAACTCAACAACAATCAAATTGTCCACACCACTAAAAAAGTCCCTAAGGAAGCAACAATCAAGCTTCTTTCCAAAAAACCCTGGTTTTAGTGGAAAGTTGGATTTTTAAAGGGCCTTCCAAAACTAGTAGTCCTTGAGGGACATTAAGCCTCAAGACTTACTAAATGGTGAAGGTACGAGAAAAAATTACATCGTTCTTCAATTGTCAGGGGTCCAAGTGTTAGCTCTAGGCTACTCACCCTCCAAAGGAGCTGAAACAACCTTGTGTCTGTCTCAGGTATTGCAAGTGTCCCCCACTCACAACATCTCTTCTGATGCCCTAAGACAAGAAACTATGGTTTTAGTCCAGGATAACTCACATAGACTAGCTATCTCAGAAAAGTGATGTCACCCCAATGAATTGTCACTTAACCAAGACACTGTAATGTTCTCATATCCCACCAAAGAAGTAAGGGGGGGGGTACCACCCTTACTAATTCAGATTGACCTCGTGCTTGACGCTTGTGTTAGAAGCGCTTTCCTGGCTAGGACTCTTTTCTACTAATGGATTTAACTCTCGTTCATCAATGCTAGTTTCAAAGTTTTGTGGCTTTAGAGTGTTAACTCACCATCTTAACCCAAATCCCTAGCCTAATCTTGTTGGTGATATCAAAGATAAAATCTTGGTTGTTTTTAGATTAAGCATCAATTTTAAAGGTAATTCGATTAGTTTCAAGGAGTGGTGGTAGAACTGATGATGTTGCAACTTATGCTACTGAACCAAACCAATGCACATATGCTTTTAATCCTATATATTCATTCGATGAACTTCTATACTATGGGAGAGTAAGAGGTTCATTGAGATCCTTCAAATGTGCGTATTTCAAAATCACTTTCATTTTTCAATCAAGGGTTCAAGAGGTTGGTTTCGATTATTACTAATTAGAAATGAAAAATGTTTGAATATTCAATGTTTTTTCTTGTTTCCAATAAGTCTCTTAGACTGATGTGTACATGTAAGAACGTGGTTCAACTTTTGTTTTCCATGACCAACATTTACACTTGAGATCCAATTTCTCGTTCACATGACCTCCTGAAAGCGCAAGTGAAGAGGATACTTGTGGCTCAACTATATGCTTCAAAATTTCAAAGGATTCCTATTACACTTGAGATCCACTTTCTCATTCATAGGACCACCCGAAAGCGCAAGTGAAGAGGATACATGTGGCTCAGAATTTTGCTTTAAAAAAAACCTATCTATTACATTTGAGATCCACTTTCTTGTTCACATGACCACCCGAAAGCGCAAGTGAAGAGGATACTTGTGGCTCGAACACAACTTATCTTAAGAAGCTTGCTAATGATGAAAAAGATCCTCTCATTGTGTTTGAACTAATCTTGAGTGGTAGGTTCGTATTTTGAGAATTTATGTGAATTTGATATTAAATGATGGAATGAAGAGTGTCTTAATGGCGATTACAAGTTTTGTGGCAGGTCATCAAGTCCATGTGGATTCAACATTTATGGTCATAAGAATTTATAAATTCAAACAATGTCATGTTCTTTAATTTTTTCAACAATTTCCTTATGTCACTATGTGATAAAAATGACCATTTCAGACAAATTTTTAGACATGAAAGGCTGAACTAAATGACTTAAAGGAAAAAATGTCATAAACTTTCAGATCTGAACATTCTTTTCAAGGAAAACTTTGAATAATACTAAAAAAGGCTCTTCCTAAAAGTGATTTTTTCCTAGTTTTTTTTCTTAAAAATAGCTTTCCAAGCCTTCTAAAATTGAGGGAAAATGTCCCCAAATGCTTAAAAAATTATCATAAAAGGTCATATTATGATTTATCAAGTGTTTTAGGTTCTCAATAAAGGTTCTACAAAGTTTCAAAAGAATTCAATAAAAATTCGAAAATCAGTGATCTCCACAAATTTCAAACTCAAGCAAAAAATGCACACCAAACTTGCAATCCTTCAAACAATTCTTTAAAACTTGATAAAAGGGAAGAAATTGTTGTCTATAACCTCTATTAGAGAATTCTTAAGACATCTACAGCAGCAAAAATAAATCAAAATGACCAAAAATTGCAGATCTGACCATACAAAATCAAGAATCATGCCTTTTTCAAATTTCAACCAAATGCATACAAAACTTCAAAATTCTTCAAAGAAATCCCTTAAAGCTTGATGAAATATAGGTAAGTAATGTCTAAAACCTATCTAATAATATTCCTAAGACATCTACAACAGTAAAAACCAACCAAAATGGCCCAACATTGCAGATCTGACCATCAAAAATCAAGAACCATGCATTTTTCAAATTCCAACCATATGCACACAACACTTCAAAATTATTCAAAGAAGTCCCTAATATTTGGCAAAAATGGATGAAATTAGACTATAAAATCAATTAGAGGACTATCTAAGCTTTCCATAGCAAAACAAATCACTCAAAACAGACAAGAATTGAGGATTTTTTGACCAAAATACTAAACTCGTATTGCGTCTCTGTTCCATAAGCGACTGTCACTACTATGTACCCACGTGTTATTTCAATGCATACATGACTGTCACTAATAGAAACCTACGTATTCCCAAAGAAACCTCAGATCCCACCCAAATCTATAAATATAGGGCTAGGTAAGGGCCAATCTAGACCGATAGGCCGGTTTGAGATTCTTGAATTGAATTAAAGCTTCAAAAGACAAAAAAGAAGCATGCATCAAAGGATTTAAAATGAAAGACACACCCAAACAAAGAGGAAATTCTCATGAAAACTTGTTTCAAGAGAAAATCCCCTTAAGTCCCCAGTATGGTCTCCATTCTGTTGGTATATTTGACCGTAGGTGCATGTCTACAACCTATCTATCCTTAACTACATGGAGGGTGAATCATGTTGACATAATATATGCAATAATGGACAATTTCCTGAAATTTCTACACTTTTTCAAAGGAGAGAGAGAGAGAGGGAAGGGAGGAGGTTACCTATTGCAGCGTGCCATTTGGTGAAGATCCTTTTGCTCCAGCCTCCATGGACTTTAGGCCTCCATTAGCAGCAGCTAGCTAGTTCCATACCTCTAGCTCTTAGAAACCTTCAGAAAGGAGTGAAATCTATCTACTAAATGTTGCAAAAATACATGAAACAGACATGGATTGAAACACAATATTTAGAGGAAATTTGAATTGCATAATATTAAACTGAGAGGAAAGTGATTACAACCCAATAATGGGTGAATCCCTTTCTCCCTTGCTTTAAACTACTCCTCTCCATCAATGCCAATGATCAAAGAAACTATGATGTGCAAGAAAGGTTCTATCTATCTTCTCATTCCTCCAGCATGCCTTTGCTCTCTAATTTGTCCTCATTCCTTCAACTCATATGCCTTTCTTATATAGCATTGGGATTTGTGTTTCCAATCACTCACCATGAATGTGGGTTTGATAGTTTTTGAGCTTTTTTTATTCTTTCCTTAATAAAACCCACTTTCCTTAGTTTTTGGGCATTTTACTTGACTTTCCAAGTTTTTAGGACAATTAATACATATGCCATGTATTCTTTCCACTCCAGGAGTTGTGGTGACTAGGTTTTGATCCTTAAGTAGTCTTGGTATTGAATTCTTTAGAGAAACCTTTGTCTTCACATACTTCTTCCTTTACGGAAGAAGTGGTCCGATGAGAGATCAGAGCTCTCAATTTGTTCCAAATTCTAGACTTCATGTTGCGGGCGAAAAGAAGATATGTTTTCAAACCATCATCTTTGAGGGTGTTAATTTTATTGTTAACAATTTCTTCCTCTCCATCATATGTGTCAAACTAGGTGCATAATGCTGACGAAGTTATTGTCATCAGGGATGACAACCCTTCACTTCCTTTGTCAAACTAGTTTGGAAACTCCATCCTTGACCATTTGAGGGATGATAGTTTGGATTTTGAGCCACAATTGGGTGAATCTAGATGGAGGGTTGCAATCAAGGGTCTCATAGGTAGTATTTTGGATCCGTGTTTGGTACAAGGAGGAGACGTGCCTAGTCATGACTTAGTTTGGGTCAAGAAAAGCTTATAGTGGTGACGAACTGCGGGGTGGGGTCTTATTGGTTATCAATGAAGGAGTTAAGGTGGATAAAATCTTGGATCTTGAAGGTAAGATGTTAGTTGGAAAATTTTAAGGTATAAGAGTGGGGAGGGAGTTTCTATGGAAGTGGGTTAACAAAAATGGGTTCCATCGCTTGGGTATGGACCTACCTATCACATTCTTACCAAAGGTTGGATAGGATTTATTTTTCTCTCAGTTGAAGATGCAATTTCCATAATGAAGAAGTATTAGTTTTTGGATAATGTCATTCTAATTTTTAAGCCATGGATGGCCTTATTTGATCGACTTTGTGATTTTTGTAGTAGCACATATGTTTGGGTGAAGCTACCAAACTCATCAATGGTGTTCTGGTCCGAGTCGACGATTCAAGCTATAGGGGATTTGTTGGGTAAAACATTGATGGCGAATGATGGCTTTCTAGAATTAGCACACCTCCTGGTAGTGAAGGTGTCCATTGTATTGATGTTATCAAGGGATTATATGAAATTTGAATATCTAGGCTTAGTATGGAAGGATAAGAGGCACACCTAAATAAGTGGTTACATAAACATTCCTTTTAGGTGTGCACGATGCCATGATACCGAGCCTGTGTACAAATATTGTGATAAAGGTATTGTAAATCGGTTGTGAAGGAAAAAATAAGGGAGCTCCAGGGATGATGGTGGAGTAGACATCTTTGTCTCACACCCAAATAGCTTGAATTTTTTTTTACCAAGTGTCTACTCAATCGCTAACTGTGATGAAGTGGTTAAGAATGTCCCCGTTATGATTAGTCTGAAACACTTATTGGTGGGAATTATTTCTATCTTGATTATTAAAGGTGATCAAACTAGGTCAAAAACACATTATGAATCCATGGATGCTTGGATGACAAGGGAGTGCTTCTTTCCGTCATGTGAACCTATTGGTACCTAGAATCTATCTAGTTGTGGCGATATTCATGGAGATGGCTTGGATACGTTTTATCAATCTTACATTATCAAATTGTCTATATAGGAATCTAGACGGGGACCGAGAGGGGTAGTGAAGATAATAGATCCCATTTGGGGGGGAATGTTTTCTCTCCCATGACAAAAAAACACACATTCTCATGGACACTATTAATCTATCATATGGTTTTGACCCTCCCTATTTTAAGGTTGGATCTCGTAGGAAACCATTTTTTTATATTTCTCCTCCTTTTTGTCCCGTGGGGGGATTATTATCATCTTTTCCCCTTGAATAAGTGCATGTTAGTGGATCCCTCTGCTTTTGCGGGTTTGGGATATGACTCATTAAAAGAGTTGAGGCACTCTTATGTAGGTAGGAAGATTACCTTAAAGAGGGCTCATGAAAGAGTCACTTCTAAAATAAATCAAGTTAAACAAAATCAATCATTGGGGTCCTTCGATCAAGCTAATCCCCCTACATGATTTCCCCATAAATATTCTCTCAATAAACATACGGGGGTAAGGGGGATAAACCAAAAATTTGGCCCTTAGGATATTGGTGAAACTAAATGGACTTGATTTCATTTTGTTACAAGAGACGATGGGTAGGGGCAATATTGTGATTTGTAAGCTTCAGAGGGTTTGGGACAATTGGTCATTTTAGCAATGGATTTCGATGGTATGTCAGGGGGACTAGTTAGGAACTCAAATACAAATATTTCTCTAATGAACTCTTTTTCATTTACCTTAGGTTTGTGCACTAAAATATATTGTAAAAAGTTGGGAATGGAATTTACAATGGTTAATATCTATTGGTCATATGCAAATTGAATTCCGTATTGGGATTATGTGTTTGATTCTTAGTGGCTCAAAAATACAATTTGATAATTAGAAGGGATATGACATTTACTTTGTCCTCAAGATAAGTTTGTGGGGAAAGTGCGAGGAATGATCATTAGAAAACTATTTCACAAATAGGGTGGAGGTTGGTGGACTAGTTGATGTGGCTCCAATTAAAATTGTTCTCACATGGTCTAAAAACATATTTGTAGGGGACGAGGTTCTAAATAGGTTAGATAGATTTGTGGTGCAAAGTACACTATCGATGAAGGTGCCTTTATATAGATTGCGGGTCAATTCTCATAGATGCTCGGGCCACTTTCTAATATTCTTAGAATTTGACTTAGATTAGGTCAAACCAGGCACACCTTTCAAGTTTAATCCTGGTGGATGAAGGAGGAGGCCTTTGTAAACATGGTCAATGATAAGTAGAGAGGAATTGATCCCTCCTTAGACCTTTCAACAAGGGAACAATTTGTGGAGGTTCTAAATACTATGAAGAAGGCTATTGTTAAGAGGGAATGAATTGATAAGACAAAATTGTTGAAGTTGAAAAGGCTATTGGTGACATGATAAATGGTCTTGGGAGCGAGATTTTGAGAATGAGTTGATACAAAAACTTAAGGAATTAGAGTCAATAAGGGGTAAGACATGTCTTGATCAAAAGGAAGACTAGTGCATGTAGAGGCAAGCCACGTGGATTGAATTGTGAGATAAGGATACCAATTTTTTTCACTCTTATTCCAATCACCAACGAAACATAAATACTAATTGCGAACTTCGACTCAAAGAGGGTTTAAAGCATTGGTAGATCTTGGATTCAAGCACTTCGAGGGACTTTTCAAGGTTCCAGAGAGAGTGAATTTGGACGAGACCATAAAAAGTCATCTTGCATTTTCCTAGGATGATAAATGAGGGAAAAAATGAGGATCTATTCATATCGGTGACAAAGGAAGAGTTATTAACGATTCTTCATGCTTTTGGAAAGAATAAAATCCCTAGCCAAAACAGTTGATTGGTGGATTAAATTTTATTTGGAATTATTTGAATTCTTGGGCAAGGATCTATTACATGTGGTGGAGGATGTAAGAACCATACGTAGAATGTCAAAGTGTAAGAACGCCACATTTATTATTCCAAAAATAGATAGTCTATTATCTTTTGACAGGTTTTGGTCAATCTCTTTGTGTAGTTGTATTTATAATATTATCGCCAAGGTGCTTGGTCTTAGATGAAAACTAATCATTTCATAATACATCTCTACAGAACAATTTGGATTCCTCTATAGGAGGAAAATACATGAGGACATAGGCACAACACTACAGGGGTTACACTCAATTAAACTCACTGGAATGCATGTTGCAATGATTAAACTCAATCTTAATAAGGCATATGATAAGGTCTCTTGGATGTACGTTCACTCATTGCTTATTCATCTCGTTAATTTGATACTGTGTTGTGTTACTACCCCTACATTTGTTGTCTTGATTAATGGAGAAACATTTGGCTTCTTCAAGGCCTCATATAGACTATGTTAGGGATGCCCATTATCACCATATCTCTTCCTACCAGTGGCAGAGGGATTGAGCAGATCCATTTTGGAAGCTAGGAGGCTCATATAGGTTCATGGTAGTGGGATTGGTTGGGAAACTTTGTCACATCTACTCTTTGTAGATCACATGCTTTTATTTTTAGTTAAATCTCAAAGGGAAAGATTACATATAAAGGATATTCTTCAATTATAGAGCTGAGCTATTGGAATGGAGGTGAAAATAACTAAATTAGCTCTTGTCACTTATGGTTTGGCGAAGGAATTGGCTTATGATTTTGGTAAGCATTTTCCTTTCTAGTGGATAGATTTTAATGAGGGGCTTAAATATTTAGTACTTAATGTAAAACCGAGTTCCTATGGGAAACTGGACTAGTGGTGGTTGGTCGCAAAAAATGAAAAACAGATAAATCACTAGTGTAATCGTTGGTTGTCTCATGGGGGAATATTGGTTCAAATTAAGTCGGCAATAGAGGCCATAGTTATCTACTGGCATATTCTAGACCATATTCCAAAGGGAATATTAGAAAATATTAGGAATATTTGTTATAATTTCTTATGGTAGGGAGACATTGAATACAAAGGGGTTCATTAGGTTAGATGAAAGAAACTAGCTGGACCCAAATTCCTTGGGGTGTGGGGTTTGAAGAATATACACCAGTTTGGAATTGTGTAGACACCAAATCGTTTTGGTCTACTCTTACAAATGATATTTTATGGAGTATGATATAGGTCCATAAGTACATTGCACCAAGCACATGGGTTGTGTGGGTAAAAAAGGAACACATAACTTTATAGATTTTCCCAAACCAATGGAAGGCCATGACACTTTCATTTTATGTCATCGACGTGCACTTGGCTTGGCAAGTGGGTGATGGGTCACAAGTGAGGTCTAGGGTAGATTTCATTATGGGTTATAATAGTGTTATTTTTTCTTATGGAAGATATGGTTCTTAATTTCCAAGAGGTGGGGATAGAGACTCTTAATCTTATTAATAAGCCAATAGAAACATCATTGTGGAAGTAGGGTTGGTTGAGTTCAGTCGATTTGACATTCAGTGGTGAATTTGCTCGATTTTGGGATTTGTTTGTCTCGTATCTACATCGTCCTCACATTCAATTAGTTGAGAAGCAAAATGAAATTAGATGGAGTTACAATAAGGCTGGTGGAAAACATACTATTGGGTTTGGATACCAGGCAATAATTTATGGTGGGAATGAGATCTTTTGTTGGTGGTGGAAAGCATTATGGAAGGACAGGGCACATGCAAAATAAAAACTGCTAATGTGACTAGCTCTATCAAACAAGGTTTTGAAATGGGATCACTTACAACAGAGAGGTAAGGAAGGCCAAAGTCGATGCTCTCTTTGTAAGAGTCAAGATGAAAACAATTTACACTTATTTAGGAATTGTCCATTCTCTACATAAGTTTTGAAGGATATTGAAGGCTCACTGGGGCTTAGTTCTCTTTGGAAAGGTTAAGATATTGAATCTTGCTTTCATCTGTGGTTTACAAGGAAGGGATTGGAGACTTATCGAGCAATACCATACCTGGTTCTTTGGGGAATATGTATTGCAAGGATTGCCTCTCTGTTTGAGGAAACTCAATTTCCCACATTCAAAGTTTCAACACAAGTGTTGGGACTTGTTCCTTTATATAAAGATACTCCTAAGCTCATTGCTCCTAAAAGTTCCAAAGTTTTGTAGGTGAATACATCTATTCCTTGAGGTCATTTTGATGGAGCCTGTTAGGGGGAAGATTAGACTGTTGGTCTTGGGTTCAAATTACATTTCTTAGATACTCATTATTTTTATTTCAAGGCAAAGTTAGTCTGAGGTACTCATAATTTGGGTTAAATTTTGGCTCCATATTATTTGTTAAAATTTGTGTTGGGTATTAAAGGTATACTCTCCCTATAAGTATTTGGTGACCCTTTATTAATGGATGCATGGGAAGTTTAAAATTAAGAATATCAAACTCTATGTCGTAGCATAACATCTTAAGGTTATTATTGGTCATCTTCAAATCATCGGGTTCACTCACATATTCATAAAACAAACCAGGTAGTTGATAATCTCTCAAAAGATGGATTCGACCTTAATGAACAACATTTTTTCCTTACTGAATATTTGGATGGATAGTTAGCAATATTTTAAGGTAGGCGACTAGTGATCATTTTTTATATTAGGTTAGCTGTTATGCTGGTGGTATTTAAATAGTTTATGGTATACTTTAATGTTCCATAATTTGCGTATGTAATACGCTAGTTATGGATGACAATGAGATACTTTTTAAGATTTTGTTTAGTACTAAGTAAGCTTACTTGTTGGACACTTTTTTGGCTTCATCTAAAGGATACATTGGATAATGTCTAGGGCACCTTTGGATCGTAAATTTTATTCTACTTGAATAAGGATTACAATATTTTCCTTGGAAAAAATTATATGATTTTGCAACAATCTCACACTAGCCATATCAATAAGAGAAACATAAGAATATAAATAATCCTTCATTGTATCTATTATTTCATTGTGATTAAATATAACAATGTTTAAATAACCATTCAAATGGTACATTTCTCAACTCACCATAAACGTTCTCAAGTGTACAATAATTCAAGGAGGATTTCTCAATTGGATCCAACCTAGGTGGTTGAGCGAATGAGTGTTATCCTCCCCACCCAGGTTCAAATCCCACATATGGAAATCTCTTGATAAATATATTATTGTAATGTCCTTGATCCCTATATTGAAAAAGTCACACACTTTGACAGAATCTGATTTTCCCTAGTTACCACACACACATGCCTGAAATTTCCTCTGTCTGTATATGATGTTAAACTCTCTCTCTCTCTCTGTACACATACACACAAGTAAATTATGTGTATTTGTTAATGCAGAGATCATCAAATCAATATTTGATAATCAATTATTAAAGTGGAACATACATTTAGCATCAAAACACATTCATACAATTATAACCTATAATCCATATCCATTTGTGATCAAGGCCTTCTACAACTACCACCAAGAACATGCCCAAATCATCTTCTCCTTTTGATCACTATAAATTACACACAATATTGACAATTGAATTGTTGGAACTTGACAGAGCATATGATTTCCATAAAGTAATAGATTCATTAGGCTTGGATGCAACAAGGAAACAATTAAGATATACCATGTAACTACCATTTAAAATCCACATAATGAAATATAAGAAAAACATAGTATTGAGACAATTTGATATTATAATTAAAGAGTGGGTGCCTCTCAAAAGTCAAACATCTTCAACTTCTTTACCATTGCAAGTTACCATTTGAACCACTTCAACTTATCTCTGGAGTCATTCCCATTGAAAGTTCAACTTCTTTACTATTACAGGTAACCGTTTGAACTGCTTCCACTTATCCTTGGATTCATTCCCATTGCAAGTTCATCTACTTACATCTTGTATTCTTTCCTTTCTCTATACCCCGTAATTATGAGAAAATCTAGATCTTAATCTACACGTGATTAGAAAAAGTCCATCAATTTAAGAAGAAAAAAACCCCAACACATAGGCTAATTGCAAAATTAAGTTTAATGGTGTGATAGTGAATGTATGTTGATCGAGTTAAAATTGACCTCCTCAATTAATTAATGAGAATATGTCTTGCAAATATTCCCATGCATGTTGATCCTAAACTTGTAATTTGGATAAGCTAGGTGGCTTTGTCTTTTGACTATAACATTATAGGAATCTCTCACAAAGTTATAATAAATATAAAGTTGACATCTCAATTTTGTTTCTATCTGGTTGAGTGAAATCATTAAAAAAATGGCTCACAAACATGGTTGATATGATTATACATAGAACCCTTTTTTCTATGGAAAGAATATATTAAAACATAAATAGTATAGAAAAATACCATATCATATTAATGACAATTATTTTTTAGAATTGTGTTTTTTTTTCCAAATTGATATGTGGTTGATAATGTTGATTAATGGTAATTATTTTTGAGTTAATATAAGTGATTTTCATCTCAACAATCATTTGATGATGGAAATGTTTTAAAAGGCATTATCTATATACAAATATTTGTTAATTTTGTTATTAGTTTTGGTATACAAGTTTTGAAGTTGATGTGATAATATTCGTTTTCACTTTAATATTAACATCAACAACAATTTTGATATTAACACTTCGTGAGTTGATATTTTGTGACATTGTCTTATTCTTATGTTGGGGTTTTCTTCCACAATAATATTCATCTTTACATTGCAATCTTCGATCAATTAAGAGGTAATAGGCCATAGTCTAGCAATGGATTGGTGAGAATGTGTTACACTTATGAATTTCAAGTATCCAAGCTCATATTTGATTCCACATTAAAACTGCTCTTTAAATGGTAATCCTTAACTACGAGGTAACGAGTCATGGCCTAGTAGTACATCAATGGAAGTTTGCTATAATTGGCATGTACATGATATTTAGTGAATTCATGTTGGCATTTAGTTCCATAGTAATACTCATATTTAAACTTAATCCTTAACAAAGAGGTAATGGGTTGTGGTCTAGTAGTACATCAGTTGTGGTCTAGTGGTATATCGATGAGAGTTTGTTCTTACTAGACTATGTATGATTTTTAGTGCATTCATGTTGAGATTTTGTTCCACATTAACACTAATCTTTAAATGGTAATACACAACTAAGAGCCAATGGGTCATGGTCTCGCAATAAATTAGTGGATGTTTGCTAGCTAGCATATGTACAATTTTCAATGCATTTTTTTCACGTGTTTAATAGGAAATCCCCAAAGGAACACATCATAAAAGTTTAAATTATAATTTAACAAAAAACTGAGAAGTTATTAAGTAATTTTAATGATGAGCAGTAGTTCATTAATACTCATTTTTAAATAATGATGTTTAATTAAAAAACCACTTAATAATTTATATATTAATTTTTGGTTGAAGAATAAATTAAAAATTTAATATAAGTTAAAAAAAAAACATTTGCAATGCATTTATGTATGAATTTTATTTAGAGAAATCCACCAAAAAATGAAAAACCACAACCACCTAATCATTGTTTAGTAGAGGATGTAAATTGAAGACACTTAAGGGGCGGAGCTATGTGATGCAACGGTATTGGATTTCTGAGGTTTAGGGTCCTGTTCGATGGCATCCGCAGGAGTTCCACCGCCGCCCCTTATGGAAGCAACCCTCCATCGGCTGGGCGCCTCTTCTTGTGTCCCTGCTCTAATTAGAAGCTTGCACGAGAAGCAAGTAAACACTGATCCCAGTCCAAGAAGCCTCCAGGACGCGCAACTAAACAAAGCTTCCTTTTCATGCCGTCCAGGTTATGGGGGGCGACAGAGAGATAAGGCTTGGGTTCGGGTAGTCTCGACGCATGAGCCCTTGTTTCCTCCCTGAATCCAGCAAACGATTAGAGATCACACCCTTTCAGACCTAGTAGCTCTAATGGATATAGCAAACTCGAGACATGCCAAAGCCATCAGGACTCCTCAAGACCCTAAACCCTTTTCGATTTTCGTAACATCTCTGAAGGGGGCCTCTCTCTACTTGCGAGTGACCCCACAAACCTTTGTTTTGAAGCTGAAATCCTTGATTCAATAGGTAGAAGGAACCCCTTCAACACTGCAGGGGCTTATCTATGCAGGATGACACCTCTCAGACCACTGGCAACTCCACAGCCTTGGGATTTCAAAGGACGCTTACATCTCCATGGTGTTTAGTATTTAGGGAGGAGACAATAGACCCTCTCCTTCTTAGGCTAAGTCCTTCAAGGATGCAATGCGAGCGGGGCTCTCTGATGCACAAAATCCGGTCCAGAACCCACACCCGATGTACATTGTAGATAAATCCGAGGAGGTTCCCACCTTGGAGACTACGCAACCAGAAGTCATTCAAAACATTTTCCAGTTCAAGGAGTAGACCCTAATCTGCAGATTTAATGGATTATGGCTAAAAACTAAATATCTCATCGCGTGGATCAACTCAAACTGGCTCGAGGAATCTCAGGTATTACTATGCTCTAAAGGGTTTTTTTAGTGATTTTTCCTTCTTGAGAAGATCTCCTTTTGGTTACGAGAAAAGGGCCTTGGTTTTGGGGATCTGCAGGGACTTTCATAACTCCCTGGTTCCCTAAGTTTGACTCTCTAACTATGGTAGTGACAAAGGTTTCCATCTGGGTACATCTTCCAAACTTACCAATCGATTTCTGGACTCAATCGGTCTTCAAAGGGATAGGTAACGCTCTGGGTTGCTATTTGTCTGTTATATTTTTATCATTTAAGCAATATGATCTAGGATCTTATCTGAGAGAATAACATGCACAACAATAATCACAAGAGACAAGAGACACAAAGAATTTTCCTCGGGGAAACCATAAAGGAAAAAACCCTGCAACTTCCTTAGAGATAGAATGAGCACCAATGGTAGTAGTAAAACCCGAAAACATAAAAGATGATCTCCAACAACTGTTCTCTCTCTCACACTTGAGAGAGCTTCTCCTCTCTCACTCATGCACCCCAGTGAGTGTGTGTGTGTGTGATAAATAGAGAGGCTCACTCTCTATTTATATTCTTTCGTTCACTTAATGTCCACTCCAACAAGTCGGCCTCACTTAACAATTACTTACCAGGGCCGACTTCTCTAGGAGAGTCTAATAACCCTAGTGCCCCACAATTGTGGGACTTTGCCCTCCGATCAACAAGGAGGGTTAACCTCATTGACTTTACATGACTTGTTTACATTATTGATTCTCCTGATAGGAACATTGGGGTATGACATGACTCAATTACATTACAAATACTTCCCGGTAAAAACATCGGGGTACAATACATAAAATATACAAGTGAATACATTCCGAAGTTACAAATACATCAACATTGTCCTCCGATGATTCTCACTCAGCATAAGGTCTTTTTGCCTTTGCTCGCATCTGCGCCACCATTGACATCAGTTCAGGGCTTCCCGACAAGATCACCCTGAAACTAGGAAGCTCCATTTGGAGTCAAGCCTTGGACTATGAAAACAAAGCCTTCAGGTGCAAGATTTGTGGACACACATGCCACCTTCTCAATGCATGCCTGCAAAGGAAGACCCAACAACAAAAATCTATGAAGGCTCACAGAGCCAAAAGTTGGCAAGCCTAGATGCCCTTGCATGAAGAAGACAAATAAGACGACAAGCTTGATGAAGACTCGCCCCTAGAAAAACAGGAACATAGATCCACTCCACCTCCTCCTGAGGCACACATGCCTCTTCAAGAAGACGAAAGCATGAAAAGCGACCCTCCACAAGGGCAAAAACAATACCACGAATCTTCCTCTTCAGATTCTAATAAGGAACACCACCATGATTCTAGTGGCGCGATGCAACTGGCCTTAGTATCCCCAACTTCAGGGGGATGGGTACAAGTCAAGAAAAAACAAGGAAAAAAAGGAAAACCTGGGATTCAACCCAATTCAGGGCCGAGATCATCTTCTTTGTAATCTCCAAGTCATAGCTTCTCTTTCAACTATCCTCTGCTAAGATCCCATATTAGATCTAGATTTAGTGTTCAGCTATGCCAATCTGGCTGTGTGTTCTAGGCTCTTCCTTTGGCTGTCAGTCTCTCCTTTCCACCTTACTTGGCCTTCAGAGAGATAGCAAAAATTACTTGTAACATCATTTTCTTTTTAAGCAATACAAGGTTCCTCTCCAACTTACAAAAATAATCGTTGTTTAGTAACACATTGACCTAAGTTTATTAAAACTATACCATATTTTTAATACATTCTTATATTGATTTTACTTACAAATCGTGGAGACAACCCATCACATCACATGAGTCCTCTAAATGTGTGCATGGGAAGCGTATAATAACAATATAAAGGGATAAGTGGTGTGTGGCATAAGAAGCATATTTATAATAAAAACAATATAAAGGGATAAGTGGTGTGTCATGTATGAGTTTAGAATTCAAAGGCAAAAGGGAAAGCATGATCTTTTCCGTTTCAATTATTACAATGGATTGTCTTCTCATATAATATCTAGATAAAGTTTTAGATAAAGTTTAAGGCATGGTCCCCATTTATTGAGAGAATGTTGTATGGTTTGATAAAGTCCCTTAAGTAGGCTCTTAAAGAACACGAGTTGGTTACGGCAAGAAGGGGTAGTAATCTAAAGGTTCATGGGTAGTAAAAGAGAATCACTGGGTTGGAAAAAATCTAAGAGTAAGAGTATTTTCGCTATGGTAAATGTGAATGAAATGAAAAAGTTTAGGGAGGGAAATATTTTTAATGTGAAGAGTTATTGTTATTTTTGTAAAAAGGGTTTGTGTAAAATTGAAAGGTGTAATAGTTACTTTAAGTTTTTTTAAGGGTTTTATGTTTTTGTTCTTTAAATAAGCTGAAATAGTTTTTTTGGTATTGCTTTCACGAATTACTAGCCTTAATATTGCTACCCACATGGATTCATCAACAACCCATGATTTTTGATGTAGAGAGGATGTATTCCCTTGCATCACATAGTCCATAACGATATACAACTAACCTTTTATTGGTATCTTCAAATTCATGACAAAATATTTTGTTCAATAACTTTTTTATATTCTCATCGTCAGTAAAATTGTGTGCAAGCGTTAGGTTATCAATCGTTCATACAAGGAACCTCAAAGTGCTAAATTGTTTTCTAAACCCTCAAGCACTCTACAATTTAATAACAATTTATGCTAGCCATATCCATAAGAGAATCATCATAATATAAGTCATCCTTCATGGTATATTTCATCTCATTAGCATTAAATTAAAAACATTTAGACAAACATCCAAATGGTACATTCTTGGTCTCACAGTAACTCATGCATACAACAATTCGAGGTGTCTCTCTCATATATAGAATTTATAACATAATATATATAATAGTGGTGCATTTTGGAATATAATTCGTGTTAATGATTTGAATTGTTCCCAATGTTTGAGTGGACACTCCACCCATCATCAAGGGAAACATCTCTGGTAAATAGAAAAAAAGAAATCCATTTCATTTACCAAAGTTATTTCCCTAATCATGAGTGGAGTGTCCATTTGAAATGTTGGGAACATTTCAAATCAGTAACACAGATTATACTCCGAAACACACTACTACTGTGATAATGAAATGAGGAATCTCTCTCTCTCTCTCTCTCTCTCTCTCTCGTGTAATAATAGTAGTGTCTTTTGGAGTATAAACTATGTTAATGATTTGAAACATCCCCGATGTTTAAAATAGGTACTCCATCCATCACCATGGTAAATAGCTAAGGTAAACATAAGTGAAAAATTCTTTCTATTTACCAAAGCTATTTCCTCTGATCATGGGTGGAATGTCCACTCAAAATGGTGGGAATGTTTCAAATCATTAACATAAATTATATTCCAGAAAACACTATTACTTTGATAATGAATTGTGGAAAAACACATGCACACACACACGCACACACACACACACGCACACGCACACAC
>LPNX010162833.1:97346-113185 GCA_001517045.1 Pseudotsuga menziesii
GCACGCAAGCACACGTGCACACACACATGCCTCATGTGCATTTGATAACACACAAATCATAAAATAAATATTTGGATAATAATTATTACAACAGAACATACATTTAGCATCAATACATGTTCATAAAATTGTATCCTATAATCAACATTTCTCCATTATTGGTTGAGGGCCTTGATCTACCACTACTATCCAAAAACGACCCAAAAGCGTCCTCTCCTTTTGAACATATGGATTATACACAAGGCTGTAAATTGAATCATTGGAACTCAAAAGGGAAACAATCTTCATATACTAATTGATTCACTAACAAAATTGAACCACTTCAACTAATACTCACATGGAACCATTATCATTGAAAATTGTGTGTACACCTTCATAAACTCAAATAATCATATCATTATATGGAGAGGATTTCTTGTCTCATAAGCAAATAAATCTTATATGCAATTTAGTGTGTAGCTAAATCGTAATCCTATTATTATTATTATTTTCTTACTTTTTATCCTATAATTATAAACAAATTTAAATCTTAATTCACATCTAACAATACAAAATTAGGAACAAAATCTTTATATCTCATGAAATTTAGATATTAATTAACACATTATAAGAAAAGATCCTTTAATTTTACAAATAAAATCCCAACATAAAGGTTAATGGCACAATTAAGTTTATTGGTGTATGGTTGTTTGACTCAAATTACCTTAAAAGGTCTATTCACGGTCTATGAATGTGATAGTGAGTGTATGTATAACTAGTTAAAATTGCCTTAATTAATGGGAACATGGACTCCAAATATTCTTGATTTTAAGTCAACTCCTCACATTTTGATCAAATAATGCCATCCCAAACTTAAGCTATAACAATTTGGATAGGCTAGGTGGGTTTGTCCTTTCTTTATTCTAAACTCAAGTTGAGAACATGGACTCCAAATATTCTTGATTTTAGGTCAACTCCTCACATTTTGATAAAATAATGCCATCCCAAACTTAAGCTATAACAATTTGGATAGGCTAGGTGGGTTTGTCCTTTCTTTATTCTAAACTCAAGTGAGTGCATTTTAATGGGGATATCTATGTTTTCCTTGTAGTTTTAAATGTGGGAAAATATTTATATAATAGGTGGGTTTGTCCTTTCTTTATTCTAAACTCAAGTGACTGCATTTTAATTGGGATATCCATGTTTTCTTTGTAGTTTTAAATGTGGGAAAATATTCATATAACAAAGTATAAAAGAGATTTAATATTTAATAGACATGTGGTTGGTGGATAGTGTTGTTATGTGATAGCTTTTTTAATTAATACAAGATAATTTTATTTCAACAATTGTGAAGTGGAGATGGTTTATAAGACATTATCTCTATACAAAAAATTGTCAATTTGGTAATTAGTTTGGTGTGTAGTCGAGATGAAATAACTCAATTGGTGAGGAGGTATGGTTCACACTCTCTCCACCTAGGTTGAAATACCCAATGAGACATTGGCTTGTTGTGATAAAGGTAGAAGAGTAGACACCCCTAGTGGGATGCCTCAAGCCTTGCTAAGTCATGAGTTATTATTATTTGTGGTTTGAGTTATAGTGGTAGTTGTCATCTTTGAACTTGTGCCTTTCCCATGTAATCTTGACAAGTTACAAATTCCCATAGCTAAAAGACAAAATGTTTGGTGTGCAAGTCCTCAAGATGATGTGGTAACATCCTCTTTCACTCTAATACTAACATCAACAACGATCTTGATATTATCGTCTTGTGGGTCAATATCTTGCCACGTTGTCTTATCCTTATGTTGGGATTTTGTTCCATATTAATACTTCTTTTAGATGCTAATCCTTAATCAATTAGAGGTGATAGGTCATGGTCTAGCAATGCATCAATGGGAGTTTATTACAACTATGAAGTTTAGGGCATTTAGTTTTAGATTTCCTTTTAAATAAATACCTCATTTAAAATGGTAATCCTTGACTAAGAGATAATGGGTCATGGTCTAATAGTACATCAAATGAGAATTTGCTATAATTGGCATGTGTACAATCTTTAGTGAATTCATGTTGGTATTTTGTTCAACATTAAGACTCCTCTTTAATGGTAATCTTTAACTAAGAGGTAATGGGTTGTGGTATATTAGTGCATTGATGATAGTTTGTTCTAGCTAGTCTATGCATGATTTTTAGAGCATTCATGTTGGGATTTTGTTCCACATTAATACTCCTCTTTAAATGAAAATCCTCAACTAAGAGGTAATGGGTAGTGGTCTAACAGTAAACCAATTGATGGTTGCTAGCTAACTTATGTACAATTTTCATTGCATTTTTTATATGAGTTTACTTGAGAATCTCCAAAGCAACATATTACAAGAGTTTTAATTATAATACAAAAATTAAGAGATCATTAAATAATTTTAATGGTGGGTGGTGGCCCATTAATACTCATCTTTATATGGTCATGATTAATTAAGAAGCCACTCAATAATTTGTAGGTTAGGTTGTGGTTTAACGATAAATAATTTTTTTAGTACAAGTAACAAAAACACACTTTCCAATGCACGCATGCATGGGTTTTACTTAGGAATCCAACACAAATTAAGAGGTTACCTAATAATTCCTAGGTTGGGTCATGGTTTAGTGACACATTGACGGGAGTTTACTACAACTAGACCATCTATATTTTTTATTGCATTCTTATATGGGCTTTACTTAGGAATCCTAGAAACAATACATCCTAGATGTTTCAAATCTACTCTTACCAATAAATAAAAGGCCACTTAATAATTTGTAACTTTGCTCATGGTATAGTTGTACATCAACGATAATTTACTACAACTAGGCATGCATAATTTTCGCATCCATGTATGAGTTTTACTAAGGAATCCACACAACGACACATCCTAGGAGTTTCAATCCCACTTGGCCCCAAAACTATGAGGCTACTCAATAATTCCTAATGGTATATCGATGGAATCTTACTTTAACAAGCTTGGATACAAGTTTTGATAAATTATAATATCATGTACAATTTTCAATGCATTTCATATATATAATTTTTAATTCAAAATTTACAAAGCAACATATTACAGATATTTCAATTCCACTCTAATTAAAAACTAAATAACTATTCAATCATTTGTAAATATTTATAATCTAATTCAAAATCATTTGTAAATATTTATAAATTTGTTAGTATAACTAACAAATTTATTATTTCCAATACATTATTATAATATATCTCATATATATTATTTGGATTTCACAAAACCATAATCGTTTCATCCTTGCTTTAACTTAAAATTAAAAAACTACAAAATAATGTATAAATCAATCATGCTAAACCATTAATTTCATAATCAATTTTATTTAAAAATAAAATAAATAATTAAACAAATTAGAAAAAACAAAAGCACCTTTTAAGTCCCACCAAATTAAGTTGGAGATGCCTTTTAAACGAACCAAATTGGGCATCGTGCTTTTGCTAAACGGGAACTATCAAAGGAAAAGGTGAAAGCCAACAACATAGAGAATACTTAAATCAATGCAATAAAGCATGTGGAATGGCAACCAAAGCATGCTATCCTTGAGTAAAGGTTCTCATTAAAAGGAATATAATAATGCATTGTGTGTCATTGGCATAGAGTAAGGGTTAGTGATGCACCTTTTGTTTGTACAAATCATGGTGTCATAGAGTAAAGGTGCTATTATGAGGATAGTAAAAATGAAAGGTCTCGTAGTGGCATAGAGTGAGGGTTATTGATGCACTTTTTGTTTGTACTTGAAAGTATGGAATAATAACAAGTGTGACATAAATGTGTAAGTTTAGGTAGGTGAAATAATACTTTATCCAAGATAGAAAACATTGTTTATTTCAAATTCTAAAGAATGCTTAATTGGATTCATTGTTTTTACAATCCCAACATTAATGTGTGAAAGGAGATAAATGCATGGCCTTGTTTTGTAGAAGATAAATTTAATGAAGATTTTGTATTAATAAAAGTTCAGTTTTTTTTGAAAACTACTATATGTAAAAACTTTGTTATGAGTGGTTTTTAGCTTAGTTTTGTGAAGAGATGTTTTGAAGCAATATTTTATGTTGTGAAAATTTCTATGGTATATTTTTATTCAGTTTTTGAATATTAAATATAGTTTTTTTTGGGTGAAAAAAAGAGGTTCTTTAAAAAAACAAGAATTGGTTTCTGAAAAAAGGGAGTAGTTATTAGAATTTGAATGCCATTTAGATCTTTAAGTAGATAGTTCTAATAATGTTTGCAACAAAAGAATGGAGAATGAAGATACAAACTGAACAAAACAAACCACACAAGAAACATATGAGTATTGCTCAGGAATTTACAGTATCATTCACAATAATAATATTCGGTGTTACAATAGTTTACATAGGAAGAATTCGAATGCATGGGGTATGCATTCGAATATCCCAAGTGGATATGAATGTATCTAACTGAATCTCTAACTCATGGTCTCTCAATCAATATCGGAGTCCAAAATCAACTCCCAGATGTCCAACCAACTCAAACAAACAGTGACAGCTAGTTAACTCAGTGCAACTGAGTGTGGTAGGTGGGAAAAGGCGCCTACTCCACATGCATCCATGCATTATCCATGCAATACATGCGCTAGCTAACTGTTTGTGAACTCACTGAAAGTAACCAAGGGCTAATTGAGACTAACTAGTACTAACTCCAACTAACTGAAGTAGGTTGGTGCCGGGACTCCCAGTGGCTCCTAAAATGTAGGGTTTGGTATAAGAGGCGCCCAAACTGATGCGTGCACATGCAGTAAGTGGCAGTTAACCTCTAGTAATGTTCCCCACAGTCCAGTGACTGGTACATGTGGCTCCATTAGGCCAAGTGGACCCAAATATTTAATTAAGGTTCCTAAGTTAGGCAATAATTAATCTAATAGACAGTATGATTAAGGGAGGATTAATAATCCTAACACCCCTCATGAATCCTAACTTGGACAATTGTGGGCCCTGGTAAATAGACCATAGGTCACCCAATATACAATCTAAGAGACATAATACAAATGAGGTAGGAAAACCTCTTGGGGAAACCCCCTCAAATAGGAACTGAGAATCAAGCCTTAATGCCCAAAAGAGACCTGAGAAAGGCAAATCTCTTTTATGTAAAAGACTTAGTAAAAATATCTACAATATGATCCTCTGTCGGACAGTGGTGCAGTGTGATGGCTCTGTCATGCACCAGTTCCCGAATGTAGTGCATGTGAACCTCTATGTGCTTTGTCCTCTGCTTTTGAACAAGATCCCTAGAGATCTTGATTGTACTCTGGTTGTCACAATAAAGATCTACTGTAGGTGAAGTCTAAATCCCGAACTCTGTCAAGATGCCATGCAACCAAACTTCTTGAATAACTGCATTCATAGCTCCCCAATTCTCTGCTTCTGCTGAAGAAAGTGCAAGTGATGCTCGCTTCTTGCTAGACCAACAAATTGGCCCAAATCCAATCATGAATACAAAACCCGAGGTGGATTTCCTATCATTTCCATCTCTTGCCTAGTCTGAGTCTGTAAATCCTCTGAGATCTAGTTGTGCTCCAACAGCATAGTGGATCCCATAATCAATAGTACCCTGCACATAGTGCAAGATCCTCTTTGTTGCCTTCCAGTGTATCTCATGTGGCTCCTGCATATATCCGGTAGCAACACTCACAACATAGGATATGTCTGGTCTCGAATGAGTGAGATACAAAAGGATTCCAATGAGCTGTCTGTAGAGAGTGCTATCCACTAAAGGTGTGGAACCACCTTCTTCAAGCCTGATGCCTGATAGAAAAGGGTAGGGGGATGCCTTGCAATCCTCCATGTGGAATATCTTAAGCATGTCTGATGAATACCTGGACTGTGAGATCATGATTCCCGATGTATTTTGACTTACTTGGAGACCAATGAACTGTCTTAACAGTCCTAAGTCAGTCATAGAGAATGCTTTATTAAGAGCAGACTTGATGCTGCTCAATCTAGCAGTAGATCTACTAGTAATGAGTAAGTCATCCACATACAATACAAGTAGAAGCAAGAACCCCTCCTTCTTCTTCATGTAGACATTGCAATCAGATTTTCACCTTTCAAACTTATGAGAGATGAGGAAGGAATCCATCCTGGAGTACTATGCCCTTGGGGCTTGTTTGAGTCCATACAGTGATTTCCTCAGTCTGTAGACTAAAGAAGGATCATCAATAAACCCCTCAGGTTGTTTCATATATATATCTCCTCCTCCAAGTCACCATGGAGGAAGGCACTCTTCACATCCATGTGATGTACTTCCCATCTCTTGGAAGCAACAATGGCCAATACCATTCTGAACGAGTCCATTCTATCTACTGGAGCGAATGTCTCATTGTAGTCCAAGCCTTGGACCTGAGAATACCCTTTTGCCACCAACTGAGCCTTGTACTTGGTTGTGGTCCCATCAACAGCTATTTTGGTTTTGTAAATCCATTTGCACTATACCAGCTTCCTTCCTGGAGGTAAGGAGACAAGTTCCCAGTTCTGGTTGTCATGTAGCGAATCAAACAACTCATCCATGGCTGCCTGCCATCTAAGATCATGACAAGCCTCCTTGAAGGATTGAGGATCTTACCCAAGCATCATAAAACACCTCTCAGCAAGAAGAGGATCTGTGTCAGATAGTGCATCACTCTCCTTTTGATACTGGGACCTCGTTCTTCTTTTGTCATATGGATCCCCAGCACCATCTCCAACTGCTTCTATGAGCTGCTTAGCCCATGTAGGCTGCTGGAATGAGGTAGATTCTGGATCTGGATCTAGATCCCTTTGAGGTGTAAGCTCAATGTCTCAATCATGCTGGGATGACTCCTCTTCTGAATCTGAATATGAAATGTCAGGATTTGAAACTGAAACTGCAATAGAAAGTGAAAGAATGGTTATACCTTCATTAGCTTCGAATGAAAGCTGGGGTGATGCTGGAACTATGTATGGCATGAAGTGAGAGAAAATATATGCCTTGGCGGCATGATCAACAATTCCTTTCACTACAAGCTCCCTAGTTGAGATTTTTGTGATCTCCACTGAGTCAGGTCCAAACACCACTTGCTTTGGTGAGCCGGTGTGAGTCATCTGGTAAACAAACAACATATTAGCTGCAAAGGAGGGCACATATAGGACATCTATGAACACACCATGCTTCGCTCTGATGGTGCCTCTTCCTGTTGCTAGAATTTGGGAATCATCTCCCATGTGAATAGTGGGCCCTTCATTGATATTGAGAAAGGAGAAGAGATCCTTAGAGGCCACCATGTGATTGGAGGCTCCAGAATCAATCAAATAGGTTGTAGACTGAGGTAGTCCTGCTTTTAAAGCATGACATCTTCCATGTCTATTATCTGACTTATTTTCTCTTTGTGGGGAAGCAAGGTTATGCTGCTTGAGAAGAGCAGTCATCTCATCAAGTTGCTTCCTCATACAATGTTCTTTAAGATGGTACCCTTTTTCACAATAGGGACATAGTTTCTTCTCAAATTTATTCTTCTTAGAGACGGAGGCCCCTTTGGAAGTTTGTTGATTTTGTTTAGGCTTCGAATCAACTTCCTTTGGCTCCTTCTTCTTTGATTTCCCCTTTGCTTGCACTTTGGAAGAGTCGGAAACTAGGAGATCTTGATCTTTGGAGGTCTTGATGACTCCCATTCTCATCAATTTGTCTTGCTCCTTAATTAAGGACTCGGAAAAAGAATCTAAGGAAGGAACCTTCCAATTAGGAAAGCTTTCCCACTTGGAATGAAATATGGAAACAAATACATAATAATCAGGGCCTAGTTTGCTGAGCATGGAAAGGACATTTTGCTCATCCTTTCGCTCTATTCCGCACTGGAGTACTAGAGACTTGAACTTAGTAAATAATTGCTCAATAGTCTCGAAACTGCTGGGATGTAAATATACCAACTCATTCTCCAGAATGTGTCCCCGAAGCTCATCTTGTTTGTTAAACAAGCTATCAAGCTTCTCCCAGGCTTCTCTGGGAATCCTCAATCCTTCTAGGTGGAAGATGAGATATTTGGAAATATAAGTACATAAGTACCCAAATTCTTCATCACAACGGTTCATAAACTTGTTCTGCTCTATCAGCTAATGAGGCTCAAGCTCCCATCCATGTATGATCCTGTGGTAGCCATGCTTGAGCAAGGACAGTTGCATATCAATCCTCTAATCAAGATAATTGGAAGTTATGAGGATCCATGGTTCAGGAGTTTGAGAACTCATAATTGCTACGGCTAGAAGACTGCAAAACTTCACACAAGCTACGTAGCACCTGTCAATTTCACTGCAATAACACACTAAATCATATGAATTGTTAGAATCATGGATTTCCTCTCGACATGAACATGTTTTCAAGGTTCGTCATGCCCTCTTCGCTGCTCTAAATAAATCCAGAGCTAGAAAATTTTCATAGGGGACTTCTGTGGAAACCCAGCTGCTTCTGATGTTCAATCGAGAGAAACAACCATGAAACCTGCCCGAGAAGGCTCTGATACCATATTAGAATTTGAATGCCATTTATATCTTTAAGTAGATGGTTCTAATAATGTTTGCAGCAAAAGAATGGAGAATGAAGATACAAACTAAACAAAACAAACCACACAGGAAACATATGAGTATTGCTCAGGAATTTATATTATCATTCACAATAATAATATCTGGTGTTACAATAGTTTACATAGGAAGAATTCGAATGCATGGGGTATGAATTCGAATCTCCCAAGTGGATATGACTGTATCTAACTGGATCTTCAACTCATGGTCTCTCTATCAATATCGGAGTCCAAAATCAACTCCCAGATGTCCAACCAACTCAAACAAACAATGACATCTAGTTAACTCAGTGTAATTGAGTGTGGTAGGTGGGAAAAGGCACCTACTCCACATGCATCCATGCATTATCCATGCAAGACATGCGCTAGCTAGTTGTTTGTGGACTAACTGAAAGTAACCGAGGGCTAACTGAGACTAACTAGTACTAACTCCAACTAACTGAAGTAGGTTGGTGCCAGGACTCCTAGTGGCTCCTAAAAATGTAGATATTGGTCTAGGATGCGCGCAAACGAAGGCATGCACATGCAATAAATGGAAGTTAGCCTCTAGCAGTGTTCCCCACACTCCAGTGACTGGTACATGTGGCCCCATTAGGCCAAGTGGACCCAATTGTACTAATGGAGCCAAATATTTAATTAAGGTTCCTAATTTAGGCAATAATTAACCTAATAGACAGCATGATCAAGGGAGGATTAATAATCCTAACAGTAGTAATGTGAAAGTTTCATATGAGATAAATTAAAAAGCATTTTGAGAGATCTTTAGTGTGTTAAAAATTATTAGTTTATGCCAAAGCATTTACTATACTTCTAATTTGCAAGTCAAAGTGCTTTGACTTAACATAAAGTTCATATCATTTATCAATAACGTTTATTAATGTTTATAAAGGGGGATTTATTAAATTAATTTAAAAAAAAATTAAAGATAAATTTTGGAATTTTTAAATTTTAGTCATTATTTTTTCTCATTGTTATTAAAGAAGTTATTGATAAAAAATAGATCAATGAGAGTGTAACTTAATTTTTATAACAAAATAAATAAATAAAAACATTTAATTTGAAACGTTATAATAGTGTCATGTGGCAACTTTGACATACCATTGCTGACTTTTGCAAACAACAAATTAAAAAAATTGTTGTCACTTCCCTATATGACGTTTTGATTTTGATGTGAGAAATTGTATATACTTTTTATTTCTATTTTAATATTTGTATGATGAAAAACACTATTTTTTTAACATAAACTAAAAAATGATTATATTAAGCAACTTAATACAACCATCAAGATGATACAACATATTAGGTCATGGATTTTAGCAAAAGTCTCCTTTCATATGGTTGAAAGCTTCCTATTCTATTTCCTGCTTTATACAAATTTTCCAAAAAAATCCCAACAATTTTCTTCCCTACTCCTTCATTATGAGTGTTATAGATCCTAACATATTGGTTACATAAAAGGATAGAAAAATACATATATAAGAATTTGAGATAAGAGGGTTTCAAAAAAATTCATTGAGTAGTTCATGCACGTCCCAGGTGTCCATGCAGTGGTTGAACAACTAAGGTTTCATCCATTGGCCTAACAACTTCCTCTGAGTAGTTCTGACCATAGCTGCCATGTATCAACATTGGAGAATCTCCAACTTATTTCCTAAGTTCTTCCATTAAGCCCAATTGCTCTCTCAAATTACCAGCAATGTCATCAATTATGGATTCCATGTAGGTTAGTTTGGTGTTGTTGTATTACTCAACATCAATTAGATTTGAGATCAGCCAGTGCACTCCTCCAACCCCTTCATGGAAAAACCTCAGTGCCTTCTTGAAGTCTTCTAAATATCCCCTGAGTTTGGAGAATATGTCTTCGCAAGACGACATTTTCTCCTGACTTCCTTCCACGCAGTACTGTTGAAGCCCGGACCCTTGTAAACTGTAAATGAATGACCCAGAAGAGGTCCTCATAGGGAAACCCAGAAAGGAGGGCTAGAGAGATCCAAGATCTGCCTCTCTTACAGGATTAGTGAAAGAGAGAGAATGGAGCAACCGTATCCGGTTAGACTCTTAATAGTCGAATCTGACTTTCATGTTTAATAATAAAATAGGAATAATATATTAGATGATGATTATAAAATTACAATAAGCTTGCCTTTATAGGGCTTGAGCAAGCATAGTGAAGGGTTACACCCTTTCACTAGTAACCTAATACTCTATGAATTTATAAATAATAATATTAATTAAATATTCACAACATTGCCTTCCCCTTAGGAAAACTTTGTCCTCAAAGCTTGAGTATTTTCCTAATGTCGTCCTTCATTAAGATTCGGTGTCGGTATTAGAATCAGATGAGATTTCTTGTGTAGAGACTTGCACTTCCTTTCCATTGATGATTCTACACTATATTGTCTGATTGTTCCTACATTTATGGCTAGGGGTCCAGTCATCCCCGCATCGATGACATATGTTTTTCTTCTTTTTTCTATTATCAGAGTAATTGTTAGATGAATTCGATCTATTTTCCATTTCATAGGCATATGATTGAGGTTTGTGGCATTGATGGTCGGGTGACCAAGTATTTTCACAGTACCTACATTGTGTCTCTTTTTCTTGTCAACAATGGTTATTGCCTCTTGTTTTTCTTCCTTGCAATTTGTGTTCTACGGCTTTTGGTTTATGTCTTGGTACTTCTATGTTAGGTATGTGATGTAATTTAACTCTTTTTTGAGGTATGGTTTAAGACCTCCTAAATAGGTTTCGAGTCTTTGTTTGTCATACAACCCAAATACTCGTGTCGATAAGGATTCCCACTGATGTGTGAATTCCTCAACGCTTCCAACCTGTTGTACTCTGGTAAGTTTATTGAAAAATTCATCTTCTTTGATTCCTTGAAACCTATTTAAAAAATCATTTTTGAACAGGTTCCAAGTGTAGGAAAAATTGTCTCTCTTCCCCCGTAAGTACCAATTATAAGTGTACCCTTCCATATGCATTGACGCATATTTCACCTTCTCCTCGTGAGATTGAATATTGTAAATGTCGAAGTATTCTTTCGCTTTGTTTAGCCAAGAAACGCATTGGCCTTCACTTCCATTGTATTTCGACAACTCTATTTTTGCCTTAGGCAGATACACTATGTAAGGATGATATTGATTGCCATTGTCTCTCTTCCACCATAAGTACCAATTATAAGCGTACCCTTCCATATGCATTGACACATATTTCACTTTCTCCTCATGAGATTGAATATTGTAAATGTCGAAGTATTCTTTCACTTTGTTTAGCTAAGAAACACATTGGCCTTCACTTCCATTGTATTTAGACAACTCTATTTTTGCCTTAGGCGGGTACACTATGTAAGGATGATATTGATTGCCTTTGTCTTTACGGTTTGATGGTGGCTCAAAACTACTAGACGATGCAAGTGACATATTTGAACTGCTTCATTGTTGGCGGTGATTTTTAGCCTTTTTATTCTCTACTATCTTACTGATAGCTTCTATTTTGATGTTTAATCGCGCCTCCATATCCGACAATACTTTTATTTCTATCTCCTGCTTAAGCGCCACATTGTTAATATTTATTTCTTTTTGCAATTCTTCTTGATTCTCGGCAAGAGCTTCCTGTCTGGAAATATGAAACGAGGCATCTAACATGTATGGACTGCTGACTTGGTATGTCTTAGGAATTAGTCTTTGTAACATGTCCATTAATGTATTATGGTTTTGCGTCATGGTGCTCAAGTTCTGGCTTATGGTGTTTATGTTTTGAGTCAAAGTACTCATTTTTTCATCCAAGTCTGTTTGTTTATCATTCAAAATGTCAAAATTTTCATCCAGCCTTCTTTCTAGTACCAGAACAACTTCGTCTTTGATTTTTTTTTAAGCACTGTATTGTTATTTTTCATCTCTTCCTTCAAGTTTTTTTGGTTAGCGATGAGGGATTTGATGTCCTTCTCCATTTTTTCGATTTTCTCTTTTAGTTCCACCATGGTTTTGGACCTTGTATGCGGAGGTGTGTACTTAGATGTTATTTTGTCTCGTGAGGGGTGAAAAAATATTTTTAGTAAGGATGGTGAAATTTTTTTCTCACTAAAACGAATATATATATATATATATATATATTGTATTGAAATTTTTTTGGTTGGGCCTTCACCCAATTACACATATTCCCAGATATACAAGGAATCCAAAACTACTCATTCCTAGTTAAGTACTTTTGACACCACCCATCATTTCTATCTCATGGAATATGATGCATCAAACTAGGTCCTTCATTCAAGCTTAGCATTCCTTGAGGAAGAAGACAACCCTGATTTGCTTTTAGATATGCCAGCTTATTCAATTCGTGAAGACTCTGATAAGAGGAGACCGAGACACAGTCTGTCAAGATAAAGTGCAGCTTTTTCATAGTCACGTTCAAGCTGAGATTGTTGAACTTTGTAGCAGAGTTTAAAACTTTTATTATGATTTCTGAATTGCCGAATATTTGAAGGTTGTTATGTCCAGCTTCTTTGGCGATTTGGAAGGATTTTAGAAGAGCGAATAATTCTGCTTGATTATTAGAAAGTTTCCCTAGTCCCCAACTAAAACTACTTTGTAGCCTTCCTCCCGGATAGAAAATCAAACCGAGCCTGTTCCAACATTCCCCGGATTTCCTTTTGACGCACCATCAAAGAAGATTGAGACTTTATTTTTCTTTTTCCACCAATCTGAAAAGTATTTTTTTGAAAGTTTTACCTGCCAAAAAGGTTTAATAACAGGCCTTCCAGTGTCCATCTGAGTTTTGTCCACCTGTAACAGTCCAAGCCAATTGTGCTAAGCTTTGAATTCAATGGCATCAATTTGATTATTTCTAACAACTTCCAAAAGCAGTGCCTTGGATTTTAATGATACAAGTTCTGGTTTCATGAATTTTCTATTGAAAATCAAATCATTTCTTGCTAACCAAAATT
This sequence comes from Pseudotsuga menziesii, assembly GCA_001517045.1. Lineage (NCBI taxonomy): Eukaryota > Viridiplantae > Streptophyta > Pinopsida > Pinales > Pinaceae > Pseudotsuga > Pseudotsuga menziesii. The sequence goes on from LPNX010162833.1 coordinate 110,863, forward strand.
TCCACCACAAGAATTTTGGAATGGCCTGCCAAATTTTTCTCCATTCATGACTTGTTGAAGGAATTCTTGGATACCTGGACTACTAGTTTGCAAATAGATTGACAGGTTCAAAATTTGAAGGAGCTGAGGTTGGCAGCCCCCTCAAGAGATGCGCCCATCCTTGCTGACTAAAATCACATCCAACAAAAATGTGCTCTGAAGTTTTTGCAGCCTGTTTACAAAAACAACATCTGAATGGTCCAAAAAATCCTCTTTTTAACATATTTTCACCTATTAGAACTTTATGATGCATGAGAGTCCAGGTAAAAAAATTCACTTTTGGAATGCTGGGTAGCTACACTGTTTTCCAAAAAGAAACGATGTGTGCAGAAATTGAATTGGGTTGAAAATACTGATAACCAAGAGATTCTGTGTAGTTTCCTGAAGGACCCCAACCACACATGTCCTTGCATGTTATATGGATTGGAGCTAATTCTGATAGTTTGACCAACATCGTTTTGAATTGAACATGAAGCAAAGGATGTCCACGATCTGGCAGTGCTAGGAGTTCCCACGCTGCCCAATTTCTGTTGATGTCCCAAGAAGTGATGTCAGAGAGCCGTAAGAAACCTTTATTGACCATCCAAGCCTTAATCTCTGCAAGTGTTGAATCATAATTTAATGATGCATTTCATTTTATTTTGTCATCCCACAAAAATGTTTCCCTACCATTGCCAGGTATGCGATAAAGATACTGAGCAAAGAAGTCCAATCCTCTTTTGCATAAATTCCATGTTATAGTGCCTTTAGGAATATTTGCTTATCAGTAGGAGAATCAAGATTCGACTCAGCGGATTCTTTATTTTATTCTCGTATCTGATCTTGATATTGTGGAACTTCTCCCTCTTCAAGAACTAAAGGCACGTGTTCTTCTGGATTGCTCAACACAACAAATTTTTTTTGTGTTGTTCTTTCCTTCATAACTGCTCCAATTTCATTATGTTTCTGATCGGAGGGATTACTACCCATCCCCAATTATCCTCTTTTTCCCTTTGATTTATATCCTTGCTTTGGTGTACTTGTTTTTTGAACTTGTGTCCTTTGTTCTCCCTTCTCTTTGGCAGCTTCTTCCTCAAGTTTCTTCTTGCATGATCTAGAAAAGTGCCCATATCTATGACAATGCTTGCACTTAAAGGGAAATTGCTCATAATCAAGCTCCTGCACATGTGAACAATATGCTAATGTCAAATTAATCGCTTCAGTAAGCCCTACCTCCAAATACACTTCAACACATATTCGGGCACAAGTATGATCTCTTCTTTCAATCCTATCAATATACTTCCCCAGAGTATTTCCTATAACTTCTAGTGGCTCTGAATTCCAACAATGAAGAGGGATATGCGACAACCTAACCCATACAGGAACAATAGAAGGGACACATTGATTCAGATCAAAGTCTGGAGTCCATTTGTTTAGGTAAAGCCCTTAAAGGCCCATGAAATATGCCACAGTTTCTGAAAATTAAATCTCTATCTTCTGAATTTTCAAAGAGAAATACATAATATCCTTTACCCATCATATTATTGCATATGCCTTTTGAGATGAGGGGCTTCCAGTTTCTTTGAACCTACCCATCGATTGCTTTGGGAGATGGCCAAAGACCAGTAAACTGGCCAATAAGACCCCAATCTGCAATATTCATGGTTGTTCGGCAAGGTTGTTCTGCAAGTAGATCCACCGAAGGAATGTTGTCTAATTTCTTGACAAATGTCTGCTTAGTTTGATTGAGCTTCCTCTTGCTGCTACCAGTCTCCTGAAAGCGGTGAGTTCCGGGGGAGGGGAGGAACCCCCTCCATCGGCCATGGCAGAAACTCTTAGAGCACTAAAAACCTGAAACCCCAGCAAAGATGATAAAGGAAGGTCGAACCACCCAGAATGAAAGTTATGACTGCAGAGAGATCCAAAGAACTTCAAAACTGATTCACCAGACCACACAAAACCTGCAAACAAAGAGTTCTGAAGAAAAAACCCTGCAAACAACAAGTTCAGAAGAAAAATCTTCTTAGAGCACGAGAGTTGTTCTTCAGAACTTTGTAATTAATGTCATTATGGAGGAAAATTAATGGAGGATCTCTTCTCATTCCCAGTCAATAATGGGTCAAATTTATTTAAAATGAAGTTACAAAATGTTAGATCCAAGCACGTATATCTAGACAGTCTCATCAGGACACACTTTACAATGAATCAAGGATGGTGAGATTTTAAGGATAATAATTAATTATTCTATAATAAAATATTTATTTTATTATTTTGTTTTAATGTAATGAAACAAAATTTGAATTAT
>LPNX010162833.1:113348-156417 GCA_001517045.1 Pseudotsuga menziesii
TAAGGGACAACGTGGGAGTGGAGGCGCAGACAAGAAGGAGCATTACATGCACAGGGATGTAGATAGATGGGCATGAAGGGGAGTGAAGCGTGAAGCTGGAGTACGCAAGTGTGGGTGAGGCATGAGCTGGGGAGGGTTGTGTGACTTGGAATGGTCGCATGGGGGATAAAGGTAGAAGGTGCAAGATGTAGAGGAGGGCTGCGTGGAAGGTTTCACATGGAGTGAGGCGGAGGAGGAGGGGTGGTAGAGTGTGGGAGATAGCGGCATTGAAATGGATATGCATGCGTGGAGTGTGGAGACACAGGAAGCAGGAGGGCGCAGTTGGGAAGCCTGTAGGTGGTGAGGAGGGAAGTTCGAAGGGATATGGAGTGGATAGCCACAGAGGGAAGCCTGAAGAGTATGGGGGTCATGTGGGAGGGATGCATGAAAGGAATGGAGGAGTGGCAGGATGGAGTTAAGGGAGGTAGAATGATGGTAGGGAGAATGAAGGACAAGGGATGAGCAGCGGAAGGTGAGAAGGGTGGTGGAAGAGTTGAATCCGAGCTTAGGCCGAAGGAGCGAATCTGCTCTGATACCACTTGGAGAATCATATCCGGTTGGACTCTTAATAGTCGAATCTGAATTTCATGTTTAATAATAAAATATGAATAATATATTAGATGATGATTATAAAATTACAATAAGCTCGCCTTTATAGGGCTTGAGCAAGCATAGTAAAGTGTTACGCCCTTTCACTGGTAACCTAATAATCTATGAATTTATAAATAATAATATTAATTAAATATTCACAACAGAGAACTCCCATCTCTTCTGGCCACTGCTAAATCAGAGTAGATCTTGCAAAGGGAGTCTTCCAGCCCGAAATCTAGAGAAAAATTTCCAGCACTGACTTGGACGAGAGGAAAATCCATTTCCCCAATTTTCATATTTCTTTCCCAAATAGCACTTAAACAAACTTGTACCATTTGCAGGGAGGATGGGACTATGGTAGGGCTAGTGATGCAGGAGCATTAGCTTCCTAAGGCATGTGTAATTTTCTAGTCATACCTAAAGGTTCTGACATCATGCCAAGAGGGATCATTGTAATTTCTATGTACAAAAATGCTTTATTTCTTAGTAAAGAGTTGATAGGGATGTACCTAGGTTAGTGGTTAATTGATGAATAATCATGAGGGCATCAAGTAGTTGGTTGAGTCATAAGGCAATTAAATGCATCTTTCTAAGAATAGACTTAGTTGCTAAATTTTAGGATTCAGTTGTATGAGCTGGATAAGATCAGTGAGTTTGCCTTGTAATTGAAAGTCTGTCTCGAGGATAAGAAGCGAGAGAGAAGTACCTATATGTCTCAGTTAGTAGTTGGTTGAGTCATAAGGCAATTAAATGCATCTTTCTAAGAATAGACTTAGTTGCTAAATTTTAAGATTCAGTTGTATGAGCTGGATAAGATCAATGAGTTTGTTTTGTAATTGAAAGTTTGTCTCGAGGAGAAGAAGCGAGAGAGACAGGGTAAGAGAAAGAACTCAGAGAAGATGGCCACTGATAGATGTATTAGGCCATACACAAAGTAGAATCATTATTTTATTGGGTATGTATAGTTTTATTCTCTAATGAGAAAGCAGGTTCATCATGTTTATGTGTTTTGTCTCTGTTGTGAGTTGAATGAATTGTGATTGAATAATTTGATGAACATAATTATCTGTGTGATTGGTTAACTATTGCATGAATTCCTGATGGGTGAGAAAGGTATTTTTGTGTGAATGAAGGACTTGACAAGAAGTTACTCTATAGAATCACCGTGTGATTCCAGTCCTGGGGTTAAATAACTGGTTAGAGTTTTATATGTATAAGATTCCAGTTATTTGTTGAGTTTGGGTAGAACCTCTAGGGTTCCAAGTTCTGTAGAAAGTCTTTTAAGACTTTGTGGATTCAGTAAAAACAAATAGGGCAACACAATCTGTGTAAAAGGTTGTAAAACCTACATATGAGTTTCAAGCTGAATTCAAGTGAGTGCAGATAGAGATATAAACTATGAACTGTGTCTCTGTAGGAGAAGTTGGATAGATGAAGTTGACAGTAGAGAAATAACCTTTGCGCAGATCGAAGGCGAAAAACAGAGCACGTGATCTGAATTTAGAGAAGTGACACGCGATGTGTTAACTCCTTGCACACAGAGTTAACTGGGGTATAAGGATGAACTGAAGCATGTTAGTCACCTTACGGCTGTGAAGGAAAATCTACGAAGAAATTGCTTGAAGTTGCAAGCAGAGATATGGAGGGTTCTGCGTAGAGCTGTGTGAAGATTGAATATACAATCTATCGACGATAACTATGCGTTTCTTGGTTGATCAACGGTGGGAATTTGATGATAAGGTGTATAGTCCAGGGATGACATGGGAGTTCAAAACCAATGAGCACATGAGTGATGAGGGCTCAATGGTGGAGATTACATTACAAAGTTATTGTTGGCGATGGATGATCGAGAGGTTATATCGCATATAGAGATGGTAGCTGGATAATGACGTTTGGGACTGCGATGAAGAATACGTAGTGACAGATGATTGTCATCACATCTGAGTTTGAACATACAATTGTACTATGTATTGGCATTGGGATGAGCCATTGGACACTTGTAGTGGTCATGTGCAGTGAGGTTGAATGGGTTAAGCACCTTTTGCTATTACGATAAAATTTCAGGTATTAGAGCAAGGTTGTGCGTTGTTTAATTAAATATGACAAGCTTTTGAAAGGAGGATTTCATATGAAATGAAGGAGCTTTCAAGACCTTTGATTTGGTGAGATATCAAGTCTTAAAACGAGTATAGAATGATGAGTGTTGAAAGCTTAAGAATACACTAGAGGTACTAAGAGAGTTGATGATCCACAGTTCTGGGCAGGTCTAGTCCTATACCTGCTATCAGCTAGCCTTAAAGACACCATCATTTTTCCTGACACCTTCATTAATTGTGTTGAAGACAAATGTAAGTTGGCGCGAATTCAAATGACATGCGGTTCTGATCACATGGTTGCAATTAAGGAGAGAGGAAGGAAACCCCTCCCTGAACCCTATCGAATTAAAGGAGCTCTATGATCGTTGTGACTTCTTTGACCTTGGATTAAATTCCTACCATCATCAAGGCGATAGTTTGTAATATCCCCATTTTGACCCTTATAATATACTGGCTTTATATGTAAATATTGTGTATATACGTGTAACAACATGTCTGGTTGTACTTGAAACCCTCCCAATGTATTAGTCAAACAATTGACGATAATTCCATAGTAAAAATATAATTGCCGAATAATTGATAAATTATTAAGATATGATAATTTACATTGATAGTTAAAGCTGTATTAATAGGCCTTCTTGGTGACTATTCATCAAGGGACGTGTCTCTTAATTGGCATTAATTTATTAATTGTTTATATTTATTTAGCTATTATTGTTATTATTTATGTTTGTTACATTGCCTTCCCCTTAAGGGAAGCTTTGTACTCAAAGCTTTTTTAGTGAAGCACTTATAAATTTTAATTGTTTGTAACATCTTCTCATGTCTCTCTTGAACCTGTAATTCTGACACATGATGGAAGATGGCGATATAATTTCCGAATCCATGAACTGAAATGTCGCATTTCTTCGGAAGTGATCCATCTGAGATTTACTTTCATAAGAGTTGACTGTTGGTCACCTTGCTGGATAAATCTTTTTGTTTTCTGTTTAGGTTGTATATTTTGTGTTTCACATCTGAAATCATAACTACCCCGTTTATGTTAATTTTGAACCTGTTGTTGATCAAAATAAAATTTATAATTGGGGTGTCGATAAGGAGTTTTTATTGTTCGCTTTTCTGTTGGATTGACTTCTTTTTTAACTGTGATGAGGACTGAACTTGTTTTTGCTTCTTCTTCGTCAACTTGATTTTTTTTCCGGAGAGTCTAGATGCTTCCTTTTGGATTTGCGCACTTTGAATCTCCTCGAACCTTTTGTCTTGCGACTTTTTTTGCTCTTTTAGCTTCTTGATTTGTTCTTCTAATTCTAGATTAAAACTTCTCAGGCGTTGGTTTTCTTCCTCTTTATTTAGTATTTTTACTTCGGTGTCTACGTTTGATTGTTCTCTCTTCTTGGTACCTTTTAGCTTTCTAATTTTTCCAATTAATGTCTTGTTATGGTTTTTTAATCGATATATTTCTTCAGTGTTATTTGATAACGTGCTTTTGACAGCTGTAATCTCCAATTTGTGCGTTTTCTTAGTGTCATTCTCTTTCAGTTGGAGTTCACTAATTTGTTGCTGAAGTCGACCTATCTCTGCTTCTTGACTTTCTAATGTTCTGCGGACTTGTGCCAATTCAGTATCTTTGTCCATGATGAGCTTGTTCAGACGCCTTATTTCTTTTTCTAATTCGTTATCGGATCCACATGGTGATTTGTCATCATTTTTTGACTTTCTGATCTGGTCTTTTAGGTTTTGATTGTGAACTTTTAAACAAGATATTTCTTTATCCTTATTAGATAAAATTTTATCGGTATCTCTTCTGGTTAGTTCCAACTGTCGATTTTGATTTTTTAAGCAACAATTTTCATCGTCTCTTATTGAGTTTAACAAATCATTTGTCTTAACCTCAACTTGTAGACGTTTATTGGTCACCTTATATTGCTCCAACTCGTCCAATGCTGCTTGTAATTGCGACTTAATTACTGAATATGTGTTTGCCATAGTTGTGTTTACGACTTCGCTTTGATTTGTCTTCTTCTTGTTAGGTTAAATAACCCCTTTTTCCCACATATAATTATTATTTCAAAATATTAACTATAATAATAATAATTATTATATAGTTTCAATAGTATTTTTTTTCAATAATAATAATAATAATATTATATTATTATTATTATTATTATTTGAATGAGTGGAATTAGAGCTTAATGGAGAAAAAAAATGGCGTGGAAGTAGAAGAGATAGTGGATGGTGAGATGGATGGTGGAGAGAAGGGTAAATGGTGTTGGGATAATGCATAGGTGGAAGATGGCGCTGTGGATGACAGGAGAAAAAATGCACTTGTTGGAGAAGGGGAGTGGTGGCCGGTGTGAAGGGACGCAGATGCGGCTGGTGGGAGTGGTGGACAGAGTACAAGGGGATAACAAGGTGTATGCAGGTGTGTGGATAGAGGGCGTAGTAGGTGGGGGAGGGAAAAAGCTGGGGAAGGGTGTGCTGGAAGAGGTGGATGGGAGCTACAGGAGGCAAGACATAGGCAGAGGTGGTTGGGAGCTGGACACGGAGGGATGCAATGATGGCGTGGAGGGAAAGTGGAGCAGTACTAATACAAAGGAAATGGCAATGGACGCAGGCACGACTATGGCTAGTGGAGATGGGGTGGAGCAGGACGTGGTGGTTGTGTGCGTGGAGTATGGATGGAAGTAGAGGGTGCTGGAGGGTGCAACGTGGAGGGTCGCAGAGGGAGCAACTGGGAATGGTGGTAGAGTGGGAGAAGGAGGGAGACACAAAGGGCAGATGGAAGGGGAGAGCGTAGGTGTAGGCAAAGCAGACAATGGAAGGGAGATTGCATGATTGGTGTGCAGGATTTGTGCGTAGTATGGGCAGAGAAGAATGGGGGAACGAGGATGGTGGGTGACCAAGCGTGGAGCAATGCATGAATATAGAGTGGTGAAGGATGATGTAGTGGAGATCATGTGGATGGGAGGCGATGGTATGAAAGGTAGCGTTGAAGTGATGTGGGCGCAGGAGGTGGAGGAGATGGAGTAAGGGAGAAGAAGAGATGCCTGAGGAGCACAACAGGTGAGATGCAGGTGGATGATGGAGCAATCGTGGCGAGCATATGAAGGAATGTGGAGGAGCGTGTGGAGTTAGGGATGAGTGTATAGAGGGGAATGAGTGCAAGTAGTGAGTGGCCAAAGGCCCAAATTTGGTCAATGACCAAGCTTTTAGAGAGACTCTAATATAGACAAGATAATATTTGAATTTATGGCCAAAGACCGGATAAAGGAGCCCAAGCTTTGATACCACTGTAACAACCTGTGTGGTTGTACTTGAAACCCTCCAAATGGATTAGTCAACCAATTGATGATAATTTTACTGTAAAAATATAATTACCGAATAATTGATAAATTATATAAGATATGATAATTTACATTGATAATAAAAGTCGTATTAATAGGCCTTCTTGGTGACTATTCACTAAGGGACGTGTCTCTTAATTGACATTAATTTATTAATTGTTTATATTTATTTATCTATTATTGTTATTATTTATGTTTGTTACAATGCGATTTATCATTTCTTAGCATGGAGCTCAAGGTCAAGGCCTTTCTAGTGAATTCTCTAGTTTTAATGGAAAGTATTTATATTTTATTAGCCATGTGCTAGTAAGCTATGAGAAATTGTATAAGCATGTAAGTATCAATGCAATAAAATTCCGAGCTGGCTATGGAGGCAACTTAAATGAGGGGGAAATGTGTATCAACTAGGGAGAGGTGAGGGGGTCATGGGATTGAATATTTTGTTGCCAAATGTCGTCTTGAGAACCCATCTTGACTAACTATGCTAAGATTTATTTTTGTTGTAAGATGGTAGTTGGGAAATCAACTCATGAATTAATGGAGCATGGGTCAAAGTCAAAAATTCGTATGGTTGAGTACGAGAATGGTTTATTTGACCCATAAGTCATTTTTCCTCATGGAAATTCGTTTTCCATCATCCCTAGTCCATTATGGAACAACCATACATGAATTTCCAGTTTGCTATGCATTCTTAGCAATGAAAATTTCAAAAATCACAACTTGGAAAGAAGCCACGTTTTGAAGTGCTAAAAACGCCAAGAAATTCATGTGAGCATTGAAATCCAGTGGATAATCCATAGACATAAACCTTGGTGCGAAATTGAGAATGCAAAAATCTTGAAAATCCATAGGAAGACCCATATTTGGAAGCTTGAAAGTGGAATTTAGTGATTGATAGTCACATGGCCAGAATTTGGAAAAATCCAAGAGTGGATTGAAGCGAGAGTGAGATCAGAGGTAAAATTGATTAATAAACCTAGTGAAGGCAAGAATATCTAGAGGTTTAACAACTTGGACTTTTCTATGCCCACCCTAAAGAGCATTGGAGGGAAGGGGTGCCTAAAGGACTATGTATCAAAGAAGGGGACCTTCATTGTGTTGGGTGTGGTAGGTATTGTGGGTGCCAAGGCTCTCTAAATCCAAATTGAAATTCCATATTTGTGGTTGATCTCATTGGCTTAGCTATATCCTTCCCTGCCTCTCTACATGCTTGACAAACCTAGCCATGTATTGGCTTATGATGAGTATTTGTCCTTATAGTTGTGAGTGAGCATGAGTAATTCCTCCTTAGTGGATACATATCCCACCTCAGGGGTGGTCTCTCAGCTAAAAGAATATAGAATGGACAAAGACCTATGGTTGGGTGGAACGTTGTTCTTCTATATCCAGTTGCTCAAGAAATTTCATTTAAAAGATAAGTGTTTACTGATGTCTCTAAGTATGGAAAATTTATGTGTTATGAATGACTTTTTATTATGTTGGATTTAATGAGCTGACCTAGCATGAATTGTTCAATTAGATGCCTATGAATAGCATGGAAATGGATTTATTGATGTTCATGGTTTTATTGTTATGCATGTGATGAGTATGTTGGTATAAGCATGATGTGTGTGTGTCTGTATTGATAGAGTTTAATTCCGATGTGTATGTTTAATATGAATTTACACACACATTTAGATGATAATAAATTCGTAATTTGGCCCTGGGGGTCAATTCTAGTACCCTGCACATCGTTCATGTCCCCCCATGGTTCGAATTGATGGGAGGGGACATGGCATAGTTTTTTGAGGAAAAATTCACAGAATCCTTTTTTCAGGGGGGGATCATCAATGATGAACATTTCTTGATCAAGCCAAGTACCTTGATTGGCTAGATGGTCAACTTGCTCATTATTTTCTCTCTTAACATGAAGATAAATGATGGAGTTGGGGAGAGGGAAATTTCAAATTCTCTTCTAAATTCTACCACAATCCACAGAGTTCTCTTCATTAGTTTTTTCCATCTTTAAAATAACCAACCTTGAATCTCAAAAAACTTGAAGGTTTGGGACGTTGATACTTGATACTAACTCCATACCTTGTAGTAGGGCCAGCCATTCTGCCTGGTTATTCGTCTTCCTTCCCAATCCCCAAGCATAAGTCTTCACTATTTTTCTTCCAGGGTAAAAAATGACCCCTCATGCACCTGCCTCCCTAGTATGATGACAAATACTTGATTGACGTGACAAGTTCTTTTAACTTGTTATGTTCTTGCTTTCTCATTTTCTGTTTTCAACCTATAACTTATTTAATTTTTCAAAATTTATCTTTGGCATGGACTAACCACTTCGTGGCATATTTACTTGTTATTATTAATCATAAGGGTAAACAATAAATGGGTTGAGTTTATGCATAGAAAATTCGTGTAACATTAATTATTTAATGTGGTCTTACACATTCCTCTTTCCACATGAATGCGGATCGTGGATCAACATTTTGAGCTTTGTGGACCAATTTCACCTTTGACCAATGATATTAATGCGATTGTATTCGTCTTTGAGTGAAAGTTGGTAAAAAAAACTTCATAGCCATTCCTCTTAGCTAGTTTTAGAATTCGGAAGTTGTGTTTAGATTTGAAACAAGTAATTTGAACTATTGGATGTGTATTGTATACTTTGTAGGTAGACTTAGTTGCATCCTAATGGGTTTGGATGCTAGCTCCGAAATGAAGGAGGTCTCATGGGGCATGGGGGTCCAGGGGGTCCCCAATTTAAGGGTTTGGGGGAGAAGACCCAAAGGCAAAATTTTATATTCTGTTATGTATCATTTTGGACAATGGTTTCAACCCACTGTAAACTAATTCCAGTTAAAAAATTATGGTTGTAATATGATATGGGTTAATGGATTAGAGTTTTAAGTTCTATAATATTTACTATAAATAGTGAATATAATATAATGGGATAGAAAGAGGAGCAACTCTCAATTAGGTTGGTTTTATAGGTTGAGAGGTTTTAGGGTAAGTCTTTGTGTACTATGTGTGTGAGCCATTGCTATTTCTAGTGTTTAAGATTATGTTTGATATTTCTCTTCTTACACATTTTTATCAAACTTTTCATAAACAATAAACTTTCCATGATACCTTGCATTAGTTTTTGTTAATTATCACCCATGTGAATAAAACAACTAACAATATTGGTTGATACTTCTCTATAAGCCAATGGAAATGCCATTTACATTGGAGCCTTTCTTTAGAAGAATATCTTCAACCAAAATCCTATTAAATTGGAGGGAGATGAATACATTCAACTTGGTGTTGTGTATATTAAATAAACATAATTCATAATATATACATAAACTATAGAACTTAGGATGTCAATACAATTAGTACAAAATACATCGAATAAAGACATGACTTGACTTTGTGGAAAAGGTCACCATGAAACCTATAAAATGCCAAAACCACTCGTAATTTTAATAATCTTATCACGATCCATCTTCTCATGTAGATATGCTCAAATTTTATTGCTTGAAATAGCCCTAACAATCTGTAAATATCTTCATAGATGGGCTTGAGTAATATATTCCTTGGTGGTCTCTTTTATCTCATCTAATCAATAATTATTCGAATCCCCAAATACTTGCAATTTATGTACATCCTTCATAATTGCCAACCCCAATAATAACTTGTGACATAAACTTTGCATTATTATATATACTATTCCCCAAACCTACAACAAAATTTATCCAATGAAAACATACAATTCCATACCATTAATGTCATAAGCTCCATGCAATTTGAAAAAATTCTCAAACCACACCAATAACCTAAGAAAATAAAAATTGATCACAAAAATACTCTTCCAATAACTTGGAAAATGATGATAATAATTATTATGTCTCTGACAGGGGACAATATAGTTTTCACGAAGGTCCTATTAGTCTGGGTCTATAGTCTACCTATAGGTTACAAATATTTTTTTTCTATATAGTATGAGTTAAAGAAAAAAATTATATTTATAAAATGTAGCAATGGAAAACAGATATCTAATTTTGTTATTGGCTTGCAGGACGCTGACGTAGTCCTCATTTTTTGGTTCCCAGAAGGGGGTGGTGGGCTGACGCCAGGTCCTGCACAAAGGACATGCATGGTGCATGCTTCAAGGCAATCAGTTCTTCGAGGTAATATGGGAAAGCGTAGGGCGGTGGTTTCATAGGTACTATGGGAGAGTGTAGGGATAGGGTTCGAAAACAAACGGGCTAACACAGTGTTGAACAAACACAAACACCTACTTCTAGTTTTGTAAAATTGCGGACATTACATTTAAAGTTCAACATTCTCTTGCACAGTATGCATTCACCTTCTCATCCCGAGCACATGGAGTGGAATTTGGTTGAATCCTCACAACAATTTCCTTCAATGGTTATTGCAAGAAAAAACCGAGTATGGATCACTCTGTGTGTTATGTTACTGAACATTCAAGTCCCCAACAAATCGCTTTAAACGCCATAATTTTCGAGATATGCACTGTATATAAACCTTAATGTACTAAACAGTACATATGCTCATGGAACAATTTTTTTTCTCTTGAAATGACTTCTTTTGTTTGTGAACCGTGGCGTTGAATTCACTGTCTCTCTTGGTGTAAACATTAAGGAATTTTATTTTCAGATAATGAGTTTAAAGGATGTTCTAATATTTATGGTATTTTTGGATATTTTGAATATGAAATTTCAGAATAGTGTACTGGATTTCAATAGTATTGAAACCTGTTGTTTTGTACAATATGCATATAAATGTTACTGTATTTTAATGATGGTGTGAATGAATATGCATATAAATGTTACTGTATTTTAATGATGGTGTGAATAATGTATTTTAATGATCATATATCTTAAATATAGTTTTGCAATCTCTCAAATATATGTGGAGATCAGGGATAATTTTAGGTGTTTTTCTCTAAAAAAAGATTTGTCATTTTGCATTTTTTGAAGCCTCTTTTCACCCAATTTTGATGGGGTAAAATTTTTTCACCCTAAAAATCGCCAAATTACTATATAAACGATATAAAATCCTTGGAAATTAAATTTTTTCTTGAAAAATATCGCCAAACATTTTATAATTCGGGTTTTAAGAATTGGTAAGATTCGCCAACATTTATATACTTTTAAATAAGTATGGTTCCTTCAAATCATCCATAATAGAGATTAACAACAAAGAGAAAATGATTGTTGTAACCGACAACAAAAAGATTAATATGGAATAAAACAACAAATAAAAGAATTTTACAAGCAGGTACACATAACATCTCCACTTTCCCATAATTATTTTGCCACAAATTCAAATAGAATTTATAATAATGAAAATGTTGTTGTAAACGCACTTCTTATGATGAGTTTCATGTTATTCTTCCCATAATTGTCCGTACATACAATATTGTTTTGCTATCCAAGCAACTAAATGCATGGTAAACTTGAACTGACAAAAAAGAAATGAATCACATGGTAGGAAAGATACCAGAATATTTAATGTGTTAAATGGACCCCAACAAACTCATATGGTATCTTTAATTTAGGCAGTGCATGTGTGTGCCATTTTTGCAGTAACTTTCAATCTCTTTCACAGATTTAAAAAAAAGTTAGAACAAAAATTCTTTAAACACGGACATTCATTTTTCATTACCAAAACTATTTCATCACACTACACAACAACCATTGAGGTGGCAATGTCGTGGCTCTTATTTGAATGTAGTAAAGATTCTTTATTTTTAATACTTTTCCAATAACTTGGAAAATGATATAAAGATTCTTTATTTTTAATACTCTTCCAATAACTTGGAAAAGGATATATAGTATTATTTGGATGTTGTAAAGAATTTTTATTTTTATTGATATGACAGTTGGTCTCGTGTGTTCCTTGTCATTTTATGTGGAAGTTAACCAATGATACTTTTGATTGAGATATTATTTTATTTATTTAAAAATTAAATAAAGAGAAATCTTTATCTGATTTTATTTTTTTATTAAAATAATCTATTGAATTTATTAAAAATGGCTTTGGTACATTTATTTTCTCCCATAAAAATAAAGAAAAAAGTTACACAAAACCTTATCGGAATAAGGTATCAAATAAACAAATGGTATTGATGGTACAAAATTATTAAAAATGGTTAGCATTAATATAATTGATGTTAGTACTTTTAATGTGTATATAAAAAAATAAAAATAAAACCTTCTTGCGGGGAGGTATTTAATTGAAAAAAGAAATAGTTGTAATTAATTGTATGGAAAATATGGATATATCTAAGTACAGATATTGATTATTTAGTTTAAAGTTATTTATTTGTAATTTTTTTTTAAATTATTGGTTTTATAGTTGACAAGTGTTGATTTGTGATTGATTTTTTCTTTAATTTAAGAAGTTTTTATCTTAACAATGGTGAGATGGAGATGGTTTATAAAGCATTACTCTTATTAAAAGATTTGTTAATTTGATAATTAGTTTTGGGGTTTAAGTCCTCATGTTGATGTAATAATGTCCTCCCTGGTTCTAATTAACATCAACAATGACTTTTTTTTTAAAGTAAGAAGGACATTATATTACTTCTATTGAAAGGTTATATGAAATCCATTACAAAGGACATTGCCGATAGATGGGTTGCCCGACCGTTTGATTAACACTTTTGCATCCATCCTAAGATCCATTCCCCTATTCAATTTAGAATATCTGAGCTTCCAAAAAACCATTATCAGTTCTTTCGCTAGACTACCAAAAACAAACCCAACAGAACCTTGTTATTCGACCACAGACACTTGATACATTTATTCTAATACTTGTTGTGATTGTGGTATTTAAATAGTTTCTGGTATAATTTGATGTTGCATAATTTGGGTATGTAATATGCTAGTTATGGATGACAATGAGATACTTTTGGGATTCTGTTTAGTACTAAGTAAGCTTATTTGTTGGACACTTTTTTGGCTTAATCTAAAGGATACATTGGACAATGTCTAGGGCACCTGTGGATTATAATTTTTATTCTACTTGAATAAGAATTACAATTTTTTCCTTGGAAAATTATATGATTTTGTAACAGTCTCACACTGGCCATATCCGTAAGAGAAACACAAGAATATAAGTCATCCTTCAATGTATCTATTATCTCATTGGGATTAAACATAGCAATGCTTAGATAACCATTCAAATGGTACATTTCTCAACTCACCATCAATATTCTCAAGTGTACAATAATTCAAGGATGCTTTCTTAATTGTGTCTAGCATAGGTGGTTGAGCAGAGGAGTGTTATCCTCCCCACCTAGGTTCAATTCCCACACATGGAAATCTCTTAATAAATATATTATTGTAATTTCCTTGATCCCTATATTGACAAATCCACACACTTCTACAGAATCCGATTTTCCCTAGATACCACACACACACACACACACACACACAAAAGTAAATTATGTGCATTTGTTACTGCAGAGATCATCAAATCAATATTTTGATAATCAATTCTTAAAGTGGAACATACATTTAACATCAAAACACATTCATACAATTATAACCTATAATCCATATCCATTTGTGATCAAGGCCTTCTACAACTACCACCAAGAACATGCCCAAAACATCTTCTCCTTTTGATCACTATAAACTATACACAATATTGACAATTTGATTGTTGGAGCTCGACAAAGCATATGATTTCCATAAAGTAATAGATTCATTAGGTTTGAATGCAACAACACAACAATTAAGATATACCATGTAACTACCATTTAAAATCCACACAGTGAAATATAAAAAAACATAGTATTGAGACAATTTGATACTATAATTAAAGAGTGGATGCCTCTTGGGAGTCTAAGACTCAAACCTCTTCAACTTCTTTACCATTGCAGGTTACGATTTGAACCACTTCAACTTATCTCTGGAGTCATTCCCATTGAAAGTTCAACTTCTTTATCATTATAGGCTACCGTTTGAACTTCTTCAACTTATCCCTAGAGTCATTCCCATTGAAAGTTCACCTACTTACACCTTATATTATTTCCTTGCTCTATACCCCATAATCATGAGCAAATCTAGGTCTTAATATACATGTGATTAGAAAAAGCCCATCAATCTAAGAAACAAAACCCCAACACATGGGATAATTGCAAAATTAAGTTTACTGGTGTGATAGTGGGGCGTGATAGTGAATGTATGTTGATTGAGTTAAAATTGGCCTCCTCAATTAATTAATGAGAACATGTCTTGCAAAGATTCCCATGGATATTGATCCTAAACTTATAATTTGGATAAGCTAGGTGGCTTTCTCTATTGACTATAACATTATAGGAATCTCTCACAAAGTTATAATAAATACAAAGTTGTCATCTCATTTTTTTTCTATCTTGTTGAGTGAAATCATTAAAAAATAGTTCACAAACATGGTTGATATGATTATACATAGAACCCTTTTTTCTATGGAAGGAATATATTAAAACATAAATCCTATGGAAACATACCCATATATCATAGCATAACATCTTAAGCTTATTATTGGTCATCTTCAAATCATCGGGTTTACTCACATATTCATAAAACAAACCAGGTAGTTGATAATCTCTCAAAAGATGGATTCGACCTTAATGAACAACATTTTTTCCTTACAAAATATTTGGATGGATATTTTCAATATTTTGAGGTAGGCGACTATTGATACTTTTTATATTAAGTTACTTGTTGTATTGGTGGTATTTAAATAGTTTTTGGTATATTTTGATGTTGCATAATTTGGGTATGTAATATGCTAGTTATGGATGACAATGATATATTTTTAAGATTCTGTTTAGTATTAAGTAAGCTTATTTGTTGGATACTTTTTTGGCTTTATCTAAAGGAGACATTCGACAATGTCTAGGGCACTTTTGGATCGTGATTTTTATTCTATTTAAATAAGAATTACAATTTTTTCCTTGGAAAAAATTATATGATTTTGCAACAATCTCACACTAGCCATATCCATAAGAGAAACACAAGAATATAAGTCATCCTTCACCGTATCTATTATTTCATTGTGATTAAATATACCAATCTTTAGATAACTATTCAAATGGTACATTTCTCAACTCACCATAAACATTCTCAAGTGTACAATAATAATTCAAGGAAGATTTCTTAATTGGGTCTAGCCTGGGTGGTTGAATGGAGGAGTGCTATCCTCCCTACCCATGTTCAATTCCCACACATGGAAATCTCTTAATAAATATATTATTTTAATGTGCTTGACCCCTATATTGACAAAGCCACACACTTCTACAAAATCTGATTTTCCCTAGTTACCACACACACACACATGGACTTTACTCTCTCTCTCTCTCTCTATGATGTTAAAATCTCTCTTTCTCTCTCTCTACACACACACACACAAGTAAAATATATGCATTTGTTAATGCAGAGATCATCAAATCAATATTTTGATAATCAATTCTTAAAGTGGAACATACATTTAACATCAAAACACATTCATACAATTATAACCTATAATCCATATCCATTTGTGATCAAGGCCTTCTACAACTACCACCAAGAACATGTCTAAAGCATCTTCTCCTTTTGATCACTATAAATTATACATAATATTGACAATTGAATTGTTGGAGCTTAACACAGCATATGATTTCCATAAAGTAATAGATTGATTATGTTTGGATGCAACAAGGCAACAATTAAGATATACGATGTAACTATCATTTAAAATCCACACAATGAAATATAAGAAAAACATAGTATTGAGACATTTTGATACTATAATCAAAGAGTAGATGCCTCTTGTGAGTCAAACCTCTTCAACTTCTTTACCATTGCAGGTTACCATTTGAACCACTTCAACTTATCTTTGAAGTCATTCCCATTAAAAGTTCAACTTCTTTACCATTATAGGTTACTGTTTGAACTGCTTCAACTTATCCAGGAGTCATTCCCATTAAAAGTTCATCTACTTACGCCTTGTATTCTTTCCTTGCTCTATACCCCGTAATTACGAGCAAATCTAGGTCTTAATCTACACTTGTTTTGAAAAAGTCCATCAATTTAAGAAATAAAAACCCTCAACCCATGTGCTAATTGCAAAATTAAGTTTACTAGTGTGATAGTGGTGCGTGATAGTGAATGCATGTGGATCGAGTTAAAATTGACCTCCTCAATTAATTAATGACAACATGTCTTGCAAAGATTCCTATGTATGTTAATCCTAAACTTGTAATTTGGATAATCTTGGTGGTTTTGTCTTTTGACTATAACATTATAGGAATTTCTCACAAAGTTTTAATAAATATAAAGTTGACATCTCAATTTTTTTCTATCTGGTTGGGTGAAATCATTAAAAAAATGGTTCACAAACATGGTTGATATGATTATACATAGAGCCCTTTTATCTATGGAAGGAATATATTAAAACATAAATCGTATGAAAAAATACCCATATCACATTAATGACAATTATTTTTTAGAATTGTGTTTTTTCTTTAAATTGAATATATGTGCTTGATAATGTTGATTAACGATATTTTTTTTTTCTTTAAATTGAATATATGTGCTTGATAATGTTGATTAACGATATTTTTTTTTTAGTTAATATAAGGGATTTTCATCTTAACAATCGTGAGATGGATATGTTTTAGAAGGAAAATATTTGTTAATTTGGTAATTAGTTATGGTATGCAAGTCTTTGGGTTGATGTGATAATATTCTTTTTCACTTTAATACTAATATTAACAACAATTTTGATATTAACACCTTGTGGGTCGATGTTTTGTGACATTGGCTTATCCTTATGTTGGGGTTTTGTTCCACAATAATACTCATCTTTACATTGCAATCCTCAATCAATTAAGAGGTAATAGGCTATAGTCTAGCAATGGATCAGTGAGAATTTGTTACAATTGTGAATTTCAAGAATTCAAGTTCATATTTCATTCCACATTAAAACCACTCTTTAAATGGTAATCCTTGACTATGAGGTAACGAGTCATGGCATAGTAGTCCATCATTAGAAGTTTGTTATAATTGGCATGTGCATGATATTTAGTGAATTCATGTTGGCATTTAGTTCCATAGTAATACTCATATTCAATCATAATCCTTAACAAAGAGGTAATGGATTATGGTCTAGTAGTACATCGGTTGTTGTCTAGTGGTACATCGATGAGTGTTTGTTCTAACTAGTCTATGTATGATTTTTAGTGCATTCATGTTGAGATTTTGTTCCACGTTAATACTCATCTTTAAATGGTAATCATCAACTAAGGGCCAATGGGTCGTGGTCTAGCAATAAATTAGTGGATGTTTGCTAGCTAACCTCTGTACAAATTTCAATGCAATTTTTGCATGGGTTTAGTAGGGAATCCCCAAAGGAACACATCATAGAAGTTTAAATTATAATTTAAAAAAAAATTGAAAAGTTGTTAAGTGATTTTAATGATAGGCCGTGGTTCATTAATACTCATTTTTAAATGATAATGTTTAATTATAAAACAAATTTTTAATTTATATTTTAATTTTAGTTTAGCAATAAATTAAAATTTAATATAAGATAAAAAAACAATATTCAATGTATTTATGTATGAGTGGATTTATTTAAAAATCGACAACCACTTAATGGCTGAATCGTTGTTTAGTAACACATTGATCTAAGTGCCAATGAAGTGGGGTCCAATTGGTGGGGGAAGGTGGTTTTCACCAAGCCCACCAGGGATCAATTCCCATCGAGGCATGGCCCGCTGTGATAAGGCTCAAAGGGTAGACACCCTCTGGATAGGCTACCGCCCCTTGTCGGGATTGGAGTCGGGACGTCTCGGCCCTTGCTGAGTCACAAGTTTCTGGTATATCCTGGCTTGCGAGCTGTCGGTTTATACCACGGAGGTTATAGTGGCAGCCGACGGATTTGATCCTGGGTCTGGCTCAGACAATTACGACGAGTTACTGATTCCTCTATAAAAAAAAACACATTGATCTAAGTTTATTATAGCTATACATATTTTTAATGCATTCTTATATTGATTTTACTTACAAATCCTCGAAACAAACCATCACATCACATGAGTCCTCTAAAGGTGTGCATGGGAAGCCTATAATATATAGGGATAAGTGGTGTGCCATGTATGAGTGTAGAATTCAAAGGCAAAAGGGAAAGCATGATCTTTTCCGTTTCAATTATTACAATTGATTGTCTACTTGTATAATATATAGATAAAGTTTAAGGCATGGTCCCCATTTATTGAGAGATGTTGTATTTTTTGAAAAAATCCCTTAAGTAGGCTCTTAAAGAACATGAGTTGGTTATGGCAAGAAGGGAGTGGTAATCTAAAAGTTTGTGGATAGTAAAAGAGAATTACTCGTTTGAAAAAAATGTAAGTATTTTGGTTATGGTAAATGTGTATGAAATGAAAAAGTTTAGGGAGGGAAATATTTTTAATGTGAAGAGTTATTAACATTTTTATTTTTATAAGAAGGGTTTGTGTAATATTAATGTGTTGATTTTAGCTTTTTTTCTTTGGAAAAAAAAATATTAATGTGTTGATTTTCGAATAAGCTAGCTATGGAGCAAACCTCCCTCCATCGGACGGAGGGAGGTTTGCTCCATAGCTAGCCCACGCCGTTGATTTTAGCTTTTTTTTCTTTTGGAGAAAAAAATATTAATGTGTTGATTGTTTAAAGGTGTGATAATTTTTTTATTGTTTATAATAAGGGTTTTATATTTTTCTTCTTTAAATGAGTTGAAATAGTATTTTTCTATTGCCTTCACCAATTACTAGCCCTAATCTTGCCACCCTCATGGATTCATCAACAACCCATGCTTTTTTATTTAGAGAGGATGTATTCTCTTGCATCACATAGTCCATAACGATATACAACTAACCTTCCATTGGTATCTTCAAATTCATGGCAAAATATTTTGTTCAATAACACTTTTTATATTTTCATCGTGAGTAAAATTGTGTGCAAGAATTAGATTATCAATCGTTCATACAAGGAATCTTAAAGTGCTGAATTGTTTTCTAAACCCTCAAGCACTCCATAATTCAATAACAATTCATGCTAGCCATATCCATAAGAGAAACATCATAATAGAAGCCATCCTTCATGGTATATTTCATCTCATTAGCATTAAATTGAAAACATTTAGACAAACATCCAAATGGTACATTCCTTGTCTCACGGTAACTCATGCATATAACAATTTGAGGTGTCTCTTTCATACATAGAATTTATAACATCATGTATATAATAGTCACTGCATTTTGGAATATAAGTTGTGATAATTATTTGAATTGTTTATATACCAAAGTTATTTCCATGATCATGAGTGAAGTGTCCATTTGAAATGTTGGGAAAGTTTCAAATCAGTAACACAGATTATACTAAAAAACATACTACTACTATGATAATGAAATGAGGAATCTCTCTCTCTCTCTCTCTCTCTCTCTCGTGTAGTGTCTTATGGAGTATAAACTATGTTAATGATTTGAAACGTTCCCAATGCTTCAAATGGGTACTCCACCCATCATCATGGGAAATAGCTCACGTAAATAGAAATGAAAAAGGCATTCTATTTACCAACGCTATTTTCTCTGATCATGGGTGGAATGTCCACTCAAAATGGTGGGAATGTTTCAAATCATTAACATAAATTATATTCCAGAAGACACTATTACTATGATAATGAACTATGAAATCACGCATGCTCTCACACACACACACATATGCCTCATGTGCATTTGCTAACACATAGATCATAAAATAAATATTTGGATAAACAATTATTACAATGGAACATACATTTAGCATCAATACATGTTCATACAATTATATCCTATAATCAACATTTCTACATTATTGGTTGAGGGTCTTGATCTACAACTACAATCCAAAAACGACTCAAAAGCGTCCTCTCCTTTTGAACACATGGATTATACACAAGGCTGTGAATTGAATCATTGGAACTCAAAAGGGAAAACAATATTCATATAGTAATTGATTCACTAACAATTGAACATATTCAACTTTTTTGGTGTTATAAATTACCATTTGAATCACTTCAACTAATACTCACATGTAACCATTATCATTGAAAATTGTGTACATCTTCATAAACTCAAATAATCATATCATTATATAGACAGGATTTCTTGTTAAGCAAATAAATCTTATATACGATTTAGTGTTTAGCTAAACTGTAATTCTATAATTAAATTATTATTATTGCTATAATTAAATTATTATTATTATTAGCTAAACTGTAATACTCATTTTTAAATAATGATTTTAATTAAAAAACCACTTATTAATATATATTAAATTTTGGTTGATTAATAAATTAAAAATTTAATATAAGTTAAAGAAAAGGCATTTTCAATGCATTTATGTATAAATTTTATTTAAAGAAATCCACCAAAAAAGATGAAAAACCACAACCACTTAATCGTTGTTTAGTAACACATTGATCTAAGTTTATTAGAACTATACCATGCATTCTTATATTGATTTTACTTACAAATCCTTGAAACAACCCATCACATCACATGATTCCTCTAAAGGTGTGCATGGGAAGCCTATAATAACACAATATAAAGGGATAAGTGTTGTGTCGCATAATAAGCATATATATAATAAACAATATAAAGGGATAAGTGGTGTGTCATGTATGAGTATAGAATTCAAAGGCAAAAGGCAAAGCATCGTCTTTTCTGTTTCAATTATTACAATCGATTGTCTTTGCATAGATAAAGTTCAAGGCATGGCCCCCATTTAGTGAGAGATGTTGTATGGTTTGAAAAAGTCCCTTAAGTAGGCTATTAAGTAGGCTATTAAAGAACATGACTGGTTATGTTAAGAAGGAAGTAGTAATCTAAGGAGTAACTTACTTATCTGACCATTTGCATCGATTAGACGATCGACAACGTCGGATGTGACAGCTTACGTGAGCTAGGTCGTCCGATCGGTACAAATGGTCGGGTAAGTAGGTTATTGCCTTCATGAGTCATTAGCCTTAATATTGCTACCTTCATGGATTCATCAACAACCTATGCTTTTTGATGTAGAGATGATGTATTCCCTTGCATCACATAGTTCATAACAATATACAACTAACTTTCCATTGGTATCTTCAAATTCATGACAAAATATTTTGTTTAGTAACTTTTTTTATATTCTCATCGTCAGTAAAATTGTGTGCAAGAGTTAGGTTATCAATCATTCATACAAGGAATCTCAAAGTGTTGAATTGTTTTCTAAACCCTCAAGCACTCTATAATTTAATAACAATTCATGCTAGTCATATCCATAAGAGAATCATCATAATAGAAGTCATCCTTCATGGTATATTTCATCTCATTAGCATTAAATTAAAAACTTTTAGACAAACATCCAAATGGTACATGCTTGGTCTCACGGTAACTCATGCATACAACAATTTGAGGTGTCTCTCTCATATATAGAATTTATAACATCATATATATAATAGTGGTGCATT
This sequence comes from Pseudotsuga menziesii, assembly GCA_001517045.1. Taxonomy (NCBI): domain Eukaryota; kingdom Viridiplantae; phylum Streptophyta; class Pinopsida; order Pinales; family Pinaceae; genus Pseudotsuga; species Pseudotsuga menziesii. Next base: position 134,917 of record LPNX010162833.1, read on the forward strand.
TTGGAATATAAGTTTTGTTAATGATTTGAATTGTTCCCAATGTTTGAGTGGATACTCCACCCATCATCATGGTAAACATCTTTTGTAAATAGAAAAAATAAATCCATTTCATATACCAAAGTTATTTCCTTGATCATGAGTGGGGTGTCCATTTGAAATGTTGGGAACATTTCGAATAAGTAACACATTATACTCCAAAACACACAACTACTATGATAATGAAATGAGGAAACTCTCTCTCTCTCTCTCGTGTAATAATAGTAGTGTCTTTTGGAGTATAAACCATGTTAATGGTTTGAAACATCCCCGATGTTTCAAATGGGTACTCCACCCATCATCACGGGAAATAGCTCAGGTAAATAGAAATGAAAAAGTCATTCTATTTACCAAAGTTGTTTCCTCTGATCATGGGTGGAATGTCCACTCAAAATGGTGGGAATGTTCAAATCATTAACATAAATTATATTCTAGAAGACGCTACAACTATGATAAGGAACTGTGGGAACACACACACACACACACACACGGACGCGCATGCACATGTACGCACGCACATGCCTCATGTGCATTTGCTAACACATAGATCATAAAATAAATATTTGGATAAATAGTTATTACAATGGAACATACATTTAGCATCAATACATGTTCACACAATTGTATCCTATAATCAACTTTTCTCCATTATTGGTTGAGGGCCTTGATCTACAACTACAATCCAAAATTGACCCAAAAGCGTCATCTCCTTTTCAACATATGGATTATACACAAGGCTGTAAATTGAATCATTGGAACTCAAAAGGGAAAACAAACTTCATATAGTAATTGATTCACTAACAAAATGGAACCACTTCAACTAATACTCACATGAAACCATTATCATTGAAAATTGTGTGTACACCTTCATAAACTCAAATAATCATGTCATTATATGGAGATCATTTCTTGTCTCATAAGCAAATAAATCTTATATACAATTTAATGTTTAGCTAAATCATAATCCAATAATTAAATTATTATTATTACTACTTTATTTTCTTCTTTTATACTCTGTAATTATAAACAAATTTAAATCTTAAGTCACATCTAACAATAATAAAAAATTAGGAAACAAAATCTTTATAACTCGTGAAATTTAGATATTAATTAACACATAATAAGAAAGGTCCTTCAATTTTACAAATAAGATCTTAACATAAAGGTTAATTGCACAATTAAGTCTATTGGTGTATTGTTGTTTGACTCAAATTACCTTAAGAGGTCTATACATGGTCTATGAATGTGATGTGATAGTGAGTGTATGTCGAACTAGTTAAAATGGCCTTAATTAATGGGAACATGGACTGCAAAGATTCTTGATTTTAAGTCAACTCCTCATATTTTGGATAAGCTAGGTGTGTTTGTTCTTTCTTTATTCTAAACTAAGGTTGGGAACATGGACTCCAAAGATTCTTGATTTTAAGTCAACTCCTCACATTTTGATAAAATACGGCCATCCCAAACTTAAGCTATATCAATTTGGATGCTAAGTGGGTTTGTCCTTTCTTTACTCTAAACTCAAGTGAGTGCATATTAATTGGGCTATCCATGTTTCCCTTTTCCTTGTAGTTTTAAATTGGGAAAATATTCATATAATAGGTGGGTTTGTCCTTTCTTTATTCTAAACTCAAATGAGTGCATTTTAATTGGGATATCCATGTTTTCCTTGTAGTTTAAATGTAGGAAAATATTCGTATAACAAAGTATAAAGGAGATTTAATATTTAATGATAGTTATTTTTTTAGTTGATTTTTTTTAATGGACATGTGGTTGGTGGGTAGTGTTGTTACGCGATAGATTTTAATACAAGATATTTTTATTTTAACAATTGTGAAATGGAGAGGGTTTATAAGACATTATCTCAATACAGAAAAATGTCAATTTGGTAATTAGTTTGGTGTGTAGTTGAGGCAAAATAATTCAATTGGTGAGGAGGTATGGTTCACACTCTCTCCACCGAGGTTGAAATACCCAATGAGACATTGGCTTGTTGTGATAAAGCTAGAAGAGTAGACACCCCTAGTGGGATACCTCGACCCTTGCTTGTTGATGTATTTGTAACTTCAGAATGTATTCACTTGTATATCATATGTATTGTACCCCAATGTTTATTCCGGGAAGTATCTATAATGTAATTGAGTCATGCCATGCCCCGATGTTCCGATCAGGAGATTCAATAATGTAAACAAGTCATGTAAAGCCATTGAGGTTAACCCTCCATTGTAAGTTGGGGCAATAGTCCCCACAATTGAGTCAAGGTTAACCCTCCTTATTGATCGGAGGGCAAAGTCCCCACAGTTGTGGTGCACTAGGGTTATTAGACTCTCCTAGAGAATTCGGCCCTGGTAAGTAATTGTTAAGTGAGGCCGACTTGTTGGAGTGGACATTAAGTGAATGAAAGAATATAAATAGAGAGTGAGCCTCTCTATTTATCACATATGCACTCACTCACTGGGGCGCATGAGTGAGAGAGGAGAAGCTCTCTCAAGTGAGAGAGAGAGAACTGTTGTTGGAGATCATCTTTTCTGTCTTTACGTTTAGCTGCTGCCATTGGTGCTCATTCTATCTCTGACAAAGTTGTGGGGTTTTCTCCTTTATGGATTCCTCAAGGAAAATATTGTGTCTCTTGTCTCTTGTGATTATTGTTGTGCATGTTGTTCTCTCAGATAAGATCCTAAAATCGTATTGCTTAAATGATAAAAATATAACATGGTATCAGAGCTAATCTGAGAAGAAGACATTGTGCAACTGCAGAAGCTACGGCTTCTTACTTTTTGGGTCTCTCTCCACAATCCATCAACAAAATAAGGCTAGGCTAACTCTCCATTGAAGGGCGCATCTTTCTGTCGAAGTAGAATTTGATAGAATGTGTTATATTCAGTTGATGTGTTATGCATGATAGAATGTTTGCATTAATGACAATATACTACTAATATGCATGTGATGGGTAAGTAGCCCATGGTGTTATACAAATATCCATTGCTACTTATCTAGAATGAAACCTTTTTGTTGACATATTGGATTAGTGCACAATCTCAATGTTCTCCTGGTAGAGAAGGAATTCATCTAGAAAATTTCCGTGAGATATGGATGAAAGTTGTATTGGCTAAAATAGTTGCATGATCATATATTTATGCATAAGAATTTGCCATTATGAATATGCCTTATGAAATGTTTCTAACCATAGAAATGCATTTGACTTGTAGGAAAGATCGCATACAATCACCTACAAGAAAAGAAGGATGAGACTTGTTCCGAAGAACAAGTGACAACAGTTCAAGAAATAATCCAAGATAAAGAAGAATATGATGATACTTTCAAAGAATTCAAGAGGCCTCAGACACAGTGCAGTTATGTGACACTGTTGAGTGACATCACTGATGCAGAGCCTTCCGGCTATGAAGAAGTAGCCAAGAAGAAAGGGAAGGAGAGTACCAGTTCAAGGAGAATGATGTCTAGGATGCAGTATCGAGACCTGAAGGGAAGTTCGTAATGTATTCCATATGGATCTACAAGATCCAGCATGCAGTAGATGGAAACATCGTGGGATACATGGAAAGATTCGTAGCATGAGGCTTCTCACAGAAAGAAGGCATAAACTACGAAGAGACATTTGCAGCCATTGGAAGTTAAGACACATGACATGCAAACTCATGTGTGCAAATTAAAGAAGGCCTTGTACGAGCTCAGAAGAAACCCATGGGAGAACACATACATGATGAGCTTGAAGATCACCTAGAGTGATGAAGATCTTAACCTTTGCTACAAGGTTGAAGATGAAAGACTATAGAGGATGACAAGTTCACAGATGGGTGCGAGAAGAACTTTTGAAAAGGTTCAAGATAGAGGATCTTGGTATCAATACTTTGGTTAACTATGGGTTTTCATTACCATAGAAAATGTGACAAATACTTTATGACTTAAAAGTACTTGTATCAATACTTTGGTTAACTATGGGTTTTCATTACCATAGAAAATGTGACAAATAAGCATTCTTAACTCATGCAATGCCACCTCAACCATGGGGAATGATGTCATCTACTAGAATGTAATTGGTTGATTTTTATAGTATTTTGGTCCTTTTGAGGCCCATTTTTGACCTCAGATTCTCTCTAATGATTATTATGTCTCTGACAGGGGATAATATAGTTTTCACGAAGGTCCTATTAGTCTGGGTCTATAGTCTACCTATAGGTTACAAATATTTTTTTTCTATATAGTATGAGTTAAAGAAAAAAATTATATTTATAAAATGTAGCAATGGAAAATAGATATCTAATTTTGTTATTGGCTTGCAGGACGCTGACGTAGTCCTCATTTTTTGGCTCCCAGAAGGAGGTGGTGGGCTGACGCCAGGTCCTGCACAAAGGACATGCATGGTGCATGCTTCGAGGCAATCAACTCTTCGAGGTAATATGGGAAAGCATAGGGCAGTGGTTTCATAGGTACTATGGGAGAGTGTAGGGATAGGGTTCGAAAACAAATGGGCTAACACAGTGTTGAACAAACACAAACACCTACTTCTAGTTTTGTAAAATTGCGGACATTACATTTAAAGTTCAACATTCTCTTGCACAGTATGCATTCACCTTCTCATCCCGAGCACATGGAGTGGAATTTGGTTGAATCCTCACAACAATTTCCTTCAATGGTTATTGCAAGAAAAAACCGAGTATGGATCACTCTGTGTGTTATGTTACTGAACATTCAAGTCCCCAACAAATCGCTTTAAACGCCATAATTTTCGAGATATGCACTGTATATAAACCTTAATGTACTAAACAGTACATATGCTCATGGAACAATTTTTTTTCTCTTGAAATGACTTCTTTTGTTTGTGAACCGTGGCGTTGAATTCACTGTCTCTCTTGGTGTAAACATTAAGGAATTTTATTTTCAGATAATGAGTTTAAAGGATGTTCTAATATTTATGGTATTTTTGTATATTTTGAATATGAAATTTCAGAATAGTGTACTGGATTTCAATAGTATTGAAACTTCAATAGTATTGAAACCTGTTGTTTTGTACAATATGCATATAAATGTTATTGTATTTTAATGATGGTGTGAATGATGTTTTAATAGTTTAATGATCATATATCTTAAATATAGTTTCACAATCTCTTAAATATATGTGGAGATCAGGGATAATTTTAGGTGTTTTTCTCTAAAAAAAAGATTTGTCATTTTGCATTTTTTGAAGCCTCTTTTCACCCAATTTTGATGGGGTAAAATTTTTTCACCCTAAAAATCGCCAAATTACTATATAAACGATATAAAATCCTTGGAAATTAAATTTTTTCTTGAAAAATATCGCCAAACATTTTATAATTCGGGTTTTAAGAATTGGTAAGATTCGCCAACATTTATATACTTTTAAATAAGTATGGTTCCTTCAAATCATCCATAATAGAGATTAACAACAAAGAGAAAATGATTGTTGTAACCGACAACAAAAAGATTAATATGGAATAAAACAACAAATAAAAGAATTTTACAAGCAGGTACACATAACATCTCCACTTTCCCATAATTATTTTGCCACAAATTCAAATAGAATTTATAATAATGAAAATGTTGTTGTAAACGCACTTCTTATGATGAGTTTCATGTTATTCTTCCCATAATTGTCCGTACATACAATATTGTTTTGCTATCCAAGCAACTAAATGCATGGTAAACTTGAACTGACAAAAAAGAAATGAATCACATGGTGGTAGGAAAGATACCAGAATATTTAATCTGTTAAATGGACCCCAACAAACTCATATGGTATCTTTAATTTAGGCAGTGCATGTGTGTGCCATTTTTGCAGTAACTTTCAATCTCTTTCACAGATTTAAAAAAAAGTTAGAACAAAAATTCTTTAAACACGGACATTCATTTTTCATTACCAAAACTATTTCATCACACTACACAACAACCATTGAGGTGGCAATGTCGTGGCTCTTATTTGAATGTAGTAAAGATTCTTTATTTTTAATACTCTTCCAATAACTTGGAAAATGATATAAAGATTCTTTATTTTTAATACTCTTCCAATAACTTGGAAAATGATATAAAGATTCTTTATTTTTAATACTCTTCCAATAACTTGGAAAATGATATATAGTATTATTTGGATGTTGTAAAGAATTTTTATTTTTATTGATATGACAGTTGGTCTCGTGTGTTCCTTGTCATTTTATGTGGAAGTTAACCAATGATACTTTTGATTGAGATATTATTTTATTTATTTAAAAATTAAATAAAGAGAAATCTTTATCTGATTTTATTTTTTTATTAAAATAATCTATTGAATTTATTAAAAATGGCTTTGGTACCTTTATTTTCTCCCATAAAAATAAAGAAAAAAGTTACACAAAACCTTCTCGGAATAAGGTATCAAATAAACAAATGGTATTGATGGTACAAAATTATTAAAAATGGTTAGCATTAATATAATTGATGTTAGTACTTTTAATGTGTATATAAAAAAATAAAAATAAAACCTTCTTGCGGGGAGGTATTTAATTGAAAAAAGAAATAGTTGTAATTAATTGTATGGAAAATATGGATATATCTAAAGTACAGATATTGATTATTTAGTTTAAAGCTATTTATTTGTAATTTTTTTTAAATTATTGGTTTTATAGTTGACAAGTGTTGATTTGTGATTGTTTTTTTCTTTAATTTAAGAAGTTTTTATCTTAACAATTGTGAGATGGAGATGGTTTATAAAGTATTACTCTTATTAAAAGATTTGTTAATTTGATAATTAGTTTTGGGGTTTAAGTCCTCATGTTGATGTAATAATGTCCTCCCTTGTTCTAATTAACATCAACAATGACTTTTTTTTAAAGTAAGAAGGAAATTATATTACTTCTATTGAAAGGTTATATGAAATCCATTATAAAAGACATTGTCGATAGATGGGTTTCCCGACCGTCTGATTAACACTTTTGCATCCATCCTAAGACCCATTCCCCTATTCAATTTAGAATATCTGAGCTTCCAAAAAACCATTATCAGTTCTTTCGCCAAACTACCAAAAACAAACCCAACAGAACCTTGTTATTCGACCATAGACACTTGATACATTTATTCTAAACTTAAAACTAGACAAGACACAACCTTCATACATAGAGTAAAAGTAGAACAAGCCATTGACAACATAAAGACGGAAATACAAAAACAAAATTACTACTCCATGGGTGGATTACTACTAGAGGAAGGAAATTGGCCTCTTAAACGCTTAGAATTGGTACCAATGCTGCCGCCGCCTTTGCTTAATTTGACAGCCACACCCATAGACGCCCTTTTTCCTGAGGCTTCACATCAACAACGAGTTTGTTACTCTCACCTTTTGGGTTGATATCTTGTGACATTGAATTATCCTTATGTTGATATTTCATTCCAAGTTAATACTACTTTACAATTGGTAATTCTCAATGGGTTAAGAGATAATAGGTCATGGTCTAGCAATGCATCAATGATAGTTTGTTACAAGTCTGATTTTTGGGACTTTCAAATTCATATTTCATTCCACACCAATACCCCTTTGCAATGGAAATCTTCAAATGAGAGGTAATGGGTCATGGTCCAACAATACATCATTGTGAGTTTATTAACAATAATCACTGTGAGTTTATTACTAACTTGCTTATGATATTTATAGAATTCATTGTGAGATTTACTTCCATGTTTTTTTTTGACAAAAATGGTTATGGGTTTAAATTATAAAACTGTGACCGAGTCATTGGTGTAGATACAACAAATATAGCTTATAGCTATGGAAGGCAATCCTTTGAATTCATTGTTCAAAATACCAAAATTCATAAAACTAGAAGTAAAATAATTTAAACCAAAGATTAAGGTAGTTTTCATAGAATAACTAACTAACTTCCAACCTTGGCATTCTGTGATTCGGATTGAAAAGCAACAGCTTGGAAACAATTCTTGCAGCTCACTTATTGCATCTCCTTCTCTTGATGAAATGTCAATCCAATCGTAAACTGGCCCATGTTCAACTCAAGCTTTAGAATCCTTTTTGCTAACTCCCAATTGGCTGTTACATGACCTAAAAGACAACTGTCTTCCTGCTGCAAGACTTCATTAAAATTCCCAATGCCTCTGCCTAAAACGTCACGTCCACCCTCCAACCGACTGGTTAACTTCATACTCCAGAAATGGACCCGAGACTTCATTAAAATTCCCAATGCCTGCACTCATACTCCAGAAATGGACCCAATTGCGCAAGTTGTCTCCAAAGCTCAAGCCCTTATGGAGTATGATCCATTTCTCTAAAGATCCTGTTAATTCGTTCCAACCAGATTTTTCATACTATAAATTTTGGTAGAATCCACCAGCAGTATTTGAGACCAGGTTTTTGAGTCAACGAGCGTGGAGATTTCTGGTCCCATGTGCTAAAAAGCCGCGAGATACAATCCGGGAGATCGCAATTGCCAAACCATGGAGCTATCACTCGATCCCAAACTTCTCAAGCGAAGGGACATTTCATGAACAAGTGATCCGACGTTTCTTTTCTCTCTCGACAGAGAGACACTTGAAGGGGCTTGCAAACCCCCTTTTTTCCAAGTTTCCTCCCATGATGATGCTTTTATGAAAGAGTCCACACAAACATGTTTACCTTTGGTAAACTTCTATAGCTCCATATATGCTTCCAAACAACCAGATTTACAAGAACATTTGGGAAAGCAGAGAAGAGTTTGTAACGTTGGGCCAAGGAATAAGAGCCTAACTCGGTCCCCCATTCTCGTTTATCTTTTGTTAATCGATGGGCACGAGTCCCTGTAGATAAGAAAGAAGTTAAGCTTTTTCTCCTTCCAGGAGAGGAGAACACTCAGGTATGTTCCAGGTTTTCTAAGAAGAGGAGGGGTCATTGTTCCAGCGTGAAATATCCCAGATTATTTTGAGGCCTTGGTTTTCCATGCAAGCACGGGGATTCTAGATTCCAGGAGCCACGTTGAGGGGAGGTTTCCCAGAATAGAGTCCTTCCAAATCCCAATTTGTTTCCCATTTCCAAGGATCCAGGTCAAGTTCTCTCTGAATAGAGGGAGAGATTTTTGACAAAGTGTAAAAATTAAGAGACCCTTTTTTGACAATAGGATCTTTGTCCAAACAACGCCACCAAGTTCCAGAGAAGTACTTTTTCCTAAGAACCTGACTACTCCAAGAACTCTTTCTTCCTATTATATTCCAGAGAAGATGGCACCCTATGGCTAGATTCTAGAATTTAAGGTCACAAATCTGCAACCCACCCTCCTGGATCTACTTCTGAATCTTTTTCCAGCTTACAAGAGCAAAGTTTCTCCCCCCTATACTTTTCCTTCCTTGCTAGAGGAGCTTTCCAAGCAGAATTTCGATTGTGCAAAGAATTTTGAGGGTGTTAGAAGAATGGAACTTTGGTAAATAGGAAGACTGCTCAAAATTGATTTAATTAACGTCACTTTCCCATCCAAGTTAAGCCAAATTGCTCCCCATGAGAGAATTTTATCTTTTATTTTTTCCACCAAAGGGCTCCAATCAGCTGCTTTTTGAGAATCTTTACAAATTGGAACACCAAGATATTTAAAGGATTCCCAACGGGTGACACCCTTGATCCCAAGAGTTCAAGAAATCTGGCTTTTCCTCAAATTTATCTTACTTCCCAAAGTTTTACAATAGGAATCTATCTCAAATTTAAATCTTTTGGAAATATTTGGAATTGCACCTCTTAAGAGAATAGTGTCGTGAGTGAACTGAGGATGATTGATATCCTTGGATCCACGGTTCATTCGTATACTAATTAGATATTGGTCTTTCCTATATTGTTCCAATTGAAAGTTAAGCACCGCTGCTTGAATCACATAGAGTAGAGGGGAGAGCAGACATCCCTAGCGTAATCATAAAACACATATGGGGTTTTTGAGAAAGATTGACTATTAACACCTAATGACTGTAGGCTCAAGTATTTCGCCCTAGCAGGTAGCTTCCCAAGCTACACTACTCCTTAGTATGTAGTACTATCTGCATGTTGAGTGCCTTGAAATTCCCAGGCATCGATAGTAGGGATTCTCCCCGACAAACGATCCCAACTAGATCGTCCACCGTTTCATTTGGGGAATCCATCTGGTTAATGGTCTAGTTATCGTAGATTGATTTATTTAAGTTCTTTACCGGTTGCGGCTCGATTCACCGTTTATGTGATTGTTTTAATTAAAGGATGGAATACAAGTGCCTAATTAAATGCATATAATTGACAAACAAAAAACCACACTAGCGATGCATAGGTTCTTACCTCTCGTCTTACCAGTCATGCCTTATCAATTATCTATTTATTTCTAAACTAAGCTAACTATCCTATCCTATCCTATCCTATCCTTGGAGGGAGAAAATTAGAATTAAGAGTAATATACTGGAAATGTTCATACAAGTCTAACGGATAGTTGTTCCAATACTGTTAGCTCTCTAGGAAACTCCTATAGGTTGCGGCTCGAGGATGCCTGGTAACTTTAATGTTTCTTCAATGGTTTACTAAATGGATCAAGTCAGATGACCTATAAGACCTCACTCACTCAAGACATGCATAAAACTCAATAAAAAAGATAAGGCTTCTAACTATCAATGTTCAGAGGGTTGATAATAAGGTGAATAAATGAAGAACTCACTATGTTGGCAGATTCATATATAAAGCAATCACATATGAATGGCTAATCATAACAAGGAAAGATACTTGCAATTCAACTCATCAACATAGAGATAGGATGACATCTCTTTTGCGAACAAAACAATGAACAGCCTAAGAAAGTCGCATGGCTACCCTACTCTATCTGCCCAAGAAAACACCAGTGGCGCGAAATGCTTTGGTTATCAAGGTAGGTTCCTATGTTGGTCTTATGGAAGCAAAGAAATCACTATGCTCAGCCAAAACAAGTTCATGAGGTGACCTTCATTCAATTACCTTTGTAATGGGAAAGGAAGCTTGAAGCAGTGAGCAATTGAAAATAAAAGTACTAATTAAAGCAATCCTGTGTTTGGCATTCACTGTCAAATGAGAATTTTGTGTGATATATGTTTCAAGCGAACTTGGTGCTTGGGCTGAATCTACTGGCTATGTTGGGTGTATCTCCCCCTCCCTCCGCCATCACAGGCAATGCATTCCCCGTTCAATTTTGGATTTAAGGCATTTGCAGAGGCGCAACTAGAGACGGTTGGAGGAGTGTAAGTTTAAAGGGGGGTATTATGATAGGTTCCCGATTCTATTCCCATTTTCCCACATTTAGAGTACGCACTCTATTTACCAGTGAAGGAATGTCCGAACCATTAATGTTTGTCGTTTAATCCCGTCTAATAAGAGAAGTAAGTAAATAGCAATACCCATTAAGCATGAATTTGGAAATAAACCTAATGAAGGAAAGAATATTAGGTTCACTCACATAATCGTAAAACACACCAGGTAGTTGATAATCTCTCAAAAGATGGATTCGACCTTAATGAACAACATTTTGTCCTGAATGAATATTTGGATGGATAGTTTGCAATATTTTGAGGTAGGCAACTATTGATACGTTTTATATTAGGTTACTTGTTGTGATGGTGGTATTTAAATAGTTTTTGGTCTATTTTGATGTTGCATAATTTGAGTATGTAATATGCTAGTTATGGATGCCAATGAGATACTTTTTGGGATTTTGTTTAGTACTAAGTAAGCTTACGTGTTGGACACTTTTTTGGATTCATCTAAAGGATACATTGAGCCGATAATTCAAGGAAGCCTATAATAACAATATAAAGGGATAAGTGGTGTGTCGCATAGGAAGCATATATATAATAAACAATATAAAGGGATAAGTGGTGTGTCATGTATGCCTTTAGAATTCAAAGGCAAAAGGGAAAGCATGACCTTTTCAGTTTCAATTATTACAATTGATTGTCTTCTCATATGATATCTAGATAAAGTTTAAGGCATGGTCCCCATTTATCGAGAGATGTTGTATGGTTTAAAAAGGTCCCTTAAGTGGCTCTTGAAGAACATGAGTTGGTTACGTTTATGGATAGTGATAGTAAAAGAGATTTTTGGGTTTGACAAAAAATTAAGAGTATTTTGGTTATGGTAAATGTGAATGAAATGAAAAAGTCTAGGGAGGCAAATATTTTTAATGTGAAAAGTTATTGTTATTAGTTTTATTATTTTTATAAGAAGGGTTTGTGTAATATTCATGTGTTGTTGGTTTAAAGGGGGTGATAGTTTCTTTAAATTTTTTTTATAAGGGTTATATGTTTTTCTTTTTTAAATGCGGTGAAATTGTCTTTTAGTACTGCCTTCACCAATCACTAGCCTTAATATTGCCACCCTCATGGATTCATCAACAACTCATGCTTTTTGATGTAGAGAGGATGTATTCCCTTGCATCACATAGTCCATAACGATATACAACTAACCTTCCATTGGTATCTTCAAATTCATGACAAATTATTTTGTTTAGTAACTCGTTTTATATTCTCATTGTCAATAAAATTGTATGCAAGAGTTAGGTTATCAATCGTTCATACAAGGAATCTTAAAGTGCTTAATTGTTTTCTAAACCCTTAAGCACTCTATAATTCATTAACAATTCATGCTAGCCATATCCATAAGAGAAACATCATAATAGAAGTCATCCTTCATGGTACATTTCATCTCATTAACATTAAATTAAAAAACATTTAGACAAACATCCAAATGGTACATTCCTTGTCTCACAGTAATTCATGCATACACCAATTCGAGGTGTCTCTCTCATATATAGAATTTATAACATCATATATATAATAGTGGCGCATTTTGGAATATAAGTTGTGTTAATGATTTGAATTGCTCCCAATGTTTGAGTGGACACTCCACCCATCATCAAGGGAAACAACTCTGGTAAATAGAAAAAAATAAATCCATTTCATTTACCAAATCTATTTCCTTGATCATGAGTGGAGTGTCCATTTGAAATGTTGGGAATGTTTCAAATCAGAAACACAGATTATACTCCAAAACACACTACTACTATGATAATGAAATGTGGAAACTCTCTCTCTCTCTCTCTCTCTCTCTCTCTCTCTCTCTCTCTCTCTCTCTCGTAGTGTCTTTTGGAGTATAAACTATGTTAATTATTTGAAACATCCCCATTGTTTCTAGTGGGTACTCCACCCATCATCATGGGAAATAGCTCAAGTAAACATAAATGAAAAAGTCATTCTATTTACCAAAGCTATTTCCTCTGATCACGGGTGAAATGTCCACTCAAAATGGCGGGAATGTTTCAAATCATTAACACAAATTATACTCCAGAAGACATTATTACTATGATAATGTCTTGTGGACTTTCTCTCTCTCTCTCTCTCTCTCTCACACACACACACACACACACACACACACGCCTCATGTGCATTTGCTAACACATAGATCATAAAATAAATATTTGGATAAACAATTATTACAATGGAACATACATTTAGCATCAATACATGTTCATACAATTGTGTCATATAATCAACATTTCTCCATTATTGGTTGAGGGCCTTGATCTACAACTACAATCCAAAAATGACCCAAAAGCGTCCTCTCCTTTTGAACATATGGATTATACACAAGGCTGGAAATTGAATCATTGGAACTTAAAAGGGAAAACAATCTTGATATAATAATCGATTCCCTAACAATTGAACATCTTCAACTTTTTTGTTGTTATAAATTACCATTTGAACCACTTCAACTAATACTCACATAGAACCGCTATCATTGAAAATTGTGTGTACACCTTCATAAACTCAAGTAATCATATCGTTACATGGAAATGATCTATTGTCTCATAAACAAAGAAATCTTATATACAATTTAGTGTTTAGCTAAATCATAACCCTATAATTAAATTATTAATATTACATTATTTTCTTACTTTATAATTATAAATAAATTTGAATCTTAATTCACATCTAATAATAAAAAATTAGGAAGAAAAATATTTATACCTCACGAAATTTAGATCTTAATTAACACATAATAAGAAAAGGTCCTTTAATTTAACAAATAAGATGCTAACACAAAGGTTAATTGCACAATTAAGTCAAAAATAAGATGCCAACACAAAGTTTAATTGCACATTTAAGTCTATTAGTTTATTGTTGTTTGGTTGTGATAGTGAGTGTATGTCTATCTAGTTAAAATTGTCCTCATTGTAGGCGAGTGGAAATCACAATGGGACAGGTTTATCAGCCATATAAATCGCTCGGGCATTCGTCTTACAGGGAATCGGGATACTCTCCTTTGGGATTACAATAAAAAAACTGGACAGATTACAGCTGCTTCAGCATATGCATATATTGTTGAATCATATCACCCAGCACCAGGTAATTGTATGTTTTCTTCTCTTTGGTTATCAGGACTTCCGAGGAAAATCGGCTGTTTTACGTGGCTTGTGTTAAAGAATAAAGTCCTCACATGGGACAATCTTCAAAGAAGAGGTAAAATGGGACCGGGTATATGCCTGCTTTGCCACGCTGCGGAGGAGACCGTTTCACACTTGTTCTCTCGCTGCCCATTCTGGAAACGATTACAAGAGCTGTTATGTGAACAGTTCCATATATCATTGCCTACTGTATATGATTCTTTTACCATATTTTTGGCTTTCTGGATAAATTCACATGCCCGCAGCTCTCCCATTTTTTTCTTGCCACATCATACCATCTGGGCATTATGGAAAGCACGAAACAGAGCACTCTTTGATGGACAAAAGCCGACTGTCAGTGAAATTTTCTATCAGATCATTAACTCTGCATACATGCTTTTCTCTAGGCCTCCCTTCAGCAAACAGACGGGAAAAAAAGAAAGAAGGATTGGACATACTCCGAATATGGTTTATCCCTGTGGTTTTTTCGACGGTGCCTCTACATCATCAGCTGCGGGCATTGGTTTTTGTTTGTACCTTAATAATCATCACCATCTGGACTGTGCGCTGGGGGTTGGACATGGCACCAATACAAAAGCTGAACTTTTGGGTCTTTGGGCCCTCTTGTTCACCTCCCAAATGATGAAAATCCCACTGACCCATATATATGGTGACTCTCAAGTCATCATAAATTGGGCAAAGGGTCTATTTGCCCTCACCCCACCAGATCTCCATCACTGGTGTAGGGAAACACAACAGCTTCTCCGAAGCTATCCGGGTCTCATACTCAGTCACATCTATCGTGAACACAACCGGATTGCTGACAACCTTTCAAAAACAGCACTCTCTCTTACTCCTGGTACTGGCTGTCTTTCTGAATTTAAGAATGACCATCTGGTCATTAAAAAATCGTTACAGCTCTTTTGAGTTTTGGAAGGGTGGATTTTTTGTATCCACATTATTTACTGCTTGAGTCATCATACGAGTGGATGATTCTGAACAGCAGCTCAGAATCCCCTTGGTTCACGATAGATTTGGATGGGTTCATGAAACCTCTGTGAAGATTAGACTAATATCTGATGGGACATCCCACTTTTGTGTCGCCTTTCCCCCTTACCATAGTCCGGATGTGTACTCACATGATATTATGCTGCCTTTGACATGTAACTCTTTTCGGGTGAGTGATAACACTGCCCTTTGATTCTTAATAAAAGAATAACAAGGACAGGCTTTTTTTATCTGAAAAAAAAAAAAATTGTCCTCATTAATGGGAACATGAATTCCGAAGATTCTTGATTTTAAGTCAACTCATCACATTTTGATAAAATAATGCCATCCCAAACTTAAGCTAGTACTATTTGGTTAGGTGGGTTTTTCCTTTCTTTATTCTACACTCAAGTGAGTGCATTTGAATTGGGATATCCTTGTTGTCCCATGTTTTCCTTGTAGTTTTAAATGTGGGAAAATATCCTTATAACAAAGTATAAAGGAGATTTAATGATACTTATTTTTTTAAGTTCATTTTTTTAATGGACATGTGGTTAGTGTTGTTACCTGGTAGCTTTTTTAATTAATATAAAATATTTTTATTTTAATAATGTGAAAATTTTATTTTTATTTTATTTTCGGCAAAGTTGGGTGAGGTACTAATAATTTGGGTGAACTTTTGACTCTATATTGTTTGTTAAAATTTGTGTTGGGTAAAGTTATACTCTTCTTGTAAGTATTTGGTGACCTTTTATTAGTCCCTGCCTTTAGGCTTGCATGGACTTTTTAATGTATATATGGGCACTTTAAACTTAAGAATATCAAACTCTATATCGTAGCATAACATCTTAAGCTTATTATTGGTCATCTTCAAATCATCGGGTTTACTCACATATTCATAAAATAAACCAGGTAGTTGATAATCTCTCAAAAGATGGATTCAACTTTAATGAACAGCATTTTTTCCTTACAGAATATTTGGATGGATAGTTTTCAATATTTTAAGGTAGGCGACTATTGATACTTTTTATATTAAGTTACTTGTTGTGCTAGTGGTATTTAAATAGTTTTTGCTATATTTTGATGTTGCATAATTTGGGTATGTAATATGCTACTTATGGATGACAATGATATATTTTTAAGATTCTGTTTAGTATTAAGTAGGCTTATTTGTTGGACACTTTCTTGGCTTTATCTAAAGGATACATTGGACAATGTCTAGGGCACTTTTGGATCGTAATTTTTATTCTATTTAAATAAGAATTACAATTTTTTCCTTCGAAAAAATTATATGATTTTGCAACAATCTCACACTAGCCATATCCATAAGAGAAACACAAGAATAGAAGTCATCCTTCACCGTATCTATTATCTCATTGTCATTAAATATACCAATGTTTAGATAACTATTCTAATGGTACATTTCTCAACTCACCATAAACATTCTCAAGTGTACAATAATTCAAGGAAGATTCCTTAATTGGGTCTAGCCTAGGTGGTTGAACGGAGGAGTGTAATCCTCCCTACCCATGTTCAATTCCCACACATGGAAATCTCTTAATAAACATATTATTTTAATTTGCTTGATCCCTATATTGACAAAGCCACACACTTCTGTAGAATTTCCTCTCTCTCTATATGATGTTAAAATCTCTCTTTCTCTCTCTCTACACACACAAGTAAATTTTATGCATTTGTTAATGCAAAGATCATCAAATCAATATTTTGATAATCAATTCTTAAAGTGGAACATACATTTAACATCAAAACACATTCATAAAATTATAACCTATAATCCATATCCATTTGTGATCAAGGCCTTCTACAACTGCCACCAAGAACATGTCTAAAGCATCTTCTCCTTTTGATCACTATATATTCTACATAATATTGACAATTGAATTGTTGGATCTTAGCAGAGCATATGATTTCCATAAAGTAGAGCATATGATTTCCATAAAGTAATAGATTCATTAAGTTTGGATGCAACAAGGAACAATTAAGATATACGATGTAACTACCATTTAAAATCCACATAGTGAAATATAAGAAAAACATAGTATTGGGAGATTTTGATACTATAATCAAAGAGTAGATGCCTCTTGAGAGTCAAACCTCTTCAAATTATTTACCATTGTAGGTTACCATTTGAACCACTTCAACTTATCTCTGAAGTCATTCCCATTAAAAGTTCAGCTTCTTTACCATTATAGGTTACTGTTTCAAGTACTTCAACTTATCCATGGAGTCATTCCCATTGAAAGTTCAACTACTTACGCCTTGTATTCCTTCCTTTCTCTATACCCCGTAATTATGAGCAAATCTAGGTCTTAATCTACACTTGTTTAGAAAAATTCCATCAATTTAAGAAATAAAAACTCTCAACACATGTGCTAATTGCAAAATTAAGTTTACTAGTGTGATAGTGGCCCGTGATAGTGAATGTATGTGGATCGAGTTAAAATTGACCTCCTCAATTAATTAATGACAACATGTCTTGCAAAGATTCCTATGTATGTTGATCCTAAACTTGTAATTTGGATAAGCTAGGTGGTTTTGTTTTTTGACTATAACAGTATAGGAATTTCTCACAAAGTTTTAATAGATATAAAGTTGACATCTCAATTTTGTTTCTATTGGTTGAGTGAAATCATTAAAAAAATGGCTCACAAACATGGTTGATATGATTATACATAGAACCCTTTTATCTATGGAAGGAATATATTAAAACTTAAATCGTATGAAAAAATACCCATATCACATTAATGACAATTATTTTTTAAAATTGTGTTTTTCCTTCAAATTGATATGTGATTAATAATGTTGATTAATGATATTTTTTTTAGTTAATATAAGGGATTTTCATCTTAACAATCGTGAGATGGAAATGTTTTAGAAGGCCAATATTTGTTAATTTGGTAATTAGTTATGGTATGCAAGTCTTTGGGTTGATGTGATAATATTCTTTTTCACTTTAATACTAATATTAACAGCAATTTTGATATTAACACCTTGTGGGTCGATGTTTTGTGACATTGGCTTATCCTTATGTTGGGGTTTTGTTCCACAATAGTACTCATCTTTACATTGCAATCCTCAATCAGTTAAGAGGTAATAGGTCATAGTCTAGCAATGGCTCAGTGAGAATTTGTTACAATTGTGAATTTCAAGTATTCAAGTTCATATTGCATTCCACATCAAAGCCACTCTTTAAATGGTAATCCTTGACTATGAGGTAACGAGTCATGGCATAGTAGTCCATCATTGGAAGTTTGTTATAATTGGCATGTGCATGATATTTAGTGAATTCATGTTGGCATTTAGTTCGATAGTAATACTCATATTCAATCATAATCCTTAACAAAGAGGTAATGGATTATGGTCTAGTAGTACATCGGTTGTTGTCTAGTGGTACATCGATGTGTGTTTGTTCTAACTAGTCTATGCATGATTTTTAGTGCATTCATGTTGAGATTTTGTTCCACATTAATACTCATCTTTAAATAGTAATCATCAACTAAGAGCCAATGGGTCGTGGCCTAGCAGTAAATTAGTGGATGTTTGCTAGCTAACCTCTGTACAAATTTCAATGCAATTTTTGCATGGGTTTAGTAGGGAATCCCCAAAGGAACACATCATAGAAGTTTAAATTATAATTTAACAAAAAAATTGAAAAGTTGTTAAGTGATTTTAATGATAAGAAGTGGTTCATTAATACTCATTTTTAGATGATAATGTTTAATTATAAAACTAATAATTAATTTATATATTAAATCTAGTTTAGCAATAAATTAAAATTTAATATAAGTTAAAAAAACAATATTCAATGTATTTATGTATGAGTGGATTTATTTAAAAAATCTACAACCACTTAATGACTAAATGGTTGTTTAGTAACACATTGATCTAAGTTTATTACAGCTATACATATTTTTAATGCATTCTTATATTGATTTTACTTACAAATCCTCGAAACAAACCATCACATCACATGAGTCCTCTAAAGGTGTGCATGGGAAGCCTATAATATATAGGGATAAGTGGTGTGCCATGTATGAGTTTAGAATTCAAAGGCAAAAGGGAAAGCATGATCTTTTCCGTTTCAATTATTACAATTGATTGTCTACTCATATAATATATAGATAAAGTTGAAGGCATGGTCCCCATTTATTGAGAGATGTTGTATTTTTTGAAAAAGTCCCTTAAGTAGGTTCTTAAAGAACATGATTGGTTACGTCAAGAAGGGAGTAGTAATCTAAAAGTTCATGGGTAGTAAAAGAGAATCATTGGTTTGAAAAAAATCTAAGAGTATTTCGGATATCGTAAATGTGAATGAAATGAAAAAGTTTTGGGAGGCAAATATTTTTAATGTGAAGAGTTATTATTATGTCCTTGACAAGGGGATATATATGAATCGGTCAGGTATATTAATCTTGATCAATTTAAAAAATCATGAGAGTTTGGATTAAGGTTTTGCAATATTGAATACGATTTTTATGTAAGTTTATTTTTTAATTGTATTTTTTTAGGATACCATTGGTCTGGTGTAGGTGACGTTGCTCTAGGTTCTTGTGCCCCACGACCCGGCGGCGAAGTGATGTCAACAATGCTATAAATGTAGAAGAAAATCATTTAATAACTTCCATTAAATTCTCAGCTCATATGTGGTTTTTGCATTAAGTTTGCTTCACACAGTACAACTGTAAAATGTCAATGATATCCTGAATCTTGTTTTTACATAAAAGAGGTAACTCTCGTTTTTAGCAAATCTCACTTATTTTGGTAAATCATATTTCGATTTTCGTTCAAATCAATATAAAATGCAGAACACTCATTAGTTCTGTAACTAAGGTATTTTTATTAATAATATTTTATTTACTATTTTAGGCTTCTTCAAATATAGATTTAGATTTATAACATCTATGGTTTTCCACCAAAAGAAGAGCAAAAAACAATAAGAAAAGACAAATCTTTTATTTATTTTCAAAATATGACACGTTCAGAGAGATATTACTGTCAAATGTAAAATGTGAGTCAAAATCAACAAGTGTCTACCAAACCATACCAAACCATGAACAGGTGTTTTCATTGTTTGGGGATTGCATGAGGGCCATGCGCCCTGTCTCAACTATTCCACCTATCACCCGAAACAATTGATCAAAACCATGCCTTCCTTCCTGCGAAGTTCATTTTACTAATGAATTTTTTTTCTCTTCCTGGTAGCTCCCCCTCAAACCTTTGAGAGCGGGTTGTGGACTGAGTGACTGTGAGCTAGTTGATCCACTTTCTCCTCGTATCATGCCATTGTAGGTGGCTAAGGTGAACTCTTCTCCCATTCTGGTTAACTTTAAAAAAATATTTTTATGGTCTCTCAGGTTTCCTTCGATTTAGGGAAGTAATTTATTTATTTATTTTTTGTTACTCAAGAGTGGAGGCCTCTCTATTCCCCTCTATTCCCCTCCATTCTCCACTATTCTCATTCTCTTATGGAGGGACAAGATGCCAAGTATGAAAACACTGGTATCCATGGAGCTCGCACCAAGTTGCCTACTACACATGACCCCTTAATGGTGGCCCTCTCTACAGAGAGTAGTGGCTCCAGGTCCATCGAACGACATAGATCTCCACCCATCGAAGGGCATAGGGTACTCCTTGCTATGGGTTACGATATTCTGGAAGTTATCGACAACACAATTTGCTTAAGATTCTCACCAATGGAGCCCTTCTCCTTTGGGAAGGCATGCTCATCACCGATTATAGATTAGTTTCTTTGGTTTCAATTTCAATAAAAAAATGGAAAAAATACATGAAGGTAATAAGGTTTTCCTATCTGAAGAAAGATTGAACATGACTGAATGGTTTTACATTTTTTCACCTCTACATTATTTTTTCAAAGAAAAGATTAATCGGTGTACATTTTAATAAATTAGTTTCTCAAGGAAATAATTAATCTGTGTATGTTTTAATCCCAGGAGCTTAGTTTTTCTGGTTATGATGTAAAATAAAAGAGGAAAAACTATGTTGATATTCTTGATTTGAAAGAAAAAGAAAGAAATATATGCCCATGGTTTTAGTT